>JAVJIF010005961.1:0-217445 GCA_038442645.1 Agave tequilana
CGAATTGGACTTCTACCTCTTGCTTTTCTTTCTAGATAGTTGTTTCCTCGCTTTCAATTACTTCACGTCAGTCTGTAACTTGAGCGATTCTCTCCAAGCTTCACCAGACAAAAGTATGTTCTCAGACTTTCAACTGCGGTTCTTAACAACGAGATCTGTCTGTGACGAAAGAAGTTTCTAACCAACCATGAGTCGGAGATCAGCACAAGTAGAGTTTTAAACTGCTGGTTGCTAAATATGCTTTAGTCTTGAAGGCACCAGTGAATAATAAACTTCTCCACTGAACACATCATGTCTTGAGTCAGATTAAAGTTTCAACCCCACCTGGATATGAGAGGACGAGTAACAAAAACACAGAAGAAATCAGACAAAATGAGGATCACAAGTTCAGAACTGCAGTCTTAGCTGCAACAAGCATCAAACATAATTCAATCTGCACCAAAGAAACCATGATCCAAGTTAAAAGGAAAAGAGTTTATGTTTGATGTCTGCATTTCCTGCAGGTGTCAATTAGTCCAACCGAAAATTTTCACATCAGCATTGGATTTGCTCTTTCCTCATTTACTTCTCTCCTTATCCCTCCAAAAGTAAAAGTTGTACATTACAGAAAATGGATATAACCAACAAATGGAGTCATCAAATCCCCCCAAAAATAAAATAAAATCAATGTATGTATTTGCTGGAATATGAACAAAAAGTTTAAACAATGATATATCTAATACTCGGGGCTAAACTTCTTGTTTACCTCAGCTGTATCAACATCTGAAATTGAGGTATAGCTTCCTAGTCTCAGCAGGGGCATCATCAAATCAATTGCAAGCAGCTCGGGAACAGATAAACCTAATAATATGGTTTATGCTTCTTTCCTAGTTATCCTGTCATACAACAAAAACTTAATATTTAGAGAAATATCATTTATCCAAATTAAAAGCTCCATAACACCATGACTCAAGATGCCTAATTACCTGAAGCAGTAGATGCCCAATGCATTCGTAATTTCATTGATGACAGATGTAGCGAAATGCATGTAGAGTGTCACTGTTGCCAATTAAAGAAAATGTGAGGGCTGAGACTATGTACAGCTTGGGGGCATGCAGAAGAAAAATGGCACTAGTCATGTGGAGGCTAGAGAGGGGAAGATGATCGCATTTCAATAGTAAAATCTCTGCCTAAGAGCACTAACAAGGGAACAAAGTTACAAACCCACATTTATTTTCTTCTCAAAATAAATAAATATATAAATAATAAAACCAGTGTTGCTTCGATCCAGTTTGCTTAAGTAGAAGCAAATCATACAGCAAGAAAACACACAAGGAAATTTAGACAGGCATAAATATAATGAGCATTTAGTTAAACACACAAAAGCAAAGTTAGATAATAAAAGATAACTGACAATTAAAAGCATCATGATTTTTCCTACCTGTGTATATGCAGAACAGGAGCAGAACTAAATGCTCATCAAGGAGAGGAACACTGCAGCGTTTAGGCAAGATGAGAGATATTATGTAAAACAAGTATGGAAGCAGAATAAATTCCAAAGAAAAACAGAACATGCATAGCTAATAAAAATAGACATACCCATCATTAAGCCTTGCAGTGAGTGCATTTGCAATAGCTAGAGGAAGGAACAATAAAGACTGTTACAACATGATATGTTAGTCCTCAATCAATAATCAGATTTGGCCACAACATGATATTTCTCATGGTAAAGATAGTATTATTTGTTATATTTACTTAATATGCCAAAAAGCATGAAGTAAGGGTCTCATTAACACAGAACAGGAGGCTGCAAAATTTTGAGGCTGGGTGGCTACCAACCACACTTCAAACTGTCAACAAGCAGACAGAATGGCAGTGAACAACTACATGTGGACGAGGACACGCACTCAAACAAGCAGACAGAAGAAAAGAATAGTAGATAGCATAATCCAGTTGAATGGGACTTGAAAAATACAAATTCAAGGAGTACAATATCGTTAGTTCTGATAAAGGTATATACCATGCACATTCCCGTTTTCAAGCCTCTGTGTTCATCACATAAGTGAGCCAAAATCATTCTTCCCTGTTGATACAAAACTTTCAGTTTCCAGTGAATGATATCGAATGGTACCAAATACTGCAGATATACTAAGAGCCATATTCTGAGCATAGTAACTAAAACTCCTTATTTTTCAAGAAAGAATAACACATTTGGACATTTACCCGTTTTGTGAAACTTCATTCGTAAGACGGGAAAAAAAATACATTTTTAAGTAATACCTTATTATACCCTTTTTAAAATTGTTTCACAGTTTCTCATATTTTTGTGAAAAAAAAATTAGCTTCAGCTTTGTTAATTGCTAAATTCCATTTTAGTCTACAAGTAGAATACTAAGATCAAACCCCACTTATGACAAGACAAGTTATATATGTAAATCCAAGATTGAAAATGAAAGCAAATGGATGAAATTATTTCCCATCAGGGGCACCAGATGTGCAAAAGCCATTTTGGAGGAAGCTAGTCTGGAAAGATCAATGTGTATTTACTTGAGGAACAAGCAAAATAAAATTGATAGAATATATGAAATATTATAAATCCAAGTGACTGTCCAGTAAACTCCACTAAACTCACCAGAAGAAACAAAAATGTAGGTCAACTGAAATGAAAAGGTATTTGAGAGAGGTTGCTTACCTTTGTAAAGCATAGAAATTCTTGGTAGGAGGTAAAAGGAAGAACGAAAATAAGATTGATAGATCAAAAACCATGTAGCTGTGATAAAACTGTTTTTTCTTATTTCCTATGCTTATAGTACCTAAAGAATCTAGTCCGAGCAATTAGTCAAGCACATCGCAGGAATAAGTGAATCTCACCACAAGGAATCCAAATGCAAACCCAGATCCAGTTATAAGCAAATGTGGGTGATTCCGCATAACATCAGAAGGAGACAAAAAACACCTGCACAAAAATTCAAAATGCAATATTTGTAGCTACAACAAATTGTATGACTTCATATTATGTTAAATAATCATCTCCTTCATAGAAATAAAATCAGCATTATCATCATCATATAATCATCTAATCTAAGCCCGTTAACACAAAAATGAGTCCTGTTACACACCCCCCCCCCCCCCCCCCCCCCCCCTCCCTCTCTCTCCCGGAAAGGTTCTTCAGAACATTGACAAAAAAATTATGAGCTAAGGGTCAACTTGATGTGCACCCATGCAGGGGGTGCCAAATCTCCAAAAGCCTAATTAGAGGTGATAATTTGCTACAAAAAACTTTTAAGGCATGGTACAAACCAAAGAGACAAATGACAACTCACTCCTAATTCAACTTTATAAAACAGAATGAAGAAGATCGCTAAAGCTTAAACCATACCATATGAGAATTCCCACCAATAGGACACCAAAAGGAAAGAGCTGGCACCAAGAGAGAATGTTTGTCAAGAATGCAGTAAAACAAAATGTAAGTATTTATCTTTTAACTTCATTACCATGGCCAATGCTGTCAACATGCTTCCTTTTGTACCCTGAATAACCCTATAGACATTGCAAATGCTGCACCAGAACATATAGATAATTAGTATATTCATTGATACAGAACATCAAAGACCAAAAGCTGCAATAAATATGAAATATAAGGGATTAAAATGGAAAAGAATAGAGAAGATTAGAAAGTCTATTTCAAATGGAACTTATTCCATATTGGTTTCAATAACAAATTATCCAAAATACAAAACCAACTTCAAAACTGAATCTGACAAGTAATTGACAAGCTGCGAATTTATTCCTGTAAAGGTCATTTCCTTTGTAGCTTCAGACAACTACTGGTGTGGGAATAAGTATCAAAAAGTAATGATTGTAATGTAGAGAGAAAAAGACACTACTTGGTATTAAGTGTCTACAATTGTATGTGCATAATCTATCACTGATACACACCGCAGAATATGTTGGCATATATGCAGTCGCATATTCACTAGGACCCATTGGCACATAAAAATGCTCCTAATGCAGACAGTTTATGCAGCCACATAGTCCATATAATGGCAACAGATTTTGATTACATGGTCGCATGGTGTGCAAGCACCACCAAAGCTTAAAAAAAATAAAAAAAAAAAAAAAAACTTTATTTGAATTGTCCAACTATTTGCTTAATAGAGTGTGGGGCCAACATTTCTCTTTTTAAGAGTGGCCAGCTGCAGCTGGCAGGAGGCAGTTATGCTGTCTTTGTCATTATATAAAGAGAAAATTCCTGAAACCCCCTTCTCCCATAAAAATTTTTCCTTCCCCACTATCACTTTTCTTATACTCATTACTAATTAGACGTTACTTACCTATCGGATCATTCTTGATAACTTGACTATTGACAGTTTGTAAGGTTTAATTGTGTGTTATGAATGCTTGTAGAACAAACTAAGTTATACCAACTGAGCATTGCTGAAGCGGCATTACACTTTCTTCCCTTTTGGAAGGTTGGGAATTTTCGAATGAAATTTGCAAGGGGCACTAAGAGGCGTATGATACAACAGTTCGACTCACGGTGTACGGAGGCCACTACGCTTGACAAGCGCTTTGTAGAAGCTCATTCACAGCGTACAAAAGCCACACATGGAGGCTAGTAGTTTCGTGAAAACATTTTATTCTTCCTCTCGAGAGTTTCTTTACTCAGCGATGTTGGGGGTTCCTTCTCCCCTCTAGGGACTATGATGCAAGTCCTCAAACTTTTCTTTAAAAAAAAAAAAGTTATGTTTTATCCTAATTTATGAGTCATGTTAACATTTTATTTCCTTATTTGTGTTCTCTTACTTTCTTAATTATTATTTTTCTACTAACTTATATGTATTTATGTTCATTACTTACAACTTATTACTAATCTAGATTTTGCATCTACCATTGGTCACAAGACATGTTTACTTGAAAAGTTGTCATAGCTTGTACTCTATGGATATTTTAGATTTTTAAACAGTTTTCATATTTTTTGATGATCTTTGATTTTTCATTTCTTTTTTTTTTTTTAAGTGCTACCATATATTATGGTGCTGTGCAGTATGTGCTATTAAACACAGGACACACATACACACCATTCTAACATTGTCTATGGGGCTGTTTGGATTTAAGGAATTGAGTGGAAGTGAGGAAGTGAACTGTTTTTCCCATTTCCGCTGTTCATCCAAACACAAAAAGGAAAATGGAAAAGGTTTTTCCTTTTCTCTTTTCTCTTTTACACAACCTTTTCCTCACTTCAGAGTGCTACAGTTAATTTTATGGTCATGTAATCTCATTTGTAATAAGTTGTAGTACAAAACAGTTAATTTTTTGCTCATATAATTCTCACTTGCATTCTAATTACAGTCCAACTTTTATTTTTCTTAATTAATTTTTATTTTAATATTAGCGGTCAACTTTATGGTCAACTTTTCCACTTCCACTTCCACATTATCATCAAACACGAAAAAGACATAACATTTTTCAAACCACACTTCCACATCAAACACGAAAACTTACTAACAATTCCCAAGTTCCAAGGGAACTATTACCACTTCCTCACTTCTTCACTTCCTCACTTCCACCTTAACCAAACAGACCCTATATGGTATAAGCAAAACTAAGAAATTGTTCCAGGAAGGCAATTAGAACAAAACAGGCACAAGCTGATATAGTTAAGATATATAGTACACACCCACAGTTGGGCACCACAAGCCACTTTTTCTCATGCATACATGTACATGCATGTTGTAGGGGTCAAAAATTGACCCTCACAACACGACACCACGTGTCCAAGTAACCAGGAGACTCCGCCATTCCATATCCTCCCAGAGCAAGTTCGGTTCACACAAAAATCACTCTTCGCTCCGAAGATGCATCCACACCAACAACTGATGCTCCGTCTCATCCCAGAGCTTCTTCCAATCTGGAGACTTCAGCTCCGCGCAAGGCAACATATTATTCATGGTCTCCGTCGACTGTTACGCAGCCTAATCTCCCCCACGTTCATAACGTGTCACGCCCTTCAGTCTGGGTAGTTATGGACAGAGGCAATTTTCCTGCATGCAATTACAACAATCAAGCGCTAGTAATCACAGTCTTTACACAAAATCAGTATTCTAAAAATCAGATTAATTGGCCGATTAATCATAATCGTTGACATCCCGTGTAATATTACATTTAGCACTCTGATTATCCACTCGGGCGCTTAATCGGGTCCAAAATGATTAATCGAGCGCTTAGTTGGGTTCAAAACGATTAAATGCCCAATTGATCTGTTATTTATTAAATAGTAGATGAATTATGATATTTTATTATTGGATGTTTTGCACAAAGTGATACTTATATTTTATTATTTTTTATTATTATTCAAATTAACTTATTTAGCAATCTTTCTTTATCATTTTTAAAGCTCATTATTTTGATTGATAAATTGACAAAAAATTTAATTTATCATATTTTATAGGTAAGTTCTTTAATTTATATCTTATGTTGCAAAATTTGAAATCTTGAATTACTAATGCGAAAAAATAAGTTCTCTTACTTCTTCTTTTTTACTATTTATCTATATTGCCTTATTGTTCATCATATAATGGTCTATAACTTCACATGTAGATATTATTTTGTATAATATTTAAGCATTTTCAACAATTAACTGTATATATTTACACGCAGTTATGTATAAATATAATTAAATATATTAAAATACTCAATTTTGATTAATCTCTGATTAATTCCTGATTAATCCGATTAATCATTATTCAATGTTGGACTACAGGAATAATGAAACCAATTTTTAGAATACTGTAACAAATCAACATATCCAAATCATGCAATTACGAAAATCACAACCGTACCATCCACTATCAGGCACAGAGAACAGTCAAGCATAAATGAACCTTCCTCCAACGAGAGGGGGGCCTTTTGGGGACCTTTGGATCCTCCTTTCTTTCAGTTAAGCCTAACACTGAGACTCTGAGAAACAATTCATGTAATCTGCGATTTATAGTGAAATCCTCTCATCCCCGTAATTTTTCTCGATTAAGGGTTTTCACTTAAAAATCCTGTTGTGTTGTGCGTTATCTTGTCACACACATACCCCACTCCCTAATCTCACTTGTGGTGTGGATTGACCATCCGATCGCTTGTGGCGAAAATCTCCACCACACATGTATACATAGCATTTAAAATGACAACCAAAATGATTTGCATGCCAATCCATTCCATTCAATTTCAATGTTGGGCACTTTAAACTCAAGTTCCACTCCATTCAAGTTGGCTTTTTAGCATTTAAAGTGCCTGAAATATAAAATTTTGGATGGTTTTATATTTGCTGTCCCATCCATCAAGTGGCCAAGAAATGTAAGGCCGAAAGTAGAGCCATGGTTAAGGACATTCAAATCAAGAATCCAAACATGGGATCATGATTTAAACATTCTAATACCCTTGCAGAAAAAAACATTCTAGACCGTTAATCTAAGCTACTTGCTGCTTTTGGCCACCAATTTTTGGCTACTTGATCCATGGGCGAGAAAATGCAAATCATCTATTTTTAGCTTTTTGTGCACAATAAATGATAAAGATCAATTTGGATGGAATAGATCTTCAAGTGGGTTTGGAGAATGTAGTTTTCTCTAACTAGTTTACATGATGTTGATAATATTCGATGCTTTAGATTTTCAATTTTGAAGCTATATGTCGAAATTTGAAGAAGGGGTATTGATGTAATACAGGATCGCAATCACCTTCGAATACAAATAAAAAAAGAAAAATTAGAGTTTTACAAGAAATAAAATGAAAAAAAAATATTAGAGTTGGAGAAAGAACCAGATAATTTTGGGCTTCGCACCCCTTACGCAGGTTTCACACCCCTTACGCAGGTTTCACACCCCTTACACCACGGGCTTCGTACCCAAAACTCAAGAGAATTTTAACTTGAAAAAATTTTAATTATTCATTGTCTCCTTATTTATTGAGTTGAGCCTCTTTATATAGGTTCTTACAAGGTGAACTTCTCGGATATAATCGATGTGATACTAAAAGAAAGATAAACAAATACAACATCTCAAAATAAGCTAAGACATGAAAAGACAACTGGCAATTGGCGCGATGTCCTCATTAATTCCTCCGAAGTAGGAGAAACTCGACTCTGTCGCGTGAGAACTCTCCTCATGAAGCATCTCAATCGGGCCAAGTTGGTGGTCGTGACAACATCACTGGTATGTCACTTGATACTATGATGGTGGAGGTGGAGCTAGTCTCCGTGACGGGTCGACTGTTAAAGATGGCAGCTCAGTCAAGGCATAGAGAGTAGACCAAGGCGCATCATCCCTGCTGAAGACGGAGCTAATACCAGGATCTCATATGTTATCCAACTTATAAGCAATGAAAGCAATCATCTTCAGAGCCCTATCGAAATCTTTACACCAAGCGTGTAACTTGCTCACAGCTTTACAACGACTCGTAACAATCACCTTATTATCAACCGAAAATTCCTGCTAAGTACTATATACGGGTACGCAACAAATTTGTGGGTATCATTGCAAAATTATTATCGATCTAGTAATATCATCAATATATGGAACAAGCAAAAACAATATAGTAGGCTCAATTATCTCATTCACGTCATTACTGGCGCTATCAGACATGTGAATTTCATCAATAACCAGTGTGTCGGCACCAACTGCTGTGTCTTCAATTATACTAACAGTATTGAAAGGAATGTGGACTTCCTCAATAACCCTGGAGACGTCAACTTCATCACTAGACACAATTCTAACATGACTCTCTGAAGGACACTGATAATCATAATGTCCATATCCCTTACATTTAGAACACCTGGCCTTTAGCATTGACTAGCGTTTTGAAAGTCAAGTCCAACCTTAATACAACATCAAAGGCCTCTTCAATAGTGTCTAAGTCATAGGGCCAGTAATCATAGCACGTTTTATTTTAGGTCGTAAACCCCATACAAACCTAATTACAGTCTCAGAAGGGTGCTCTCTCACTTCACTACGATAGGTTAAGTCCTTAAATATAACAATGTAATCATGAACAGACATATGACCCTGATGGAGGTTGTATAGCTGGTCTAAGTAAGGGTCCCTATAATACTGACTAGTCATGATGGCTCAAGCAAACAAGCAGATGCAGTGAAGAACCCTAGAGTCAGGAAAACTAAATGTATGCACTAAACAAACAAAATACCTTAAAGTTTAAATTCTAAATGTAAAGAAAAATGCATTCCTAAAATGATGAAAAGTGATAAATGCTGATGCAACCACTAGATCGAAGCAAATAGCATTGCAACCAACAAATTATAGCAATCCATACAGTAGTTGCAAGTTATTTAACAGTTAACGATTCAGGTCGGGCAAAAACAAGCTCTGGACTGTGGTGCGCTGATCTGCTGAGCTGAATCTGGCAGACGATCGAACCTTGAACTAAAATATGAAGGCTGTAGATGTATAGTGTTGCTCTCCACGAATCCGTTGCTTCGAAAACAGCTTGAATCGAGCTTGAAACGAGCTCAGAATGGACAAATGTTGGGGCTTTTGGGAGACATGAACAATAACCGGGAGGTTACTGTTCACATTGAACAGATCAGGGCGATTACTGTACACTGTGAACACTAATCGGTCGATTCGGTCGATTACTGTCCACTGTGAACAATAATCTTTTTTTCTGTTTTCTGTTTTTTTCTTGTTTTTGTTTTGTTTTTTGTTTTTCTGTTTTTTTTCCTGTTTTTATCTTTCTTTTTTTTTGCAAAGTAGATCTAGATCTAACAGTAATCGATTTTTTTGCTAAGTATCTAGATCTAGATCTATATAGGACTTGGGGAAGAGAAGAAATTCGAAGAGGATTGGGACAAAGCTCTGAAACTAAATTGATGTAATACAGGATCGCAATCACCTTCGAATACAAATAAAAAAAAGAAAAACTAGGGTTTTACAAGAAATAAAATGAAAAAGAGATTAGGGTTGGAGAAAGAACCAGATAACTTTGGGCTTCGCACCCCTTACGCGGGCTTCGCACCCAAATCTCAAGAGCACTCTCAAGAAAATTTTAACTTGAAAAAGTTTTAATTATTTATTATCTCCTTATTCATTGAGTTGAGCCTCTTTATATAGGCCCTTACAAAGTGAACTTCTCGGATATAATCGATGTGGTACTAAAAGAAAGATAAACAAAATACATCATCTCAAAATAAGTTAAGGCATAAAAAACAACTGACAACTGGCGTGATGTCCTCATCAGGTATCAACATGCCAGATACTTCTGGAAGTATCCCAACTCAGCTGTATATATAATCATACTGTGTGTGGCATTAAAAAATGACAATTTTGAAATTTTCAATGATATGAGAAAGGGTTTCTAGAGAGAACATATAAATGACACATACTTATAACAATATAAATGACAACTACAAACAATCCAAAGAAATAAATCTTATTCTATTGCTAATAGTAGAACATCAAAGTATCAATCGATAAGAACACGCGTATAATGAGAACTTAAAAAACATACTCACTTGTAAGCAATAGTCGGAATAATACCAAAAATGGCCATTAATAATAGCACAACACCATAGAATGGGATCTCTGATATAAACAACCAAATCCAAACAAAATTAGCATCTGAAAGCAAGTAATTTTTTAGCACAGCTAGCAAAAAAAAAAGTAATTTCTATAGAATATTAAACTAAATGTTAAAACTAAGAAATAAAGCCTGCTTCTTGTATATAATCAACCAAAGATGAC
This sequence comes from Agave tequilana, assembly GCA_038442645.1. Classification (NCBI taxonomy): domain Eukaryota; kingdom Viridiplantae; phylum Streptophyta; class Magnoliopsida; order Asparagales; family Asparagaceae; genus Agave; species Agave tequilana. The sequence goes on from JAVJIF010005961.1 coordinate 10,725, forward strand.
AAAATTAACATAAAGCAAAAGGATAAAAAAAATTCAAATAATTACAAATTAATAAAGAAATACACAAGCAAATCTCACAAGGCATGAAGCTTTCATATCAAATGGAACAAAGGTGTGAGGTTTTATTTAGCCTAAAGAAATGATAGTGCTTAAGGCATACCAGCGACTCAAGCTCTCATTCTTGCACTATATGTCCTACAACAGCAGCATGAAATACCTCCCACGCCTCATCATCAACTACCACACACACAGTCCACAATCAGCCCAAATCCTCGCCATGCTTGAGCCTGTGCTTTTTAAAGAGTTAAAGCTCATATATGTAAAATAATCCTCCATGGCCTTTCCCATGATAAAAGAAGTTACACATGATTTCTTTGGGTAAGAATGTGGCCCCTCTCCCCCTCACCCCATCCCTCTCTAAAAATAGAATTTTGGAAAAGCTTTCCAAGGAAAAGTGCCTACATATGTTCTCAAGATGGATCCAAACCAAATCACAATTTCAAATAGATTGGCAACAGATACACGACAAGTAAACCAAAAGTGAGTCAAATCCCAAAAGGAAAAGTGTAGATAGAAAAGTAGAAAGATAAATACGAAAGGTTTGTGCAGAAAATGTGCCCAAATTTGCTTGCTAATGGATCTAAGTTAAGATCAGGATTCATGACTGCAATTATGTAGGCAATGATCCAGATATTTAGAATTTAAGACCAGAACAACTCAAATCTGAGAGGATCCCACTTAAACCAAGGGAGATCATTTGAAGTAAAACCTAACATCCGCAAGACTTTAAGTAAAATATACTATTTTTCATCAAAAGTAAGAAAGATTTCTCAACAGAAAAAAAAAAAAAAGAAAAAGAAAATTGAGACCTATTGCATAACCCACCCCCATGCCCAACATAAACAAAGAAAAAGAAAAAAAGAAAACAAATCTTTAAAATATAGAATACAACTGATCTGTATAATTTAAGGGCCTTTTCTAGCACATGGGAATTAATCAAGTAATATTTAAGGGGTTTCTCTTGTTTGTGTGTGCGCGTGCGCACGCATGTGCCTGTGCGTGTGTGTAATTATTGATCCTTAAAGAACCTAAACAACAAACAATTATAACAGGTTCAAGTAAAAAATTAATATGAGAGAAAAATTAGCAATTAATTACATCATACATTCATATTATGTAAAAGCACATCAAGATTGCACACTAACCATCCACCTCCCATTGCTGAAATAATCGCCCATATAAAATAAATGTTAGAAATTAATGTGAACAGCATCATCTTAATAATGTTATGTCTTGCAACGTATCAGCGATATTCCATTTTCTTACAAAGGATATATAGATGCATGGTGGACTAGTCTGATATTTTACCATGTATTTTAAATAGCATGGCATCACGACATGTACAAGAAGCATTATGTTATAACATGAACTACAAATTTGACGCTCATATGCTAAATAAAAAAGAAAAAACATCTGCCAAATTTACAACATTTTCTTACAAATGATATATGGATGCATTGTTGACCTCTGATATTTGGACCATGTATTTTCAAATAGCATGGCAATATAGCATATATAATAGGGTTTATATATAACTTGAATTCTTTGCTAAATACATATTCACCCATCAAATCATTATATTTCCATTTTGACACCTCAAATCATTTAAGTTGGGATAACTCCCCCTGTTAGTTGCTCCGTCTATATATTAAAAGATTCTTGGAATATTCTTTATTTAGTTTCAAATATTATATAATATTATCTGAACCGACCAACATACCTTTCATCTCTTTCCCTCTTTATTTCTCTATCACCAAACCATTTCTCTTTCACCAAACCCATTCCATGGCGCTTGGGTCCTATGGAGGTGGGAAAGAGAAGGACGAGAGAGTAAGAGTGAGAGACAAGGGTGAGAGCGTGTGAGTGAGACAATGAGGGGGAGTGAATGAGAGAGGAGTTGATGGGGAAATGAAATGGAAATGGAAATATAAAGATTTATTTGTTGAGGGTAGAAAGGTACTTTGACCATCCCACCATTATAAAACAAATGACAACTAACAGGAGGGTGGTTTTTGTCATGGATTAGCAAAGATTCAGGCGTCGATATGAGAAAAAACCCATAATAACAAGCATTATGTTACAAAACAAAATATGTAAATATCAAATTTTCTGTTCTTATATTCTAACTAAGAAGGTGAAACCATCTGCCATTTTTTCCTGAGAAACTCACCGCCAGTGTAAGACACCCAATTCAAAAGTGGAATAGACTTCCTGAAGTCCTGAGCCCACCATTCCGCTCCTGTGGAAAGATGCAAGAAAGAAACATAAGAATTAATGTTTACACATTTATCTGTCAAACAACATTTACTCTCAGAGTATAGAGTAAAGTATAAACACATGAACTGAAGAAAATGCAGATTACCTACCCACAAAAAAAGTTAGAAAATGGCACAGATAGATCAGCATGAGACCTTCAGTGGGACCATTTACCATGGGAAGGATAAGTATTTTGGTAAAAAAGCTGGATAGATGACAAAAAGAGTACAGTATTAGATGTAGCAAAGAAATTCTCACTAGAAGGTATCTTGATGAAATTTCAACTAATAATGCAAGCCGTCAAAATGTGGAGATAGTTGGCACATAAATTATCCATTACATTGTAGCTAATGAGAATCAGCAAAGGAAAACCTAATATTGGCTAGTCAACAATTGGAAATAAAACATTTCCCTTGCCATTCAAAATAGGAACATAAATTTTAAAAAAAAAAAATCACCATCGTTACTGTATAAGCCTTTCCCAATAAGAATGAAGCTATGGAACACAGCTCAATCACGAAAGATCTAAAGAGAAATGCCAAGATTTTATTGGCAGTTGTACCTGATGTCAACTCATGAGTTGACATAGAATTTCTGTCCAGAACAACTAAAAGAAAGAAGGTGAAACCTTGAATGCAGTTGGCAGAAGGTAAACTCTTTAGAATTCAATTTCACGAAACCAGGATGATACCTTCAAAAAGTCAAGATGAAAGAAGCTGGATAGAGGTAACATGATAAGATGTTGATTCATTGCATCTTTCTATGAGGCATATTATAAGCTAAATGACAAAATGGGTATGAGGAAAATGTTTGTTTTAGCTTTGTTTAATTTGAAAGATGCCACAATAAGACACTGGATAGTCTAATGGCTTATATCACATTCATTTCTGAACAATGAAAACTTTTATGAATTAACTTATTAAAGATACATGAAAATTTTACCCTCAATTTACCCATATCAGTACTATTACAGCAAAAGCTGTATTACATGTTAAACTTGACATGCTTGCCAAAATGTCTAAAACGGCATGTTTAAGTTATTTTATCCTATAAAAATCATAAAAATTAAATGTAAATTAATTTACTAAAAATCACCACCAATTCAATTTTCATATATTGTCAAGAAAAGGTATAGTTGCAAAACATCTCAAAAGTACAACGTCATATATGGAAATATGCAAGAGATAAGGTGAAAAAAGTAAGTTTCAGAAAATAATAAGGACGCACGCTAAAAGCTTTTTTAAAAAAAAAACAAAAAGGATAAGTTACCAAAGAAGGAAACTAGGGAAACGATGTGAGGCAAAATCTAAATGCTTATGATAGTTTACATAAGATTCTAGAAACCAAGGAGGGAGGGCAATATATAGAGGTGGAGGGACGCAGGGGCAATTGCCTTATAGGTCTACTGCCACTCTGAATGTACTTTCGTTGTAAAGTTCAAACCAATTTGGTTATATGCAAACATGAACTGGTACTGACATTAAGTGGTAATAGAAAATTCATAGCGTGAATATCCTCTACCATAAAGTTGCTTCTGTGTCCAATGATTCTGTAGTAAATAAATTAGTGATGAGGACATCAACAGTTCTTAGATGACTTTATGCCTTAGTTTATTTTCTTTGAGTTTAATTGTTTCTTTTATTAAAATTTAATCTCACGTCCGTTGTGATGAGGAAATTCACTTTGTAAGAGCTTATATAAAGAGGTTCAACCCAATGAATAAGATGGACAATGAATAATTAAAAACTTTTCAGTTAAATTCTCTAGAGAGTGCTCTTGAGTATTGGGTGTCAAGCCCGCACAACGGGTGCAAAGCCCAACATTTATTCGATCTTTTTCTCTAAACCCTAATCTCTTTTCTATTTCTTCTTTCAAAACCCCATTTCTTCAATTTTTAGTTTGAAGGTGATTGCGATCCTCCCGTTTTACATCAGTTTTGTATCAGAATTTCTGGTTCCAACCTCTTTCAATATTTACTTCTCCATTTTCACCTCCACCACCCTGGGTCAGCCATGACGCATCAGTGATGTTGTCACGGCCACCACTTTGGCCCAATTGAGATACTTCGTGAGAGAAGCCCTCACTCGACAGGGTCGAGTTTCTCTCACCCCGGGGTAATTGATTAGGACATCACTAGTTCTTAGATGACTGTATGCCATAGTTTATTTTCTTTGAGTTTAATTTTTTTATTGAAATTTAGTCCCACGTCGATTGTGATGAGAAAGTTCACTTTGCCAAAGCCTATATAAAAAGGCTCAACTCAATGAATAAGATGAACAATGAATAATTAAAATTTTTTTAGTTAAATTCTCTTAAGGGTGATCTTAAGTATTAGGGTGTGAAGTCCATAGTGTAAGGGGTGTGAAACCCGTGGTGTAAGGGGTGTGAAGTCCGCGCAAGGGGTGCGAAGCCCAACATTTATCTGATTTTTTTCTCTAAACCCTAAACTCTTTTCTATTTCTTCTTTCAAAACCCTATTTCTTCAATTTTTAGTTTGAAGGTGATTGTGATCCTCCCGTTTTACATCAATTTTAGTACTATGTACTGACTCTAGTTTTCAAAAGTGTGCTATCTAGACTTGAGATGTTGAATTAATAACTAAGGACCAATGAAACAAAAACATCAGAGCAACAATATAAATTGCATTTGAACAGTCATCTTTCAGGAATTGGATAGGCAAGTTATCAAGATTGGTAAGAATGGTAAACTAGTAATATATAGCATGACTATGATTTTAAAGACTATTCACTCCATGTCTATATGGAAAATTGGAACAGAGAAAAATGAGAAGAATGTCAAATTCTCACCTCTTCATCCTCTCCAAAACTCTCCTTCAATGTTCTATTAATTGACAAAAGAAATAGGAATTTCAGATTGTATTTCTTCGTCTCCTCAATTGCTTCTTTCAAATAATTTGAATACTATTTCAGCAACAAAAAAGAAAAAGAAATTTTGTTATTTAAGATAAAAAAGGTATGTTTGGTTGATATTCTTGTTAAAAGAATTTCATGGATGTATTATAGAAAATTTAAAACATCATATTTATCTCACTAATACAGAAAAAGGGAAGGGAAGGAAAAAAGGTCCCTGCCCCCTTTCTCCAGGATCCTAGATGCCACTAGCACACTATATGTAAGATTGCTAAGATGAGAGAAAGAAAGAGTAGAGACCTAGGTGTTGTTAAATGTAATAAAAAAATGAGATCCAAGAGTTGTAATAAAGGACGATGAAGTCAGAGAAATGTGAAGGAGTTACTTGCATAAAGGTTTAATGAGAATCACATGAGAACCTAAGGGAGAACCGAATGACCCAATCCGCTAAGTGGGAACTATCCATAGAAAAAATAAGCTTAGTGAAGTAAAGGATTCTTTAACTAAAAATTGGTTTACCGAAGTTTCAAAGTGATTGGGAGAGACTCTTAGTATGGCTAAGTAATCCAACAAAATTGTAGCTACTAAGAAAACACCTAAAGTAGATACTTAAAAACAATATGATGGTTATTGATTTAATCAAGGAGATGGCCCGTTGCAAGAGCTGAATGGAAGAAAAGGGTTCATGTAGCTAAACAAAAAAATAGGGATAGAGGCTTTTGATGTTGCTATTATTAGTGATGTTATTGTCGTATATAATCAAGTTAAAAAAAGACTAGTTTCATGTGTAAGACCAAGTTTCACACAAGGGGAAAATGGAATGTTTACTTTTACACACACACACACGCTAGACTTCGATATCTGAAGCACATTATAATCATGTGATATCATTATCCTTCATTATCAAACATTATCCGAGTAAAAAATTTGCGCACTAGAGAACAAGGTTAAATGCAAAGTTGGGCACTTTGTGAGCATGGTTAGGGAGGTGCAGCTAGAGGGTGATGACTTTGTAAACACCAAATATATTATTTTAGTCTTAAGTGGAGATTGGGTCTAGTGACGAAATATCACTGACCCAAATCTCTTGAGAAGCGGGTGCTAACCAATCCGAATTGGCCAGTTATATTAAAAAATGTGTTTTCCATTCAAAGATTCTTACAGGTCAACTCCTGAAAGTGTATAGCATGGTTTCAAATATCAGCTGATTCTGAGATATATCGGCAATATCGTATCATGTTTTGAGGTACCTGATACGATAACAATCATATAATATCGTCCAATATCAGTCCCGACAATGCTGATATTGACAGCCGATATTGACGATATTTATACTAGAAACCATTGGCCGATACTGATACCGAGACTGAGATTTTAAACCATGGGGTATAGATTTTTAGAAATGAAGCATTACAAAGGAACAAATCAAAAGGCTGGAATTCGGGTTCAAGCACACAGGTTCAGAAAAACAGTCATGACTGCAGCTATAGGGAATGAATTATTAGGCTAAAGGACCATCCATTTCAAAGATAACAAAAACCATGCTTTGTTGTTCAATACTTCTTCTAATTGATCCACTTGGTTGGTTAAAAACTTGCCTAAAGTGTCAGCTTGATCTAGGACAATCATTTATGCTTTGTTAGTTTCCTTATTTGATAAGACTGATCTTTTAAATTTTCTAACCGTATCATGGCAGGTCTATTTAGATTAAGAGGGCTACCTATTATTTAGGGATTAGTTTTTTAGAGGTGAAATAAGAGTCTAGGTGTAGATTTTTATTAAAAGCTTTATGCCTTCCTCTTTTAGAAGGAACTGAAGGTTATGCAGAGCTTTGTGATTTCAAATTATTGAAGGAAAAAGGAATTTTCTTCCTCAGATTTGTGACATGAGATGCATTGATGATTGTAAATCCAAAATTTGCAAGGTTTGGAATCTCTTTATTTATTGTTCTGTATTTTTTGCATCAGTTTTTCTTCTCTTGCTTATCAGTTTTTTTATTTTCTCTGCCCTCAAATCATAACCCTAATCAAATTCATAAAACTTTCCTATACCTGAACCAGTGCATATTATCTCCCCGCCAAATCTGTCCCCTATTACAAATCCAAGAGTCGAAGTGGCATGACAATCTTGCATGCGGAGTCATCCAGTTGTAACGCTGGACAATGCTTATGCAGCTGAACCAGCAGATCCAAGCTGTGTCCTTAGGTATTTTCTATATATTTGACCACATCTAAGTGACTCGACAATACCTGGATTCGGAGTCCGTACCAGCAAAACCACTTTAAGAAATCAACAAATTTGGAACTAGTATTAAGCCTATTAACAAAAATATGCAGCCAACAGCACATGGACAGCATAGCAGAACAATAAACAAAGTTCAGGATTGCATGCTTTGTGCAGAGTGATTGGTGTTGATAAATAATATCCTTCACTGAATGCAACAATCTTTCAAATAAAAAGATATGGCAGTTATAGAAAAAACATTATACATTATATAATATTTGATCTGCATAACGCTTAGGCAAGCTGTCACAATTAGGGCATTGAGAATTTTATTAAGACCAACATGGAAGAGCACATGAGTGAATATACACACATGCACATGTATACCACAATCATATACACATATTGACAACAATGAAATAATAAAAAGTAAAGACAAATGCATAAACAAAAATAAAATTCAGATATGGAAAATTGTATTGTGCACTGAGAATACTACATGTGAAAAAAATAAACCTTAAAGGACTTACTATTCCCATGTCGCGAAATAAAATGGAATAGCTGCAATTACCCAAAACCAAAAGGTTGTTCCCCCAGACATGGCAGTGCTTCCAAAGGCTAGGAATACAAACTGTAAAAAGTAGGAATTCTAAGTTTCAACTCTCAGAAACAAAAATCTGTACAGGCAAGTATGAATCTACTTGAATAAGTGGGGTGTTACATACCGCACATCCAAGTGCATCACAACCTGTGAGAAAAAAATTCCCCAAATCGTCAAAATTTATATTTTTCCCATTGCATACATCAAATGAGAGAGATCTCAGAGGAAAGGAAATCACCATGATCAAAAAGCTCCCCTAATGGACTTGTTGAATTTGTACGCCGTGCTTGCTTACCGTCGACAGCATCAAAAGTCTAGCAAACACATTATTGAAGCATATTGGATAAGTTAAAGTGAAACATCTCCTTATGATAGAAATGACTTTTAAAAAGAGAGTAAATTATCTTAATTCTATAAAATATTTAGATTTTTGGCAGAGTGGATCTATCCTCAATCAACAAAAAAGATTCAATTATTAAAGAAAGGGACCTCCATAAACATGCACCATCATGCCCCAGATGCGATATCAGATGAAATAAAACCCTACTATAGCTAATTTAACAAAATTAAGGCAAAAGAGACCATGATGGATCCCGCAGGATGGGGGAATAGAAAAAGGTTAAAAGGGACCATGACAGACAGTATGCAATGTGCCATAACCACAACAGTCATTTGTATATTGTCCGATCGGGGACAAAATGTGATTTTATTACTTTAAAATGACAAACACATATGCAGCAAGGGGATATAAAAGAAGTATAAGGGTTTGTTTGTTTCCCCGCAAAAGGCTGCAAAATCGTAAGTCGTAAAACCTCTTTTCTATTTTCCGCTGTTTGTTTCACTGCAAAACAACTTGCAAAATACAACTCTCATTTCCCACTTGCAGTTGCTACAGTTAAATTTGTGGTCATGTAAATTTCACTTTTACACTCACATTTTCTCATTTGCAATTGCTACAGTTAATTTTGTGATCATGTAAATTCTACTTGCAGTACACTTGCAGTCCTAAAGCAGTTACTTGATAATCAATATATAATTTAATATTATTAAATATTTAATATTTTTAATATTTTTAATAGTGTTTAATTTCTTATCTAATTATTTTATATTTGTATTTTTTTAGTTTTTTATTATTTTTAATATTGTTTTAATATTTAATATTTAATTATTTTCATTTAATATTTTTATTTAATATTGTTATTTAATACTTTATTATTTTATTAATATTTACACCAATTTTCTTAATATTTTATTAATATAACAATAATATGCTTTAATATAAAATTATTATATATTTAATTTATTTATTTCTTAATATAAATAATTACTTTATTAATATTATAATATACTTAAATTATATTAATATTTTATTATGTTAATGTTGCAATAATTCACTATAACAATATCATAATAATAAAATTTATAATTATATTTTACTTTGTTTATTTTATATTTTTATAATATTACAATATTATTATAATAAAATTTAATATTATAATAATCTTAAGTATTTTATAATATTATAATATTATAACTATATTTTATTATTTTTCTTAAGATTATTTAATATTTATGTTTTATTAGTATCCTTAAAATTTTATTAATGTTCTTTATATTTTCTTAAAATTTTATAATTATTTATTTAATATTTTATTAATTTTAATAATATTTTATTAATATTATTGTTATAATTAAAATATTAAAATTATTAATATTTTATCTCAAATTTATTAGTACAATTTAATTTTCAATAGTATATTTAATTTAATAGTATTTATAATATTTAAATCACTGCTACAGTTAATTTTATGGCCAACTTTTCCACTTACACTTTTAAGTTACCAACCAAACACCGTAAAACACATACTTTCTCATTCACACTTTTACTTTACCAACCAAACGCCATAAAACACAATATACTTTTTCATTTACAATTTCACTTTACCAACCAAACATTGTAAAACACAATATATTTTCTCTGTTACAGTTCACTTTTTTCATTCTCATTTTACGACTTACGACTTGCGACGTTTTGCGACGAAACAAACAGGCCCTAAGTTTATTAGCCAGTTGACACCATCATTGTAGCTAACTTTTAAAAAACTATATGTTAAGTCATTAGTATTTGGGTTATTAGGTTGTTGGGTGATTACTCATCTTTACCCAATAACCCTCCTTGTTCTCTATATATATCTTATAACTCTATTTCATCTAAAATAATCTACTTTCTCAGATTTTTTATTTCTCTACATGGTATCAGAGCATAAAAAACCCTCACCCTCAAATTCACCTCCTCAAATATCTTCCTTTCTTCAAATTTTCTTCCTCCTTCCCCCAAACAGTTCCAAACAGTGCCGCAAATAGTTCCAAACAAATCAGTAGTGCTGCGTCTGCCTCTCAAGCCTCCAAACAGTTACAGCAGTGCCGCAAACCCCTGTACCGCAGACCCCTGTACAGGGCTCCAGTGCTGCCGCAGACCCCCAGAATCAGGAATTTTCTGGTTGATACATTGTTTCCTTGATGCTTCTCGGGCTATCTATGCTTTCAACTAGGAACTGAGTTACTTCCTTCTCCTTTACTGGTTGTTCACTCTACTGCTGGTTGATTTCTGTTACTTTATTTTACTGGAGACTACAAGTTCTTCCTCCACTATGATCTCTTCTCCCATGGTTGAGACTTCTGTTCCCAAGACTGTGTTGGAACTACATTGAAGTTGCATGGCTCCAACTACCTGTTATGGGCACATGCGTTCCACATATTCATTGGTGCTCAGAACAAACTGACTCACCTCCTACAACTTTCGCCTGCTGATACGGATCCCACGTATGTGACTTGGCTTATTGGAGATTATTTCGTAATGATATGACTTCTTAAAAGCCTGGAGAAGAAGATTAGTGGTAGTGTCATATTCTTGCCTATTGTCAAGGACATGTGCGATACACTAAAGGTCATGTATGAAAATGAGAAAAATTCCTCGAGGGTATTCGAGATCTATAAGCACATATTTGAGCTCAAACAAGGAGACAGATTTGTGCCTGAGTTCTATGGTGAAGTCAAAAGTTTGATTGATGAGTTAGAGACGCATTAGCTGTCTGTTACTGATGCGACAACTCTAAGGGCGTTATTGTCAAGATCTCGCATGTCAAAGTTTCTATCTGGCTTGAGTTCTACATTACGATCACAGGTGCGATGTCAGATTCTGTGAGGAGATAGCATTCCCACGTTGACTGTCACTTTCTCGAGAGTTATGCGAGTATCTACTGGGGCTGATGTTTTCTCTGCACCTTTCATTGAGCAGTCTGTCATGATTTCTGGATGCTACCCATAGCCGTGGTCGTGGCCGCGATTTTGGAGGACGAGGACGTGGATTTATTGGAAGTGGACGTGGCTCGTATGGAGGTGACAGAGTGCCTCTGAAACACAGTTCAAAGACTCGGTCGAGTCAGAGACGAGTCACCGAGTCGTATCCGTCTCGGCTCGCTCCGAGACGAGTCCGAGTCACGAGTCGATCGACTCAACTCAGAGGAGACCGACTCGACGGAGAATCAGAGTTGACTCGGTTGACTGAGCATTATGATGATTTTGTGACTCATCGCAATTCAATGTGAAAATAACTACATTAGCATGTATTTATGAATGTAGTTTGTATAATTTACTATATTGTGCATGTATTTTGATATGCTTCTACCGATAACGCTTATATTTATGCTTTCGCTTTATGTTTAGCGTGCTAGGTGATATATTTTGAACATGTTATACATGAATGTGGATGTCTACATTTTTTTTTAAGATTTGTCATGATTTTTTTCAGAATTTTTTAAGCTTTCTATGTAGCGTTTTGTGCGTATCGTCCGATACCGATCCGAGTCGCCGAGATCGATCCGTCTCAGTGCCCGACGAGTCGGCGGCCAAGACCGCGACTGTGAACCATGCTCTGAAAAATGCCCTCAGCAATGCAGGCACTGTGGACGCAGTAATCACATCTCTGAGAACTGCTGGGAGAGATTTGATCGACCTGAGTGAGCACAGCTATATGAGTCTGACTCTTCTACTCCGTGTAGCACTCCTCAGGACTATTCATTCACTTCCTCTACTATTCCTGAATCTTCGACTCTTCTACTCCGCGTAGCACTCAGGACTATTCATTCACTTCCTCTACTATTCCTGAATCTTCCACAGTTGTACTGACACAGGAGGAATATGATCGACTTCGACAGCTAGAGTTCTCTCAGACCAACCTTTCAGCAACTCATACATCTGCTTCAGGTATGCACACATATACTGCCTCTCCTCAAAAGTCCTGGATATTAGACTCTGGAGTCTCATCCCACATGACAGGTATTACACAAAAGTTTGTTTCCTTAAATATGTCCACTGCCCACCCCTCTGTTAAAATTGTTGATTGTAATCATTCACATGTACTAAGCAATGGGGTAATTCAGGCTACTCATCTTTGACCCTTACTGATGTCCTTTATGTTTCACGTTTTCCTATTAGTCACTTGTTTATCAGTCAGTTTACTAAATAAAATAACTAGAAAATAACATTTTTTCCTTCTCATTGTGTTTTTCAGGACCTGTCAACTGGAAAGGGGATTGGTTTAGGACATGAGCGAGGAGGCATATACTATTTGGATGATCGAGTGACCCATACGGCTTGGTTGCAGGCCAGCCTGATCCAATTTTACTGTAGCACTGGCGCTTGGGTCATCATTCGTTATAAAAGATCCAGTCTGTTATTCTTATTGAGTCCTCTGTCTCTTCTTTATGTTGTGAGTCTTGTGAGTTAGGTAAGCATCACCGTGCTACCTTTTCGAGTCGAGTCAACAGTCGTAGTAGTTTTCTTTTGAGTTGGTCCACTCTGATATGTGGGGTCCTAGTCGTATGCCTTCTTTTAAGGGTTTTAGATATTTTTTGCTCTTTATTGATGACTTCTCTCGCATGACGTGGTTGCATCTCCTAAAAGAGAGATCAGAAGTGTCCAGTGTAATTGAGTCTTTAATGAAATAAAAAATCAGTTTTTTACTACTATTCGTGTGCTTCGTACTGATAATACCATGGAGTATGTAAAGAAGGATGTATCTATTTTTTTTTCAAAAATGGTATTATTCATCAGACCTCTTGTTCTCATACATCACAACAAAATGGAGTTGTCGAAAGAAAACATAGATATATTATGGATATTGCTAGAACCTTAATGATTCATATGAGTGTTCCGAAATATTTATGGTCTGATACTGTGTTAAGTTTTGCTATCTAATTAATAGGATGCCTTCTCCTGTTCTCAATAAAAGATCTCCATTTTCTTGTCTCTATGCTAATAAAAACCCCTTCCCCATAACTCTCCGTACTTTTGGATGCACTTATTTTTTTCAAGACTTGTCTCCTGGGTTAGATAAGTTATCTCCTAGATTTATAAAGTGTGTGTTAGTTGGGTATTCTAGAACTCAAAAAGGATACCGGTACTAAAATCCCTCCACCAGGAAGTATTTGGTGTCTTCTGATGTCACATTTTTTGAGTTTGTTCTATATTTCTCTACACAGATTTCTGTCACCATATTTGAGATTGTTCCTCCTTCACTGTCTGTGCCATTATCTACACCTGCTTCTACTGTTTCTTCGTCAGTATCGCCAGCAGAAACTAAAGATTCACCCGCATCAAAGCCAGTTCGAGATTTTAGATATGTCTAAACTCATCGCCCAAAGGTTCCTGCCTCCTAACCTATTCTAGCAATTCCCTTTCCGGTAGACGGTCCTCTACCATCAGCTTCTCCATCTAATCTTGATGTTTCTATTGCCCTTTGAAAAAGTAAACGGTCTTGCACTGATCATCATATTTCTAATTTTGTCTCTTATGATAACCTAAATCCTACTTTTCGTCAGTTTGCTCTCTTTTTATCTTCTGAGTCTATACCCAGGTCTTATATAAAGGCTTTATTGGTACCTGCCTGAAAACAAGCTATGGATGAGGAGATGGAAGTTCTTAGTTCTAGAGGAACTAAGGAGCCGGTTTCAGCACCAACAGATGCGGTGATTGTTAATTGTCGCTGGGTCTTTACTCTAAAGTACCACCCAGATGGATCAGTGGATAGATATAAGGCCAGGCTCATGGCCAAAGGGTATATACTCAGACATATGGCATCGACTATTTTGAGACGTTCTCGCCAGTTGCCAGGATGAACTCTATCAGGATTCTGTTCTCTATTGTTGTTAACTTGTCATAAACATTGTTCCAGCTAGATGTCAAGAACGCCTTCTTATATGGGAATCTTCAGGAGGAAGTGTATATGGAACAACCTCCAAGTTATGTTGCTTAATGGGGAGTAAAGTCAGTCGTCTAAAGAAGGCTATATATGGACTCAACCAGAGTCCAAGGGCGTGGTTTGAGAAGTTCAGTCTTACCATATCTGGTATTAGCTTTCGCCAATGTCATTCAGATCACTCTGTCTTCATTCGGCGTACAAGATCTGGTATTGTAGTTCTGATTGTTTATGTTGATATTTTACCAACTGGGAGTAACTCGGGGGGGATAGTGGAGACTAAGATGTATCTCAAGCATCATTTTGTGACCAAAGTCCTGTTTTAAATATCGGCCGAGTCGGCTGAGATATCGTCCAATATCTCCTTTTTTATCTGCTGCCGATACAATATGGAGAAATCGTTTGTCATATAGTTTGCAGCAAAAAACGACCGATATTTGAAATATCGACCGATAAATTGCCCGGTATCGGCTGATAAATCACCCGATATATCGCCCAATATGAAATAACTTATTTATTACACGTCTGCGTGCAAATGTATATTATTTTTTACTCTCTTTGCATGCATATTACATTATTTTTTTTAGGTAGATATCTATGACACTAAACCAACTTTTAGTTATCAGTATTTCATTACATATAATGCTCGATATGAACACCCGATATGCGCGCGTATCCCCAATATCTCCCCCAATATCCGATATCCGATATGAAAAACTCCCATCCGATACGATTCTGATATCCGATATTTAGAACCTTGGACCAAAGACATTCAAAATACTTTCTGGGAGTTAAATTTACACATAAAAAATATAGTGTACTTTCTCAGCGAAAGTATGTTCTGGACCTTCTGGAGGAAATATATTTTTTGAGATGCAAGCCTGCTAATACACCAATGGAAGCCAATGTGAATTTATGGTTTGATGACAGTCACATACTTGATGATCCAGGAAGATATAGGAGATTGATTGGGAAACTAATAAATCTTACGGTGACTAGGCCAGATATAACTTTTACTGTAGGAGTTCTAAGTAGATTCATGCATCAGCTCAGAGAAACCCATTGGTTAGCCGCGATGAGAATTATAGCTTACATCAAGAGTTGTCCAGGAAAAGGGTTGTTGTATAGGAAACATAAACATGTACGCATTTCTGGATACTCTGATTAGTGTATGCAGGTGATCAAAGGGACAGTAAGTCTACTACTGGCTATTGCACTTTTATTGGAGGAAATCTGGTGACCTAAAGGAGCAAGAAACAAGATGTGTCTCGCTCAAGTGTTGAAGCTGAGTATAGAGTTATGGCTCATACAGCATGCGAGATGGTGTGGTTACAAAATTTACTGATGGAGCTTGGGTTCAGACAGCCTGAACTCATGCCTATGCATTGTGATAATCAGTCTGCCATCTATATTGCCCAGAACCTAGTGTTTCATGAAAGAGCCAAATACATTGAGGTCGATTGTCACTTTATCAGAGATGTTTGGACCAAGAAAGTGGTTATGTTTCAGTTCACACTATTTTCGAAGCAGTTAGCTGATTTACTTACTAACGTCGCCTCACCTCATGTGTTTTCTAATCATTGTAACAAGCTGGGCATGTTGGATGTCTATGCTCCAACATGAGGAAGAGTGTTAAGTCATTAGTATTTGGATTATTGGGTTATTGGGTAATTACTCGTCTTTACAAATAACCTCCTTGTTCTCCATATATATCTTGTAACTCTCTTTCATCTAAAATAATCTACTTTCTAGGGTTTTCTATTTCTCTATACTATAAATATAGCCAGTTAACATCATTTCAGTTTCTGCTAAGTTTCCACAGATGAAATATTCCATTGCGAGAACGAGCATGTGTATTGGGCTATGGCTTTGCCAAGATAACTATGTAATTTAATTGTACTTAGATGGTTACCTAACCTCTATTCAGTAGAGGAAATCACCTTGCTTGATCCAAGTGACTGGGTTCAAATTCTCTCATAAGGCAGGTGAAACGCAATACGCACAATCCAGAAGTCCAGTATTGCACTTAATGGATTGTCCACCATTGCCATTTGAAAATATGAACTGGTTGCTGCCTAGATCACTTTCTAACTTCAAGAATATCCTTGGATCTTGAAACATAAAAGTTTGGATCAAGTTTGTGCTTAGACCCAAGCATGCCTCTTCTTAACCAGTAATATCCATTTCAAAGCAATAGTATCCTCTACATAAAATGTCAGATCTTATTGCAAAGACTAGATGGGACAGTATTTGGAAGCTCTTTTGTAAAAACAATGGAGAATTAAATATTAAAAATGCCTCTTCTACAAGCATTTTGCATGGTAACACCAGAAACCCTAACCATGAGGAGTCCCAACTCCCAACATTGTCATAGATACACTGTATCACAACAGAGAATTAAATTCCATATCCAAAGGTGGCAAGTCAAAGAAATCCATAAAGCCACAAAAAAAAGGAGGAGGTTCCAATTCAACATGACAAAGGAAAAATCAACTTGATGATGTCTTCTTTAGGTATAAACCAAGAATGAACATCAAACCATCAGGAGTGCAGGAAGATTTGCATGGAAGTTTTTCAGGAGAAACTTGAAGCAAGGTTCATGAGGAGAGAAATGTTAAGTTTGCTAAAAAAAACAAATAAATAGATCAAGCAATAATGTGGAGGAAGATTATTGAGGGCCACTCGAGATACATGGGAAAATAAGTCTATGTTATGTGATGAGGTATAGTACACAGTTGAACATTTAACTGTGTATTGTATGTTCAGTCGCTTGGACTTTGAGCAACATTTAAAAAAGACCAAGCGACAGTGTCAATGGACAAGTGCATGGAGACATAATGCACTTAATGCAGTAATTCCGAGTTCCCTTCCCATTCATCTACTGTTCCCTAAATGACAAAATGGTATTATAATGGTGTATCTAATTTGACCAGCTGATCAAGGGATCTGGAAGATGATTCCTAGGCACCTCCTAGAAGCATGACAATGTCTGGAGATTATTTATGGCTATCTAGTGTGCCCTGGGCCTAAATAATAACCTAGTATTAGAATGGAAGTTCAAATGTGATCAACTGACCACGGGTACTAGAAGATAGTTTCCGTGGAGGCTTTGCAGGGCGCCCCGAGGAGACATGACAGTATTTAGAGATTATCAAATACACAAAATATCTTCTTTTTTCCCTCTTCTCTTTACATTATTTGTACTCTCACTGTGAGCAACAAATTCTTCATTCCATCACCCTGTTCCCTGCACTCTGGCTGTCCCATGTTATGGCATCTGAAGGATGTATACAACAGGGGCTTGACAATTCCAAACAAGAATCAAACAAGTCCCACAATCTGTCAGTTAAACCTGATTTAATGTTACTAGCAAATGAAAAGTCTGTACAAGAGAGAACAGACCTGACAGGTAAAGGACATGTATAACTTCCAGTTTATGGCTAGAACATCTAACAGCGCTATTCAAGTTTACACAAAGAAAAGGTTTATCATCTATAAATCCAAGCTCCATGAGCAACGACAGTGCGCCGAGGTCAACCTTCAACGACGCGAGCTAAGCGAGGACATCGCCTTCGGGATCAGCCAGCAACTCCTCCTCTAGTCGCAGCCCTATCCACTGAACCACAGGTAGTGAATGAAGATCCTCATGTGGAACTCTAGAGGAGAGCGTAAAGCTCCCTTGTTACGACATCTCCGATGGCTTATTAAAAAGGAAGATACCGAATTCATAGCATTAACGGAGACTAGATTATCTTCCGACAGTAGTTATTCATTTTTGTTGCAGTTTACTCCTACATATCTTGGTTGCTCTGTTCCTGCTCAGGGTTTGTCCGGCGGATTAGTACTATTATGGCATCATATATATGGTCAGCTGTATGTTAGAAGTGCTGTGCCCCAATCTCTTCATGTTTTGGTGGATGTAAATGGTTGCATTTGGGGCCTTAATATAGTCTATATGCGTCTACAAGTTATATAGAACGTTGTAAGCTCTGGACGGTACTTACTGCACTGTGTACTTCAACAATTCCGCAACTATTTATTGGCGACTTCAATGTTACACTTCGCCTGGCACATAAGCGAGGGGGAGTTCCTTGGACACGGACACCAGCTATGACTGAGATTATTCATTTCATCCGACAAAACTCGTTATTGGAGTTGAATCAGTTTGGGTATTCGTACTCATGATCTAATTAGAGCCACAACTCTGCTACTAGGATATATGAGACCTTGGAACATGCTTTTGTTACCCAAAGCTGGTCTTCTACATATCCAGGCGCGTCTATTCATTTTCTATCTCGAGTGGTTTCGGATCACCATCCACTGGAGTTGACACTTCACCTCTAGGTATCTCGACCCAAGCGTAAATTTGTTAACGAATCTTATTACAGTAATGATCCACATATACAAGAGATTATCGATTCTAAGTGGCAAGATGGCGTTTCGGGTTCACCAACTACAAAGGTCACTAGTAAATTTCATCGTTTACGATTTCATTTGCGCCAAGATGCCAAGGATAATCGGGGTGATATTAATCAACAATTTGAACAATTAGAAGCACAGATTTCAACACTCCAGAGCCAAGATATGACCACTATCCTACCAGATGACCAGTGGCAAGAGTTACAATCTAGATTAGCTAAGTACCACAATTGTCTCAAGGATCGAGAACAAATTTGGAGACAATGTTTTCGTACAAAGTGGCATATGTTGGGAGATCGCAATACTAAATTTTTTCATCATGGCATCAGATCAAGGCGGCTTCATTTTCATATAGAACAGCTTCAGTTGCAGGATGGTTGTTGGTCGTCAGATCCAGCTAAGATTCTTAATGCTTTCTCCACACATTTTAGTCAGCATTGGTCGCTTCCTAATTCTGATATCTTGATCCAACAAGCACAAGTGCACGTATTATCTTACGTTCAACCCAGTGTTTTAAATGTCGGATATCGGAGAAATGTCGGTGTCGTAATAGGATATCTGATTTCGGATTTCGGAGATATTTCGGGGCCATCTAGTAAATTTCGGACATCATGGCGGATAAAAATATATATCCTAAATGTCTTAAATAATGTAATTTTAAAATTCTTATCAAGGTAATACATACACAACTTATGCAAAATTATATAAATATGTTTATGATAAGTATACTTGTCTTAATATTTTGCATACACTCACAACTCATTGTAGAAATTTCTCAATTGTTCCAACTTCCAAGACCAACCAATACATTGAGTTTTTCCTGAAATTAGCTAACATTTCGCCGAAATGTCGGCTGACATTTCAGATTTTACCCGAAATATCGGCCGACATTTTCCAAAACGTCATATCAAATGAGAGTGAAGATGTTGTGACGGTGAGGGCTTGAAAACGAAATGTCGGACGACATTTCGGAAATGTCGGCCGACATTTAAAACACTGGTTCAACCTAAGGTCTGTGCTGAGCATAATACTTTGCTTACCGCGCTATCGCAACTTCCAGAGATTAGGGAAATCGCATTTGGATTGGCTATGTCAAAATCACCATGTAAGAATGGCTTTTCTGCTGAGTTTGCTTTTCTGCCGAGTTTCTGAAACAATATTGGTCTATCATTAAGCAGGAAATTTGTGAAGTGGCACAATATTTTTTTCATTCATGCACGGTTACCATCCGACTGGAAGGTGACAGAAATAACTTTGATCCCAAAGAAAAATCAACCGGTAACAGTGAATGACTTTAGGCCAATCAGTATTTGCATTATTCTCAACAAGCTTATTTCCACATTGCTCGTTAGACGATGGCGCATGATCTTACAAGAGATTATTTCACCAAAACAAGCAGCATTTGTAGGAGAACGAGATATTGCAAATAGTATTTTCTTAGTATAGGAAATATGGTCGCATATTCAATCCAGACCTCATCACAGGGAGCAATATTTTATGCTAAGATGGACATGGAAAAAGCCTATGATCATTTATGTTGGGATTTTCTGGAAGTTGTGCTACGAAAGTTGCATTGTGACGAACACTGGATTCAACTGAACCTAGCCTGTGCTACACAGTTCACATTGTACCTCAAATGGCAAGGACATTACAAGACACGGATTACTCCGACGAATGGTCAGGGGATCCGCTCTCCCCGATTTTGTTTATTCTAGCTACAAAGGCTCGTACTGCAATGATTCGTCATGCTCGGGTACAGAAACAAATTCATGCTCTCAAAATTTCAAACTTGAAGTTACCAATCACACACACTCTTCGCTGATGACCAATTATATTTGGACGGGCAGTAGCTTTAGAATGCTTGATATATAATTGCAACTACATCAGCTTGCTTCTAGTCAAAAGGTCAATTCTACTAAATCACACCTTTATTGTAATGTCAATTCGGTTTCTCTTGATTTTCTACAACACATCAGGCATATGGTTGATGCTCGCCCAACGAAAGATGACTTTAGTTATCTGGGAGTGCCTATTACTGCAAACCAACCGACTCTTTCTGATTGTCGTACTCCCTTGTCTTGTCTTCAGGACTGCCTACATCAATGGGATTACTCTAAGCTTTTTTTAGCTGGCCGACGAATTTTTGATTGCCTTAATACTTACTGCACTCATTTCCTACGAACGATCTATATTCCATGCTCGATGCTAACTCAAATGGAAAGACTTTTTGGCTAGTTCTTCTGGGATAAGAAGAAAGGCCAGGATCTTTACCCAATTACATGGACAAAGATCATGAATCCATGGGAGTATAATGGACTGGGTATTAGGCAATTGGCTGAATACGCGAAGCTCTCATGGGAAAGCAGGCTGCCAAATTCCTGATGATCAGATTCTGATCTACAATGGGTCACCTTGATGCGTGCGCGATATTCTGTTGATTTGCTATCCAGATTTTTTGGCGATTGCTGTCTTGGATATTTCCTTTCATTCAAACAAATTTTCAACATATTATTAGAGACAGTAAATCTACAAGCATATGGTATGATCCCTCGCTTAGACAATGTCCATTGATTTGCTGTCCAGATATTTTCCAGAATGAGATATTATTATAGGTGATAAGGTTCATTCATTGATCGACTTTACACGTCAACCACCTTCATGGAACCGGACCAAAGTGTCCCTCTTGCCACCAAGTTGCATCCCCTTGCTAAATGATCTGTAATTACCATATCCAGATAGCCCTGATGCTATAATGTGGATAGGACAGTCTTCGAGCAAATACAAAGTGGCAGTAGCATATGAGAAGCTTACAGCTTCTTCACGTCCATCTGGTCCTCTTGGTACCGGATTTCTTACGCTTTGAAAGGCACTAGTTGAAATATCCCCGAACAAATGATACTGTAATTCTTTTCTTATAAATTATTTGGGTTATCTATCATGATTATTCTCAATTTATCTATTTTTGTATATGTGTATAAGTATATGTATATATTATATTTATACATTATTATTGCTCTTATTATTATCCTCACTATTATTATTGTTTAGTAGTAGTATTATTATTATAGATATTATTATTAGTTGTATTATTCTACTCTTTTTTCTAAATTATTTTTTTAATCCCTAGACCATTTCTTTTCCTCCCTCATTCCAATTTCTTTTGTATTTTTCCCTTGGCCCAAACTAAGCCCAATCAACTTGAGCCCACAAACCCATTACCCATACCCAATACCCACAACCCAATATCACCCCTTATATATATAATCCTATCTTTTACCCTAATCCTAAACCTAAACCTAATCTAACCCTAAACTCCTTCCTCTGCTTGTTGCCACCACCAACACCCCCGCAGCCCCTTGTTGCCAACCCCTGTACACGACAGTGACACCTCCAACACCAACATCACCCCGGGCCATCCCCTCTCCATGCCTCAGCCTGCATCCCCTCCATGGCGACGGCGGCATGATGTTTTTAGTTTATTTATTTATTTTTAATATTTTTCATTGGCTAGAACTTGCGCCATTGGTGTAGATTTTGGACTTTTGGAAATTTTTTTATTATTAATCTTTATTTAGTGCTTCAACAATGCGCCAGAGAGATGATGGTTAACTTATGGACTTCAATTTAATTTACTTTGTTTTGGCTACTCTTTCATTAATACGACGACCTTCTTCTATCTCTGGCCAAGCCGAGTTCACCCGTGACTCCCCGATCCTCTCCGACGAGCCCCGTAGTCATTCGTCTTCTCCGTCGGCCTCCGCCATCTCTCCAGCGATCTCTGCCGAGCTCCGATCAACACCATGGCTGCCCCCTCCCCTTGCCAACATCCTTCTTGCCACCTCCCCTCTCTGGAGTTCCACTAGTAAGCTTCTCTCCATCTTCGAGATCACCACCGCCATCACCGGATCTCTCTTCTTCTCCAACGGCCTCCATCGGCACACCGGAGCCAACCCATGGCCGTGCACATTTTGCCCATGAGTATTCTCTCTCTTTCTCTGTTTATTAAGCGTGTGTGTGTTTAGTAACTTGCATGCATGTGTGTTAATGTGTTGGTGTGTGTTTTAATGTGTGCGTGAGTGATTTGTGTGGGTACTGCACATGAATTTTATGTGTGGATGTGTGCATTTATTAATGTGCATGCATGATTAAAAATGTGTGTGCATCATATGATTTATATATGCATGTGTGAGTTAGTATTTATTTATGTGTTGTATACATGTATGTATGTATTGTGTAAGTATGCATGTATAATGTACGTGGGCACGTGCAATGTGTGAGTTTGTGTGTATGTATTTATATTAATGTGTAAGCATGTGTGGGTATGTGTATATATATAATATGTGTGTATGTGTATACTCGTATATATGTATTCATGTGTGGGTATAAGTGTATGTATATATTATGTTAGTATGCGTGTATGTTACGTATGTGTTTGTATATCAACATGTGGGTTTGGTTGCGTGTTGCAGCGATGTGGACTCGTTTGTGCGATCTGAACCAGTAACAGGAGACCCGGACCCGATCCCGATTCATGTTCACTGTGAACCCGATACACTAGCAATTTGAAAACTAACCCATGAGATGATTCGGAGATCCGTACCGGTTCGTACAGTGAAAACCAGACGGCGATTCGGTTTCAAAACCGCGTCATTTCATGTAAGTGTTTGTTCTTGTATTATTTTCTTATTTACTGTTGTCAGTAGGCGTTTATATATTACTTGTACCATTTCGTGTGATTGTCTGATTTATTTTACAAGTATGATTATCTGTATCACTTTTGAGACATCAGTGAGCATTCACCGTATTTTATGTAGTTGATATAAATGTTTATCGGTGTCATTTCATGTGTTAGTAGTTCATCGCTATTGGCTTAGGCCTAGTATTGATACACCTTAGACCGGACTTGATTTTGTAATTAGCCTAGTTGTGATAAATCTTAGAACATAAATTGATTGGTCTTAATGTTGATTGGTTCGTGGTTGAGATTAAAGACTCGTATTTTATATGAAGTATTTATCAGACTTGATATTCATTTACTTGGTGATAACTTAGATGAGAATTCCTTTGAAAAATGAAGATGAATTAAATTAGATGTTACTTTATTTAGATGATTGATTTTCCTTGATGCTTGGATTTATATATGGACTTAGAGTTCAACTTGAGATTTACATAGAACCTTGATTCGCATTTAGACGAGATCAATAACATGTGGGTTCTGATTATACGGGAAAATACCTTACCTTGATTTTGATCTATCATATAAAATTAATTTTGGATTATTAGTTGTAAGTATTTTATTTGGATCTATTCACTGATCAATTACCTGAGTAATTATTTTTATTGATGTCGAGGATTGGATATAGAGATATTCTAGATTCATGTAGCTTGAGGATATCCCACACTTTAGTTATGATCTTGATCGGATTGGATAGTGATGATTGGTTTGATGTGGCTGAGTTTTCATCTCTATTGGCTAGGATTCGGATATATTGATGGATATATAGGATCAGAGTAGATTGATAGGAAGAGAGAACTGATTATTAGTTTATTGAACTTGTGATTTACTGTATCAGATTACCTTGAAGATTGATTTAGTACTCGATGTTTACAGTGATTGTAGGGAGATTATGAGTCGATAGATCAGTTACTGTTATATATAGTATGAGTAGATGAGATCTTGATCAATTCTATACGAGATTGTACATTGACTAGACGGTGTAAGACTTATTAGTATCATTTCATGCTACTAAAAGTTACTGGGAAAGATTGTTAGACCGTAACTCTATGTACAGTCATATTGCTCATTGTATACACGATTACTGTTACTGTTCACTGTTATTATTATTGTTCACCGTGTATACGATTACTGTTTACTGTTACTGTATCATCCCGATATTCTAGGTAACATGAATATTGATTTTCTAACTGAATTGAATAATAATGTAAAAGAGATAACTTACACCGGAATTAAGAAAATTGATGGAGGATACAGCGTCTGTATTTTGGGTGGACCTAAAATACAGGTTGTTGAGCCGAGATATAGTTCCACTGCATGGTTCCCCGGGATGACTGACATCCCATACTGTTACTGTTTTGCTATTACTGTAGTACCTGACGGTACGACCTAGTTCAGCATCAGGCATTTGGGCCGTGGTCTCGGGTATGTACGAGACCCACCTAAAGCATGGACAATGTCTCCAACCAATCAGTTTCAATGACTTAGAACCCTGATTGACACGTGTGGTAGATGTAGTATGGGATGCGCCTATTACATGTGACAATTGGTGTTCGCTGATATAATTAATAATAATGAACTGTTTATAATGTACTAACACCTGATTGTACATTAGACTCTAGCAATGACCGACTCTATCCACCTGATATATGACTGTGATAGACACCTGACACCTGATTGGACATCTGATTCTATTACTGACTGCCCTTATTACTGTCCATTTATATTTGCATATTATTTCTGTTTTATTCTAGTATATATTTTTCACAATCTGCTCACTTTATATGCACGTGCACCTTCCCCTTTATTCTTACACATTCACTAGGAGTTCTGACTCCCTGAATTTGCATATCCAAATTCGTAGCTATTTATTGCTGATCAGATATCTAGAGAGGATCCCATGCATCTTGAGGAGCCGGAGTTCTCTTACTCGATCATCTTTTCTCAGTATTTTCTGTCTCTTCTTTATTCCATCGCTTTCATGATTCTGTGCATTGGATACAATGCTTATTCTATTCCCTTATTCATTTGTTATCATGTGAGTTCATTCATATGTTATATTGCAGTGTTATCATATCATCACAGTGATTATATAACTTGTTCAGGTTATTTTAGGATTAGCGTGTATACGTGGGGTATTTTCCTCGCGTATATACATCACTGACTCCGTCGCGACTCCGTTTTCACATATTTTAGAAAGCGGGAGGGGGAGACATTAACCCTACCAAAAGTTCAGATGTGTGTTTGGAAGGTTTTACATCATGCCTTGCCTACAAAGGTCTTCCTCCACGAGCACGGCGTCAATGTGGACTTAGCTTGTCATCGGTGTGGACAGCAAGAAACTTTGCAACATGTATTATAGGATTGTCCCACCACACATAGGTATGAGCATTACTACACTTTTACTCCAAAAGCCGCTCTAATCGTTTGTTAGCATGGAAGGATGGTTAGGAAAGGTAAATCACAAGCATGCTAATTCCCAACACATGCTCCTGACAACATCCGTCCATGTCCTTTGGTCTTTGTGGAACTGGCATGAACCTATTATGTTGGTTTTTGTTTGGACACGACCTATTGTTATGGGAGAAGCAAATGCGGAATAATTCTCCCGCCTTTGCGCAAAACAAAGATGATAAGATGAGAGAAATGAGCATACGCAAACACGCGATATTTTTACGTGAAAAACCTCCAATGAGGGGGAAAAACCACGGGGTCTAGCCCAGCCAATTCGTCCACTATAGCAATAGTAGGATTACAACTTGGGATTGTTTTGAAATGCTTGAGGGATGCATTGGAAATGAGCCAAAGGTGTCTTATTTATAGATGTAAAGATGACCTTTGCTCTTACAACACATTCAATGCAAATATTACTTAGAATTTCATCTATTGGAGTTAACTAAAAATTCAAGAGGCTTCACATGACTTTACATCTCTCGTGGAGTTAATTGCATTTATTCCCAAAAATTTTCACATCTTCCAAAGAGGCTCATCATCTCCTGAAAGGATTATTTATGGACATTTAACTTTGACCTTAACCTCATGAAGAGTGATGTGATCAATATACTCCCCTCTCAAATTATGAGGAATAACCCATGCCAACTATCTTTCGACAAAACTCATGCTTCACCTTCGTCAAAGGCTTTGTCATTATATCTGATCCATTCATGTCATTATGGATATTCTGAAGTTGCAAAAGTTTCTTCTCAAGCACGTCTCTAATCTAATGGCAGCAAACATTGATATGCTTGGATTTTGAATGGAAACTAGAATTTTAGCTAAATGAATTGCCCTTTCACTGTCACAATGAATTAGATAATATCTTTGCTCGATGCCAAGTTCCCAAAAGAACTTCAACCATAACAATTCCTTGCAGTGTACTCAGCTTCAGTGATGGACAGAGCAATGCACTTTTGCAGTTTTGACTGCCATGATATATAGCTCCTCCTGCAAAAGTGAATAAGCATCTGAAGGTAGACTTCCTAGAGTCCATCTTCCGCCATTTCTGCATCAGCGTAGCCTTCTAATATTGACTTGCCACCCCTAAAACACAACTGTATTTTGAAGTGCCTCAGAGGTATTTTAGCATCCACTTAATCACTTCCCAATGCTCTTTTTCTGGATTTGCAAGAAATGTACTAACAACGCCAATGGCATATGCGACATTAAGCCTTGTGCACACCATGGCATATATTAAGCTTCCAACTGCAGATGAGTATGAGATTTTCTTCATCTCTTCCTTCTCCCTTTTGGTCAAAGGGCTTTGATGGGAGCTGAGCTTGAAATGATTCCCGAGTGGAGTAGCAACTAGCTTGGCTTTATTCGTTTAGAACCTCTCAAGCACCTTTTTGATATAACTTATGATAACCACAACTTTCTGGTGATTCTATCACGAGAAATATTCATTCCCATAATCTGTATTGCTGGACCCAAGTCCTTCATAGAAAAACACTTTGCTAGCTTCATCTTTAACCTGCCAAACTGGTTATTTTCGTTGCCAATAATAAACATATTATCAACTTATAGCAATAATATGATGAAGTCATCACTTAAGAACCTTTTAACAAACACACAGTGATCAGAAGAGGTACGAATGTACCCATGTCCTGTCATGAAGTCAAACTTCTTATACCACTGCCAAAGAGATTTGCTTAAGACCATATAAGCTCTTCCTCAGTCAACAAACCAAGTTTTCCTTGCCTTCAACCTTATATCCTTCAGGCTGCTCCATGTATATCTCCTCACCTAAATCACCATCAAGGTCGTTTTACATCCATCTACTAAATCGATCCATTCTAGCTGTCAGAGCTAACATAACTCGAATAGATGTCATCTTAACCACTGGTGGGAATATCTCCTCGAAATCAATGCCCTTTTTTGCTCGAAACCTTTCACAACCAACCTTGCCTCGTACCGTGGTTGTGAGTTTTCGTTCTCCAACTTGAAGACCTGTTCTTCAAGGCTCTTTTCGCATCTGGCAATTCAACAAGATCAAATGTATGGTTCTTATGTAAAGATTTCATCTCCTCTTGCATAGCTTCCCATCATTTGTCCTTTTCTAAACAAGCGTGAGCTTCCTGAAAATTTTTGGCTCCCCTGCATTAGTTACAATAATGTATTCAATGCTAGGGTACATTGTTGATGGAATGTGCCCTCTTGTCGATCGCTTTAGAGTTGGAGTTGTAGGTGGCCAGTCTAGGGCTATTTGTTCCCCCTGTTCTTCCAGTCAATTATCAACCTCATCATC
Source organism: Agave tequilana (assembly GCA_038442645.1). NCBI lineage: Eukaryota > Viridiplantae > Streptophyta > Magnoliopsida > Asparagales > Asparagaceae > Agave > Agave tequilana. Next base: position 38,892 of record JAVJIF010005961.1, read on the forward strand.
TAATGGAACAACATGATCATCATCATCTCCCCCTCATCATGTGCTCCTGGGGAAGGTATTGGATCCATGTCATCAAACACAATTGAAGAGGGTTGCAGTTTTTCTCCCTTAATGTCATCAGGGGTTTGGTCCTCGAAGAAAACCATATCTCGACTTCTAATCACCTTGTTATTTTCTGGGTCCCATACCTTGTACCCAAATTCATCATGTGAGTACCCTAAGAAAATACATTCACACCTTTGCATCAAGTTTGGATCTTTCATCTTTGGGCACATGGACGATGCACGACAACCGAATACCCTTAGGTACTTGTAAGTGACATCCCTTCCTCTTCAAACTCTTTTCGGAACATCACCATCCAGAGGTACTAATGGAGAGAGTGATAAAATTGATTGTTGTCCTCATTGCCTCAGCCCAGAAAATCTTTGGCAGCTTCTCATGCGATAGCATACTTCTGATTCTTTCCATAATGGTTCATTTCATGCGTTTAGCAATCCCGCTCTATGGAGATGACTTTTGACAGGTCCTTTCACACCGGATGCCACGACCTTTGTAGTATTCTTTGAATGCTCCTATATACTCTCGACCATTATTTGTGAGAGCACATTTGAGAGGCTTCCCTATTTCCTGTTCCACCATGAGAAGAAATTGCTTCAACACCTCAAAGACTCGGCTCTTTTGCTTCAAAGGATATCCCCAAGTCTTTCTAGAGAAGTCATCTATTAAGGTAACAAATAAAATGCACCACCAAGAGATTTGTCACTCACTTCACACACATCAGAATAAACTTTCTCCAATGCATTAGTCTTTCTATGGGGCATAAGTTCCACAATGGAGCTCTAGTTTGCTTGCCAACCAAACAATGTACACAAGGTTTTGGATGTGTACCTTTCCCGTCGGGCAGGAGGTCTTTCTTGGCAAGTACCTGGAGGCCTTTTTCGCTCATATGGCCAAGCCGTTGATGCAATATCTCTGAGGCATCTTGCTCCACAGTGTTCACCAAGAATCTACACATCTTGGCTTTCATCTTGTAGTGCGTACAACACCTCCTTCCTCGTGCCACGATGAGGGATCTCTTGGTAAGTTTCCATTGCCCTTTCCTGAAGGTGTTGATGTGCCCTTTCTCATCCAATTTTTCTGCTGATATGAGATTTAGGCGAAGATCCGGCACATATCTCACGTCTTGAAGGACCAACATGCAACTCAAGTTGGTCTCAATCTCAATATCTCTGATTCCCAGAATCTTTGATGTGCAAATATTGCCCATTTTGACCACACCAAGATTACCAGACTTGTATGTTGAGAAGAAGTCTCTTCGTGGGTGACATGATGGAATGCTCCAGTGTCCACCACCCAATATATATCCTGACATGTGAGACATAAGCAATCATCTTTACATGCAGAAAACATAAGTAACTGACATTCTTCTACTGTAACTATAGTGGACTCTATTGCCTTAGATTTTGCTTCGCCTTTATCATTATTTTTTTTATCTTTCTTGTACTTGCGACATTCCTTTTTCATGTGGCCTGGCTTGTCGCAGTAGTGTCACTTAAAATCTTTTCCTTGATTTGGATCGTCCTCGGGATTTGCCACAGTCTTGTGGTTGCATTTGAAAATTTCTTCCCCGATTCTCTATGACAAGAGCTTCTAATGATGAAGTGATAATGAAGTGCATGATGCTTTCTTCCTCGTCTCTTCATTCAACAAGCTTCCGGTTACGAGGGCAATAGTGACCACACCTGTAGGCGCTGAGTTGCTTAGTGACACAACCAAGGTCTCTTAGATGGAGCTAAGTAATTGAAGTGCCTGCAATTAATCATTAGTAACCATTTTCATAGAGGAGCTGGTAAATAATGCTTTGCAATTCATTTAGATGCTCCCCTTCTTTATATTTTAAAATCACAAGCTTCCGGATCAAAAAAGCTTTATCCCCGACAGTCTTTCTTTCAAAAAGACCTTCCAACTTCTTCCATAGAAAGTGGGTTGAATATTATGTAGATACGTAATGAAACACACTATCATCCAACCATTGTCAAATATAACCGACAGCTTTGTGAACAACCTTTTCCATTCTTCACTGGTCATATCAGCAGGTTTGGCCGACCCTCCTTGAAAGGGTGCAGCGAGATCCTTGCAGGACAGCAAGTCCTCCATCCATGGCTTCCAAATCATCCAATTACAGCCTTCATTTAGGCTAATCATTCGTGTGTTTCTTGTCTCCAATGTTTACGCATGACACTTGGACAACCACGGCCCTGATACCACTTGTTGGGGAGAAACAAATGCGGAATAATTTCTCTCGTCTATGTGTAAAACAAAGATAAGATGAGAGAAATAAGCATACGTAAACATACAATATTTTTATGTGAAAAACCTCCGATGAGAGGGAAAACCCATGGGGTCTAGCCCAGCCAATCGTCCACTATAGCAATAGTAGGATTATAACTTGGGATTGTTTTGGAATGCTTGAAAGATGCATTGAGAATGAGCCAAAAGCATTCTATTTAAAGGTGTAAAGATGACCTTTGCTCTAATAACACATTCAATGCAAATATTACTTAGAATTTCATTTTATGAAGTTAACTAAAAATTCAAGAGGCTTCACATGACTTTCCATCTCCCATGGAGTTAATTGCATTCATTCTCAAAAGTCTTCACGTATTCCAAAGAGGCTCATCATCTCCTGAAAGGATTATTTATGGATCTTTAACTTCGACCTTAACCTCATAAAGAGGGATGTGACCAACTGCTACCTCCATGATTTTACAACAACTGCAATTGAAGTATTCAAACGTACAGTATCGCATCCTTCAGGACAAACTCATATGTACGACCTGACACTTGTTTTCCAACAATAGCATTGTTGGTCCTCACATATATGTGTATATTTGAGTTTTGCTATGAATAAGAATAAAAAAAATCCACTATTTATGATAGACACTGACCCATCCAAGTGAAGGTACAGCAAAAGTACATCATTTCTCTCATCTATTTCTCCCCTATCACTCAAAAGATAGGTTCTCGGTGTCCCCTTCTCCTTGTTAGTTCATTGCACATTTCTAAGGTGTCCTTGAACCTTAACAGGATATCCTAGTGAGTTCCCTTATTTTGTTTGTATAGATGACATATTTTCTTTCTGAAATCACTCTCTGTATAAAGACGTCCAACATCTACCACTTGTGTTCGAATTGTCACTTCCACCTCAACTACCAGAATTTGATTATAAATTCTGCTTGCTCCTCAACCACAACCACCTAAATTTTAGTCTTATGTTCAGCAGATCTGTAAATCTGTTATGACATTTCTATTGAGAATTCAGATAAAGTATACTGAACACAAAGGCATCTAGTACACGTGACTGTAAAATGAATAGCTTCCTGTAGTAATAGCCATTTAGCTGACCCTCTTGATGATTAAAAGCTCAGATGATGATAAAGACTTTTCTTGTTTAATAGGCATTCATGTGATATTACATGATTATGACGTAAGACTGTAGCTAATTTAAACATAATAATTGCAATGCGTGCTACAAATTTTCAACAAACCTGGTACAAGAAAAGGAGCACTCCGTGAGCTAAGTGCACCCATCTCGGGGGAGCTGTGTCTAACTGAGGTGAATAAATCTGTAACAAAATATGAACAATGATTACCATGTTAAAGAAGGAATGGTAATGTGCAGTGATTTTTTCCAAACAGCATTAATGAACTATGCAGGGAGAAAATTAATTGACATGGCCTACTTGAGAAGTCAAATGATACATACATTTAAGCAAGAAACATCTTTTCAATGCATAAGATCTTTGATAGCTTCTAATAAGATAACTCATGGCACTATGGCAGAGGCAGGAAATCTTAATGATCACCCCCCAAACCCCCTCCTCTGATATGGTTGCAAATGTATTTCGTGGTGGTGGTTTTTTGGCTGTTCTTTTTCCTTTTGTGTGTGCGTGTGCACGCCTCCACGTGTGTGTGTGTGTGTGTGTGTGTGTGTGTGTGTGTGTCTCTGTGTGTGTGTGTGTGTGTGTGTGTGTGTGTGTGTGTGTGAGAGAGAGAGAGAGAGAGAGAGAGAGAGAGAGAGAGAGAGAGAGAGAGAGAGAGAGGCAAATGTGCTTGCAAGGCACACTCGCTATTTGAGGACTTAGACCAGGAAAACATCATCACCAGAATCACAGATAACTCTGGTTTGAAGGGCAAGGCCTGATAAATTTTTATATGTGATGTGAACAGAATAAATAGCAAGAAGGCCACTCCTATACTACCAGAAAAGTTGTAGAAAAAAAATAAAAATCACATGCTGACTATGTCTACAGGTATCTAAGTGAGTGAATGTTTCCTTTTCTCCTTTCCTTTCCTTATCTTTTCTTTTCTTTTCTTGCGTGCCTGCACGCGCAGGAGGGGGTGCGACTTTTCTCAAACTGAGTCGAAGACTGTAATCCACTTAGAAAATTTCAGGTTCTGGCATCTCTTAAATCAAATTAAAATTATACTATTCTGATTTATGGCTCCATATATTGCTAGACAAGTAACATGATATTCAATAAAGGATAATAGACGGCCAGTGGTAGACAATGTATCCGCAAGACTGTGAAACATTACGAATCAAGTATAGGTTAGTTGCTGATTCCAAAACTTAAGATATAATCCATAGATCAGCATCAGGAAAACTTATTTTGTAGTACTTACATAGCCAAGGAATGCTGATACAACTAGAAACATGAAACCGATGAGTGTGATCTGGAAGGAGAGAAAATAAAATTAGTTTACGTAGAAGCATACATGAAATCTGAAAGAAAGACAGGAACAAGGCAGCTAAGAGAAAAGTTCTCACCATGTTTGGTCTGCAAGTCCATGCAATTCATACACAGAAAAATAAATTTACATTAGGATATCAGCTGAAATGATCAATATCAGATAGTTCATTCAAAAATATACCAACAAAATCGTGTGCCATGAGATACAGGTTTGCGTACATGAAGAAAAAACTGTTAACATACATACATACACAGATAGAAGAGAAGGTATCTGACCTTATTCAGAAAATTCTTAAAATAAAACAGTGTGCATAGGAACAAATAAACAATATGGATCCAATAGAAACTTAAATGCTTCCAACAAGATTAGAGAAAAGATGCTCCACAATCTCATTGCAACATCATTTACAAAACTATGTATCATGTGCATGATATATGAAGCATCCACATATGTATTTAACTTCCTTGAGAAAACTGGAAGTGCAAAATCATTATTCTTTTGTTTCTGTGAACAAAATTCCTTCACTACTGCTTTTTGGCTAGAGACAAACGTTAACATTACAAGCACAAACTTTCTGTGGTTTGCTCTTGACACTGTTTGCAAAGGTTTTTTTCTTATGTCCCTTTCCGGTGTTCCATTCTAGTTTCAAATATTTTCAAACAGAGGCGCCAACTCATTGGTCAAAAGGAAAAAAAAAATCTAAGGAAAACCAAGATGCAACAACCCTTTCCCATCAAACCTATGATATGTTCCCTTAAAAAAGGGGAAAAAGAAGGGAAAAAACCTATGATTGAAGGACACTTGTCTATGGAAAAATTTACAAGTCATCCATATTGGATGCAGCATGTGTCCACTTGTGTTCATCACTTCTTTGCAGTCTTCTTTGCATGCTACCTACCAAGGTTTCAAAAAAAAAAAAAAAAAACAGCCAATACAATACATGTCGGCTCTATTGCATTGGATTTCAAGCATGTAATTCAGATACGGTTGAAACTGACCGATACTGTCAAACTAGCTATTACGACTGATACACGAGGAGATCTGAGGTTTGAAGTATCAAAGTTGAAGACCTGACTTATTCCATACCCCCCCCCCCCCCCCCCCCAAAAAAAAAAAAAAAAATCACTCGACAAGCAAAATTTTCAAAGCCAACAACCCCAGCTATCAAAAACTGAAATATTCTTTTTTAATCCATAATAGAAATCTAACCAATTAGAAAAAGAATTAATAATAATGTTGAGTGGTTGGTTGGATTAACCTATATATTTGATTGAATCCAATATAATAAACCATATCACATTGGGTTAAGCTCTTTATCTTGGTAAACTTGTTTCTAAAATTGTTTACCTATAATTTGTTTCCACTAAATATTAAAATTGGATCCATTATATTACAAACCATGACTCCTTTATTAAGAATTGGCTAAGCATGTTCAATAATTCATAAGAAGCAACTTTAAAATTGATTTTCTCAAAAGTTTAATTTCTCTAATCATTCGTGTTAAGTTAGATTATTCAATTACCATATCTATTTACAAATTACTACTGCATCACTATGGTTTACACAAGTTTTGATGGAGACTTGATCTAATCCTCATCAATTGTTAAAAAAATGACAAAATTTCCAATTGCCTTTACTGTTTTTTGTTAAATATTTTAAAAAAAATTTAAGTCTTTAAATACCAACAATATGATAATTCCAGTCTTAAACTACTGAAAACATCGAAACAAGGCAAATCAGGACAACTGATAACAAGATTTCAAACCTTATAATCTGCCTTATTCTCCCTAAAGAATTTGTTATCTGAATGTAAAACAATATGCCTTCTTTATGAACAAATTATAGGAAATTAATTACTCAATAGTTATTTTTCTTCTAATGTACTTTATCATATACAATCACAAACACCAATGTATATAAATGCAAATGTCAAATGTAAATATATTCACAGATAAACATGTCTATAGCTTGAGGCCCCATATTTAGAGCTTGGAGGATAGCCGTGTTAACTTCCTATGTAATGACAGGATACAAAATTATGCCCAAATCCACAAATATAGATGACAAGAAATTAACAATGGAGCACAACTCACAAACTGAGATGTGGATAACTTCCAGAAAAGACTAGGTCCAGAAATCCAGGTCAATCAAAACATGAAAGATCAATTGATGGGTAAGAATACCTACCTAGCAGCAACAAATTCAAGAAATTTATTCCATGGGTTCAACTTGAAGGTACAAGTCGCAAATCAGTGGTATACTTTACCAAAGGAGCGATGAGTAGAGATATAATGTCTATGTAGCACGGACACTCCTATTACGGAGCCATGTCATGTCCGAAATATAACCAACACACATGTCGGATACACGGGTCGTGTGTGCTTTAAGAATATACCACTTATCCGTGTGTCGTGTCAATTTCAATGTTGCCATATCCGTGCAACATAGTAATGTCCTATTAAATTCATAATTCATGACCCATAAAAATAAATAAATAAATAAAATATATTTAAGACTATTCCAAGACTAAAATATGGACATAATGTACAGTTATTTTAAATATCAATATTAATTACACAAACATCATTAAAATCTATCTCAAAATTGCATTTCCACACAACATTAGCAAAAATAATAATAAGAACTGCTATCATCTATGAATTATTTGATACAGGATAATCAACATGTTTTGCATGTCACAGGACCGTTCACATCATAGGTAACAAAGGTCAAACAAGTAGAAGCAATAATCTAAACTATAGAAAATAGAGTACAAAGACATCTGACTAAATCTCATATCATGATATAGAAACCTAATCAATAGACTTAAATTTACTTGAAGGAAAAAGTACAATTTTAAGAACAGAGGTGATAAACATCAAGAAGAAATCATAATGTAGCAAAGTCCATGATTCAAAGCAGTACTTTAATGATTGATGTTTTAGAGTCCTACTCCAACTAAATGACAGTAAGACTCTTCTGTGAGTGATACAAAATCACTCATAATCCTTACTTAGGCATTACTTTTTATCGTGAGTTGTCTTGGGACTATGACTTCTGCGATGATTTATGTTATTTCCAAGTGAATTTCCATTTTGGCTTAGATAGTAAAGCAAGGGTTCCTCCTCCACAAAGAGAGCTTTCTCTACAAGGCTTTCTTGCAGGACATTTTTCCAAGTTGATTTGGGATTCTTTTCTTTCGTACTTGGGTGTATGAAAGCAATTGTAGAGTACTCTATGGAATCTCACTTAGTACAAGAGGAGTGGTTGGTGGTTATTACTAATTCACAGAGGTAGGATTATAACCTAACACCATAACTGAATTATTTGTCTGGGAAATCCAGCATGGATTTAAGCTGTGAACAAACCACATAAAATCTGTAAAAGTTTAGTTTGTGCTAGTTTCTTCCACCGACTCACAAATTAGTGTTACATATTTTGGCTATTCGTTCTGTGGGTTGCCAACAGTTGACGGGGTTGATTAGCTTCTGCTAATCAAATTATACCAGCTAGCCTTTGCCACAACAAGTCGAATTAGAGCTCCTTTGTGATATTCTGTGGAATGTGGATGGAATTTTCAGTTGTTAAAGATGAATATGCGAGTAAAGGAAGGCTTTTCTTAACAAAGAGGAACCAGCAGAGAACTTGTATCTGAAAGCCAGGTATTCTATTTGATTGTACCTCATTTATATTCTCTCTAAACTTCAATATCACATGAGAAAGATGGCTGTGATCTTAGAAGATTGAAAACCTTGTAACAAGGAAGTCTATCACCAACCAAATATTCTTGAAGAGAAAGCTATTTTTTGAGAATAAAAGGGAATAAAAGCAAGTCGGAGCATATGAATATCTTTAAAGACAATACCTGTCAGCTTAAGTACATTACTATGAAAATGGAGAACGCGGATGAGGCAGGGATGTTGCTATGTACTTTGCCAGAGAGTTAGAAAAATATGGAAAGACTATCATGTTTCCAGGATAATTCCTCTCACAGTTGGAGGATGTATGTATTATGTAGTGCTTTGCTGCTAATGAGCCCCAAAGGGCATTCTTGGAGTGCACAGGGTGGAGAATGAGGTGCTTGTGTCAAGAGATAGGCTAAAAAATCAATACGACTCATCAATGGGCACTTCAAGGAAAGTCCATACATTGATCAAACTCAAGAGGGCAGTATGATATAAATACATGACGAAATTGCAAAAGGAGGGATACATCAAAAGAAAGATTGGAGATATAAAAAGGATAATAAGAAGTCATCTTCAAGTGAAACAAAAGAAAAGAAGCACCGGTTGATAACAAGAATGAAGATAACAAGTGGAGTCCATTGAAGATGAATTGTTCATAGCTCAGTCAAATCTTGCATGCTATCAAAATTGGATTCTTGATAGTGGTTCCACTTGTTGCATGTGTCCACAACATTATTCATTTGCTATATATGAGCAAAAAAAATTCTGTTAGTTTTGATGGAGAACATCACTACGAGCTAAATGATTGCAGTTGGTGTAATACTATAGACTATAGTTGTTTGATGGGATGGTACTTGAAGATGTGAGGCATCTTCAAGAATGGAAGAAGAGCTTAGCTCAACTTTCTGATGCAAATGGCAAAAAGTTCACTTCTCAATGTTTTTTAAGTGATTTGGTTGATACATGAGGTGTTTGTGTGGATAACTTGTATTTGATGCTTCGGAGTAATAGTAGTCGATAATGCACACTAAAAAATGGATGATTTTGTGGTGTATCTATGGTAGAGATGGTTGGGCCACATAAGCATAAATAGATTTTGATGAATAGGGATCTCCTTCCAAGTTGAAATCAATGACAAAGAACTTCTTGAACAATATACATAAAAGGAAGCATCACAACCGAAGCTCTAAAGCTAGGAGTTATATGAGCAATGGCAAACTTGATTATCTCAGTTGAAGAATGAGGATTGTCATGGATTACTTCATATAGAGGTGCATTCTACTTTGTATTTTCCATCCATGACTACTCAAGGAAGAAATAGGTCACATTCTAAGGCATTTAGTGGAATTCTAGAATTTCAATGTCGAGACATAGAAGTAAATGAGAGGCATATAAAGGTGCTTCACAAAATTAATGGCAGGAAATATCAAGAAACGAGATTTATTAAGGCTAACAACGATGAAAGATTTGTCATGCACATGACCATAGCTTGCACACCTCAACAAAGCAAGGTGGAGGAACGCATGAAATGGACATTGGAAGAATATGCCAAGCATTGAACAATGCATGCTTGGAAGCAAAAGGCCAAAAGTGAACATGTCTTATTATCTTCTCCATTTTGTTCCTTCTATAGAACTAAATAAAATAACCGTACAAGAGGTATGGTACAAAACTCATGATTTATTTGACTTAAAAATATCTGGACAATGCAAATTCTTTAAGTTCCGGTAACCTAAGAGTAAGTAAGAAATAAATCCTAAGAATGTCTTTGTTGGTTATTGCAAAAGTGAGAAATGGTACCCGGTTGTGAAAATCAGTTTCTCATTAATATATTTAATAGTCAAGATGTTCATTTGATGAATCGTGAGGGTTTTCTAAAAGTTTGGAGGATCATAATGAGTGGGCCTGAAAATCGGGGGAGCATCTTGAAGTTGCACAATGATGTAAAAATGTAAAAGTTCACACTCTAAGTAAAAACGGTGCCACTAGAGAATATGATGAAGTTGGATGAAAATGGAGATGATGATGATGCACTACCATCATCATAGTGGACATCCAAGGAGATAAACTCAATTATTGACTAGGCCACCAAGCTATGTAGCTATGATGGTTGCTCTAGTTAGAGAGAATCCATGACGATAGAAATGGCTGCACTTCACAATAACCAGCCAAGGTATTAGGTGTTGTTACTAAATGGACAAATGATATTTGTTCAAATTCGAAATGGATCTTTCTGAGTACTAGAAGAATAAAGAGCAAAGGGATTGATCAAGAAAGATCTATGTTTTTATTTAGAAGATCGGAAACGGGTTTAAAATATCAAAAAAGGGGGTGATGGTAGTATTGAAACTTGTAGAGCAAAATTAATTGACAAGGGATGTGCATAGAACCAAGGTATTGAACTTTTTGAAGTTTATGCACCAAGATCAAGTGGATCTCTACATTCTATTTTGCACCTATAGCTATGTATTGTTTGGAGATAAAGAAAATGATAAAGGCCGCATTCTTACATGGGAAACTTAAGTATGATTTGCATAAAACATGGTATCAATTCTTTGAAGCTTATGCAGCATGATTAAGTTGCTGACTATCTATTCTATTCTTGCACTTATAGGCCTATGTATGATTTGAAGCTAAAGCACATGGATGTAAAGACAACATTCTTACATGGGAAACTAGAGGAGGAAATGCAGATGAAGCAACCTCAAAAGTGCATTGAACAATGCATGGATGATCTTTTGCGCACACTAAATAAGTATATACAAGTTCAAGCAAGAATTAAGACAATGGTAAAACAAGATTCGCTCTCAAGTTAAAGCTTGTGTACCCAAAAAGTTAGTATGATCATTGTTAATGATCCAAGTATTACAAGGATAGTGCATACTTGATGTTGATCCTACATGTAGATGAAATGCTATTATAAGAAGACACAAGGCAATTATCAATGTCCTCAAGACACAATCAATCAAGTTTTTGAAAATGAAATATCTCAATCCAATAAGGTAAATTCTTGAGATGGAGGTGCAAAGAGCTTGAAAAGACTTCTAAGGAACTTTAGTGCTTTTGCTCACAAAACTGTTCCGACTTCTGAAAGATTTGTGATAATTAAATCTAAGTTGGTGAAGGTACCAAAGTTGATAACTTTAAGTTTTCTGTAAGTGCCCAAAGTTGGAGGAAACTAAAACTAGAATGTTGACTAGTGTTTCTATGTTAACATTATTGATTATTGGAAGGTTGATGTTTATTACGGTATCACAAGACTGATTCAGTTTATGTAGTTGAGTGTGTGAGACAATATATGCTAACTTGAGCAAAAAACTTATCTAGGCCAGAAGTGGTGTTCCATGTTTGCAACCTAAGAGGTATACTTAATAATATATTAACTTAGGAGGTACCTAGTCAAAGGAATTGCATCGGTTTTATGGTGCAATATTTGCAGATGGATGCATCTTGGTTTGAAATGGTCCTAGTAGTTGGATGCCTATTGCCAAAGCATCAACCAACTATTATATTATTCACCATTGAGGCCAAGTACAAGGCATTCATTGAAACATGTAAAGAAGCATTGTGGCTTCAAGGTTTGGTGCATGGTCTTAATTCAAACTACAAGACAGTGGCATTATCATGCAGCAACATGGGCGTTATATGCTTGGTGAGGAATCTAGTGTACCATAAAGAGACAAAGCACATATTGGCAATACCATTATATCCAAGGAAAATTTTGCATGAAGACGGGAATAAAGGAGAATCTAGTGGATATGTTAGCAAAACTGTGAGAAGAAATGAACATATTGTATAACTCAAGAGTGTCCATTTAAGATCAATCATTCATTTAAGATGTTGAGATCGTTGAAATGTGATTCATAGAATCAATGGAGGATGGTTGAATAAAGAAGTGCTTTGTGGTTTATACAATTGTAGAATACCCATGAAATTGATGGGAAATTTAATAAGAGGTTTACAAGACCCGCAACGCTCAATGGGTCAAAATGTTGGGCAATTAAGAAAAATGTCCAAAAAATGAATGTAGAAAATACAAGAATGTTGAGATGGAGCGGCAATACAAAGATATAAGATAAGAAATGTGTGCATAAGTAAGAAGTTTGAGGCTGCTCTTAAATTAAGAAAAAATCGAGTGAGATGGTTTGGGCAAGTACAACAGCGCCTAATAAGTGCCGCTAAGAAAAGTGATAGAATCGTATTAATGAAGAAATGAGGATTATAGTGAGGTATAAATGAACTTGGAGACACCTAAGAAGCATATGCTAGTGCTTAATTTAACTGAAGGGACAACCTTATTAGAGTTGAATGGAAAAGAAGGATAAATGTAGTTGACCCCAAAATTTTGCCATAACAGGCTTTGTTGTGGTGGTGGTAGGTATGTTAGCAAAGGATGATACACATAGAAGGTTGAATGGAGCTTGACTTCTCTCAGCGATAAAACTAAGTGGATTTACAATGGCGAGGGGGGCACATTTTATCAAGGTGGAGATTACTATTTTTGGTGATATAAAATAATATGGTTCTAAAATCGACCAATATGGGCGATATACGGTTTTGGACCCATACCGATGTGATTCAATGAAAGAGATCTATCATATCATTTTGCGCTGATAGCTGCCGATGTTGGTTGGCTGATATATCAGCCATTAACCGATATCGGCTGATATTACAGCTTTTTTGTAGGTTTCTTTCTTAACAAATCGGGTTTGAGCCCAACTTTTGTGCTATATTATGCTATTATCAGAAACTTAAGACTTGAGAATATTTATTACATATTTATAGTTTATGATATTATTTAATGTTATTGTTTATGCATGTAGTTTATCACTTTATCTATGATATTTAATTTAGGGGCAACTTGAGGATCATAATGAGTAATGTTTTTTATATTTTGTTTTGTTTATATATCAAGTTGTATGGGGTTTTTGTAATTCTTCCGATTTTCTTTGCTTTTTGTAAGTAAGTCTCCTACTAAAAAACTTAAATTTAAAGAGTAACAATTTTATCTTTTATTATTTCTTTTATTCATCCAGTACGGGTAAGTAGTGATTCATGCTATATAAAATTGTAAATTATGAGTTGTTTGAAATTATGCTTAGAATTGGTTTTGCAGATTTTTAATTTTATTTTATTGCTTTGTACATATATCGCTTATACTTGAGTACTTTGCATGCATGTTTTCACATACTTATTCACAAGATGACATATAGAACTTTGTAATTATTTTTAACTTATCAATATTTATATATATAGAATGTCCAATATGGACATCTCATATAATCCCATGTCACCGATATCGCCCAATATCCACTATCCGATATGAAAAGCCCCAACCGACGTAAACTCGATATCTGATATTTAAAGCCTTATTAAAATTAACATAATCCTTATGGCATTTCTTCTATTATAAGGGGTAATTAAGGAATAAGACTTGTGTCATGGCTTGTATTATTTCCAAGCAGGTTTCCATCTACTGCTATAAGAGCTCAATTCAAGACATTATTCCAAGGTGATTGGGTTCTCCTTTCTATTTTCTTGGGCGTATTGCTACTATTCATAGATCTGTACCCACAAATTGTCTAACTTTTTGAATATTTCTAATATCTACGATCTAACAAAATTCAGAATAATTAAAAATCAAAAAATATTTGAGGTTTATATTTTTTTTGTTAATTTTTTAATTGTTCCTTTCAAAAGCAATAAGAATTAGTGAATCGGAAACAATTACAATTATAAGGAAAAAATGAAAATTTGTTTTCTTTTAAGGAATATACATATAAATATGCATGGATGTGGAAATACTAAGAAAGTGAGGTATGGGTGTTTGATTGGGAGCAAGAAGAGTGTTTGACATAGGACTAAGAAGGGTTGGGACTAGGATGTCTCATATACGCAGGGACAACCAAATAAGAAGTAAGCTTTCAAGCCCTAGCCTCGTCAGTTTGTTAAGTTAGGCCTACAAAGTCAAGCCTGAGTCTAAGCTTTCATCAATTACATGTCCTATTCAAGTCCAAGTCTGATCAATAGCAATGGTCCACCTCTTTTGTGTTCTTTTTTGTTGAGAATATCGGCTAAAAAGAAGATTGTCCATGTTTTGTCCACAAACCAAGTATTGTTATGTTGGCATGTCATTAAAATTCTAAAAATAGAAATACCAGAGACAAACCATAGAAAGATTATTTATATTTAAATTATATTTTAAGCTTATAAAGATTAAAAGGACTTTAAATTTCAACTCTAAGGTTTAGGCATGTAGGTCCAAACCAGATGAATACAGTAGTCAGATTCAAAAGCCTGAGCACATATATGCCCATTAAGGTGCATGTGCTACGCAAGCCTATCACTTACCAGGTTAGTTGATTCGGGCCTGTCCTGGACTCATCAACCCAATTGCAAACCATAGTTTTGTTGTGACAACTCGCGTGACTTGCAAACCATAGATCCTTGTATTCTTGGTAAACTTGCTGAGGAAGCAAAATATTAAAAGAACTTTGATCCTATGAGATATAATGATGATGGCTATGGTTGCACTGTTTGGACTGAGAGTGTGATTATTTGAACCCACAAAAGTGATAAGCCTACCCATATGATTAGTACACTCACCAAAGTGATAAACACACTCCTAACCACCCAAATTACTCCTCACCCCTCTCAACACATCTCTTCCTCCCGCGCAAGTGGCAATGGACAGTGTGGTCGTGCCGGTGATGCCTCCCTCTCCTTCCTCCTGTTCCTCAACGCGCCCCTCCCTCCTCTCTTTCCTTCTCCACCCGTTGATGCTTCGCGAGGAAGAGACGGAAGGAATGGGCGAGGGCCGCCCTCCTCCAAGCCCCCAACCTCCTCCACAACGGCGTTGACAATGATGTTCGGCCATCACTGTACCACCGCCAATGGAGGGGAACCGGGGGAGGGTGGTGGATAGGGGTGCGGGCCTCCTCTCCCCGCCCTCCCCCCTCCTCGCCGCAATCTGGGAAGGGGGAGGGCGGCAAGGAGGCGGGGGGAGGGGGAGAGGAGGAAAGAGGGGGAGATCGGCAGGGAAGAGGGGGTGGGGGCTGAGGGGAGAGGGCGGCGGCAGGACGCCTGGGCGAGAGTCAGGGAAGAGGGTGGTGGGGGAGGGGCATCACTAACGAGTGTAGGATGGCGAAGGAGGAGAGGGGAACGAGAAAGAGGCGAGTAGTAGACTTTTTACCTAAGGTTAAAATTATCCAAAAAATTAATGACAACTTTGTAGCTTTGATATGGGTCTACTTATCACTTTTTTGGATTCAAATAACAGCACTATTGGACTAAACATAACAATAGAATGTTTAAGAATAATGTTACTTCTATTGTTTATTTGATTGACTTTATATTCGAAACCGACCGAAGAGAGATTTTCTCCCGTGACTCATATACAAATTGTCTGTTTGTCTGTCTTCACTTCCGTGCGAAAGAGAGAACGAGAGAGGGAGAGAGCTGCCAAGAGAAAGAGCCACCAACGGGCTTCGCCGTCGTCGCCCCTTCGCTTAGTCATCGCCCTCTGCTCTCCCCTCCCATTTCCCCCTTGTCTTCTTCCTCCTCCTCCTTCCACCACCCTCCTCCGCCTTCTTCCTCCTTCCCCCTCCGCTCGGATTGAGCGCCGCAGCCTCCTCTTCGCCGCAACCGCCCTCCTCTTTCCCTATTACCTTCTCCCCTCCATCTTCTTCTTCCTCCTCCTCCTTCCACCACCCTCCTCCGTCTTTTTTCTCCTCCTTCCCCCTCCACCACTCAATACCACTTAGTCGGTTTCCACAGCCAAGTGGTATAGTAGTGTATCTTGTGTATTTTTGGGCAGGTAATTTGACTCTTCTGAAGAAGAGGAAGGTGGATTGTTCTACGCTCACTTACTTATGCAAGAAATGTAGAGGTCCAGTTGTTGGTTGTTCGGGTGCTATACTTTCAGATGGTACTATAGTTGTTATGAAAGAGATCATTACTGCTGATAGTGGGCAAGCTGGGGCTGATGTTGGAGCGAACGCATTCTCTGTTCTCTAATTTCTTCTAATTATTCACAACACTAAGACTGCTCAGTCAGGATTGATTAATTCCTAACAGAATCAGTTTCCCGCAATTTAAGTAAATGCAATGATCCAATATCACCATCCACAGTTGGACCAATCCGCATGCCACCTTAATTTATGTGAACTAAATGAGAAAACTTCAAGAAGTAAGAGAATTTTAACGAACAAGAAGATCCCATCAAGAAAACTGTGCAGCATAAAAGTAAAACTTACGCCATCCAGAGAGGGAAAAGGGTGACGAAATGGGTCCAAAAGGGCTGCATGATGTATTTCGAGACAAGCGAGTGATCCACGCCGCTGTACTTGTGCCTGTAAAGCGCTGAGACGCCATGATGTCCGATGTAACCCATCTGCGTGAAGATCAACAACCCCAATCAATATTCAAAGGTTACCGTGAGATTAGAAGCTCAATGAGCGGGGAGAACGAAGGGAAAACCTTGAAACTGAAATCCATTACGAAGAGTAAAGTTCAGATCTAGAGAGAGAGAGATGGGAAGAAAAAAAAAGTCAGAACCTTCTCCGAGTTTGAGGCGAGCTTCTGTATCGTTCGCTCGCCAATAAAAGAGGAAGCCCCCAAGAGAGAGTGAGAGGGAGCGAAGGCCAACACAAGAAAAGGACAGGAACAGAGATCACTCACCTCTGTTAGAATTTATAATAATAATTTTAAAAAAATAATAACAATAATAGATATTTTTAAAAACGGGGAGCCGCTGGCCAATGGGTTTTGGTCAAATTCAATTGGTTTTGTGGCTGGAGTTGCAGTTCGCAAATTGCAGTATTTAATAATTTTTAATTTGGTCCCGAATCTATCTCCCGAATGTGAACGCTGACCACGTGAACTGACGGGCCCCGGTCGTCTTTCCGCACATCTGATGCCTTTTAAAAAGGCACGTATAACCTTGCGTTTCTGAGAATACTATATTCTATTTTGTTATATTCATATTTTGCCATATTAATCTTTTCAGTTTGCGAACTGCAACTCCAGCCACAAATAAAATTAAATGTGACACATTTTATTTAGTGATGATCAATTAATTATTTATGTGCACAAATATTAAGGTTTTTTTTTATCTATTGACTTATATGAGATAATTAATTAGATATGAGATATCAAGATCCTTGAATTGCATTGTATGTATACCCAGCAATCATTAAGATGTACCTGTGAGAGATCGGATATTTAATTTCCTTACATCTTGAATCATGTAAACTTGAGAGAGCTTAATTAGACTAGTTGCCAGATGCATATAGTAGTTATATAACTATTGTGATTCTCGCGATGCAAAATTAGATATTACACTGATGCATTGGATTATTAGGAATACACTGACAGGCTGATCATGAAAACTTATCGTCTAAAATAAAGACGCTGTCAGGATAAGATAAGTTTTCATATGTTATGTATTTTATCCTCAGTCCTGAGGGTCATAGTAAGCCTTATAGTGAATAATTACACTTTAATTCACTAATACAAGGTGCGTAAATTAACTAACTAATAAAGCAATGAGTTGGATGCAAACCATGCAATTAGACATTATTTAAATCTTATAAGATTTTCAATATGGAATCCATTATTCTTATGAACACCTATTACTAGATATTTGATCAACTTGGCTAGTTTAATTTCCTGACGAAGTGTCACTACAAATTAGATTTACAAGAGCCCTATTGAGCCTAATATCTAATAAGGGGGTTGGGCGTAAACTAAGGATTAGACGGTGACCATTGCTCCGCTAGGTGTTAGTAATGAATGATATAGTGCAAATTGCATATAGGAGATACTGTGATCAGCATGATTAATCTTGATTGGTTATTAGACTGACCATAAGATATGATTAATCTTGATTGGTTATTAGGCTGACCACATGATGAGTCGGATTGAGAACTAATCAGGTTCCATTTCATCCTAACCTAAACGACCGGTTTGGACTATGTGATCTCAATTGATTCAAGTATTGAATTATTGGAAAGAGACTCAATAATAAACTTAAATCCGAATCATATCAGAATCTTTTTGAATGTTTATGTGATTACATCCAAGGAGATCTGATTATCTGATGAGGAGATTTATCATATTCTGATATGATAAAATCAAGTTGTTAGATGAGATATAATCCATAGTGTTTAGGAGATAACACCTGTGTGTTAGGACAACATCAAGAGTTGATTATATACAATGCATGAGATTACGTATTGTAAAGATAGATTCATTTCATTTTTCTTTAAAAAAAAAAGGAATTACCTCCTCCAGCAACTTTTCTATCAAACTAGTTTTAGGTGATGAGAGATGAAAGGCTTCTCCTAGCCGTTTGTTTCGTGCAAAACTCCGTAATTCGTAAATGACTTACTACCCAGTTACAATTACGGCGTTTGTTTGGACCGTAATTCGTAAAAGACTTACGTAACTCAACTAACACTCACTTGCAACCCAGTTACCACTCACTTACAGCTCAATTACAGTTAATTTTGTGGTCACAAATTTATAATATTTTTTTATATTAATATTAAAATTTTTAATATTTAACTTTTTTAATATTTATTTGCAGTATTAAAACTTTTAAAATTGTAAAATAGTTAATTTTGTGGTCAACTTTTTCACTTACGACTTATACATTACGACAACCAAACACCGTAAAGTACAATACACTTTCCCACTTTACAGTTTTATATTACCAACCAAACACCGTAAAATTTACATACATGTAACTCATTTACAATTGTAAAAGACTTTACCAATTACAATTACGAATTACGGCCAGTTACGACAACCAAACAGATAGGATCAGATTGACCTCCATCAGATCGGGTGGAGAGCTCTTACCGCAAATTGCGCCCAAGTCAAATTTCGGCGAGCGGATTAAAAATCTGACAACTCTTAAGTTCTAATTTATTTTCATTCAATTAAATTAGAACATTCTGAATTATAATGAATCGCATGCGTGCTCCCGCTGCCACTACAACGTAAGTCACACTTGCTCCAAGCTTCTCAACAAATTCAAGGGCATACGAAAAACATATAAAGAGAACGGGGGAAATACCCGAAACATGAAGATCATAACAAATGACAAATCAAATATGAGAGAATACTAGATCCTGACATCAGCAGAAGAGTGAGTGACACCGCCAACCACACAACCAATTGTCACAATAAAACCAACAGAAGCAACAGAAATAGAAATAGCAGCAGCAGCGACGACAACAACAAAAACAAAAGTTTAGTCTCTAAATGGTCAGCTACATGAACTTCGTTAAATTTAAAACAATCAGGTAAATGTCACAAGTCAAAAGAAATTTTAAAACAATTAGAAGAACCATGCAGAACAGTACAAATTGTAAACAAATATAACTTGATTCTCAATTAAAAGTGTCCGAGGAACATTGCTCAGACAATCAATTTTAACCAACTCAATGAAGAGGGGGAAGAAGAAAATCCCAGATTACTTTTTACGGTTCACATTGTACAAAACTAAACATCATACACAGAACAAGGGCGGGCTTCGTAATAAATGAGTCTAGACAAGATGTAGAGGAACAGTGATGAGCCTATGCCTGAAAGATCTAACATCTGTAGCCAGGTCGTTTTTTCTTGTATGCACATATTAATTGCTGGATATAACTAGAACCCTGACAAGCCCAAGCAGATGGAATGCAACGCCAAAGCTACTGATCAGAAGTGGAATCTGACTGCATTCTTCGATGTAAATCACGACATAACAAACTCATGAATTCCTGCAAAATGCATCCTTTATAAGAAACTCACACCAAGAGGCAACAGAAACAAAGACCATAATATTATGAAAAACTCAAAAGAGACCCAACAAAATATAGAAAGGACTTTCTGCCTTCATCTTGTACTCCGGAATTACAAAACTAAAAAACCACCCTTCTCTATACCAGACTGAATTAAAAACCAAAACTATACAAATGAGTTTGCAACAAGCAAGAGAAGATCTGGCATGTTTTTCGATGAGAACAAACTAATAACCTTATTAAACTTTATAATTTATAAACCTAGATACAAGTCCTATTTTTTCTTGTGAACCTTTACCTTTAACCACACAAGTAGCTGTTATTAAATTCTATCTGTTAGCTTTTGAGTTTGATTCAGACTTAAAAGTTAATTTTAATAAAACCCAATTACTAGTCGTGGGAGGCTCTAGGGAATTACATCAAACCCAATTAATAATTGCAAGACCGTGTAGTTTCTTTTGTGATATCCGGGTGTTCCTTTAATACCTCTGAGGCCTATTGTTGTGGATTGGAATACCCGTTTTCTTAAGATGAATAAGAGATTGTGAGGTTGGGTGCATAGAATGCTCTCTAGGGAGTCTCACTGAGTGTTCCTTTAATACCTCTGGGGCCTATTGCTGAGGATTGAAATCCCCTTTTTCTTAACATAAATAAGAGGAGGTTGGATGCATAGGATACTCTCTATGGGAGGGAGACTCCTAGTTAACTTTGTGCTATCTGCTCTCCCATCATACATGATGTCCTATTATTCTCTTCCCTCTTGGGTGAGGTTAAAGATCGATGCTTTGAGATCCATTCTTTTAGGAGGAAGTGGTAAGGTGGCTCTATTGCTTTGTTAATTGGAAGTAAGTGTGCAGACCAAGGAGTGTGGGGCTTGGGCATTCTTGATTTGAAAACAGTGAACAACGCCATACTAGGAAAGTAGATTTGGTAAATTTTCCAACATCCAAACCTTCCATGGTGTGAGTTTATTATTAACTCATATTCTAACCAAGGTTAGGACATTTCTCTTCTCAACAGTATGTTTCCAAATCCTGGAGGCAGGTGATGAAGTGTATGGATTCTCCTTTTTGGGCCTCAATATGGAGTGTGGGAGGAGGAATCCAATTAGATTTTGTACAGATCTAGGTGGGAGAGTTGCCTTTGTCCTCAGTCTCTCCTAGACTCTTCAATTTGGATTGGGATCACAGAGCTTATTGCATCTCAAGGTTTCGACGAATTAAAGAGTTTGTGTGGACGCCTAAATTTAGGCAACTAGTACAGGGGATCTGCTTCTCTTAACACCAGAATTTAGAGATAGTCTAAGGGTGTTTTCTGTTGTCTCTTATTAACAGTTCTTTCATTTGAGGCTGTAAATGTCATTTGGTTAACAAGGTATGGATGTTTAAGGCTCCTCCTAAGATGAAGATTTATATGTGGCTAGTGGTTAAAGAAAGAATTCTCACCAGCGACTTGTTAGGGAAGAAAGAAGTGGATAATGGGGAATATTTGTGTGCTCTGCAATAGTAGATCAGAGTCAACTATTCATCTATTTCTAAGATGCTCTATCACCAAGAAGATTGCATCCCCCATGCTCAATGAACTTTATATCACTGGGTGACCTACTTCTTTGTTAGCCTTGTGGACTTCTTGGAGAAGAAAAAGGGTTAGGAACAGGTGTCAAAAGTAGCGGGATGATTATGTTATGGCTCTTTTTTGGATTGTCTAGGAAGAGAGAAATAGAAGAAATTTTCAGAACAGTGCTTGCTCTCCTAAATGTCTCAAGCTCAAAATTGATTTATTGTTGGCAGTTTGGGCAAGTGGGAGACATGGACAGAAGCAAGTGAAGCACGTAGTGAGTGGAAAATCTAGGAGTTGGCCTAAGCAACAAAAATATTTTACTCCCAATTATTTTGTTTTGTTTTCGTACTATACTTCTATTCATTTCATAACTTCTGGCTGAAGCTTCCCAAGCCTCATCCTATTCCCTCAAAAGGTCATAATTCATAAGAGAAACAATTGGACACAATTTACAAACTAACCAACTAGGCACTGGCTGCTGCAACAACAATGAAGCCTTGGGGTCAGCTATTGTAGTTGGATGCAGTGATCTAAACACCATGAATTTTCATGTTTCAATTGGTGAACAAAGTAGACACTATAGAAGTCAAAAAGCAATTCATTATTACTAAGTTATTGACATATAATTGGTTTGGATATCCTAAACAAATTCAATACATAATATGGACACATTCAGACTTAGTTAAAAAATCTAATGTGTGAATGGTGGGTTTACACTTATATTATTTGTAGATGTATTGAACTTAATAATTAATCTGGTTGCTTTATAAGGAATACAATTATTAACATTATTATTATTTTACAGGTAACCCAAAAAATGTTTCATGGCATCCTAGATGTTCGGCTTACCCATTATAACCTTACGACTTTCTGCTACATACAAGGAACAATAACGCACCAAACAAATATAAATTTATTATTTCCATGCCCAGACATATTTGCATACCCTTATCATGTACAGCCATATGGACCATATCCCGTATTTGTACTAATGCATTGTCAATTTTTATGTGTGTATGTATAACTGATAACTATACGCATGAACCAACAAATATATACATCTAACTCTGTAGTATCTATGTCGTACATGTGTTCTAATTTTTGAAAATTAGTTGTATCGGCATGTAGTTGTACCAACTTAAAAACTTTGGACCAACAAACGCCACCTCTAAAATTTCGTAAACTTTGGACCAACTTACTTAAAAATGAGGCCCATCTTTAAAACCATAACACTACTAACTCAATTGTCCAATTTCAAATGTCTCAGTCACCAACAACCTTGCATTCCTCCCATCATATTGATCATGATTGACAATCATAAAGGGTTTGAAATTTTCTAGCAATCTATCCAATCAGTATAATTCACAATCCGCTATAGTAACTCAATATCTTTCATATCCTAGTTGTGGCAAATCACACTCATGGTGCCATTAGCCAATCCTCTTTTCCACTCACTCTCCTCTCCGAATCCCTCATCCCCTTTTGCAGTCATGTTTTCTACTATTTCCTTACAATTTATGCTCCATGTTCTTCAGCTATGCTGCAATCGCGCAGTTGCTTCTTCATCTAATGGTGCAAGACATGCTGTATCTCTGTGCATGACTCTTTTGATCTGACTTAGTACGTGAGTACTATTGCAGCCTCTCATATGTCTGATGATTCAAGTAAACTTTCTTCTTCACATGCAAATCAAGGTGTTGATTTTGTTCTAGTGGGCAAGCCTTTATTGTAAGTTACTACTTTACAATCACCACTTCTAAAGCCCTTTCCAATTGTGCATATACATCGTGTTCCTTCTCCTTCTAAGAATCTCATTGTTCATCATTTGACAACAGAATTTCATGATTTGTGTCTTGTCTTGTCATCAAGGACACACCCTGCGAAGAATGGATATGGGCATGAGATGCAAGATAAACGATGACAGTTTATGTGTGTGTAAACCCTAGAAGGGGAAGCCGCCCACAGTTTGTGTGTGTAAACCCTAGAAGGGGGAAGTCGCCGAAGGGCGGCTTACCCCCACCCCACCCCACGCCCCTCTGTTCCTCTAGCTAGGGCTTCCTCTTTCCTAGTTGAGTGTGCCAGAGAAAATTTCATGAGATGAAATTTTAGATTCGGGGTTGGGTTGCGAAAAGAGTTGCTCTTCATGGTTGGGAGAGGACGTGCAGGAAACTCTGTGTGATCTCAACTGCTAGGGTGGCTAATGCTGGGGTGGCTAATGAGCCTAACCATCTCAACTTCCCCTTACGATCATTGAGATTCAGGAATTGATTGCGGCAAGTGCCATTTTTTGTCGTTAATCTTTGCAGTAAGAAGACGCGCAAGCGACTTCGTGCGATCTGCACTGTAGAGATCATAGCTATCTCGACTTCCCCCTTACAATTTCGTCTTCTCTCATGGGGGACTATTATGAATTATCCATGATAGCATTTTACGTTTATGTTCGCTAATAGAAGATCAATGGTTTCACCGATGAACGTGTTCGTGTTGTTTGACGACCATCAACCTACTTGATACCCATCTAGAGTTTAGATCCACAAATGGTCGCCCATCATCTTTTCTTTAATCTTCATTTCGATCAGTAGATTCAATCAATCTGAGCAATAGGATTGACTTTGTGATCCAGTTGATTTACGTCTATAAGTTAATGACATACAGAGAGACCATATGTTTTGTCTGAATAGTAGATCTGGCAAGATGGATTGTGCTTCAGAGTTATTTTAGCGTGTTAACGGTTGTTTTGAGACATTAAGTTGTATTGGGTGATTTTGTTCTCATTTGAGAGAGTTATTAAAGAGGTTGAATTCAATGTAATATATTGTGCTCCTCTTTTGATTAATGAAAGTAATTTTACCGTGCAAAAAATATATATAATACACATCACACCCTTGAATAGTATTTAGCAAGCATTCTATTAAAATTAAATTAGAAACAAAATGAAATCTTCATAAGAGAAACTCATAGATCCTAATCTAGCAACAAAACCAAAGAAAATTTGGAAGGAGGAAAAAACTGGTCAATGCAATGCCCCACATAGCTAGTAGGGTATTTAGGTTTTGCTTACATAGTATTCATTTATGTCAAAGTGACCTTTTATCATGTTTGTTTAAGTGGCACAAGGCTCTTAGGCGTTTAACACATGATCTTTAAATTTTATTAAAAGGCGAGATGGATAGACACACAATTTTATGTTCTTTTTTTTTTTTTTTTAAAGTGGCACTCCGGGGTGTTCGACACAAGCGAACAAGTGTTGTGCAACTGTCGGTGTCTGACACGGTCAAAACACCCACTTTGAATTTTAGAGAACTCCATCCCCAATCGAATATTATGCCCTCCACTTGTTTCTACATCATGTCTATCATGTTTATCTTCTACTTTCTATTCATGCATGTTTAAAAATTGGCATAATTAACTTGGTCTTCCTAGTGCATTTGTTTTCATTCCCCTCGATTGTCAATGAGCATTGGCTTCACCAAGTTTATCAGTTTAGATACAATCTTATTGTGTTGCATTTTTATAGCCTAAAGCAACTGCTTTACCATTTGATATTAGATTTCTGACCGGTTCTTCCTCTTAATATTAGTTCACAGCTATGTTTAGAGATCCAGCGAGGGTGGCGATTGGGTTGAGTCAAGTCATAAGCAGCTCATGTCAATTCGGGTTGACCCGTACATAGGTGACCCAAACTTGGCTCATTTATTAAACGGGTCAAAATTAAAGACCCAAACCCGACCCATAATTAAACGGGTTAACGCATTTAGACCCATATACACCTTTACAACTCTTTTTAGGTCAAGAAAAAGAGACCGCAAGAGTTTAAATATTTCATTCAACCATGTACATCTTTAACATGTTCAATATTAAATCTCAGACATTCAAATAATCAAATTTAAACCCCGAACACGTAAGTAATGCAAATATCACAACTAATTCATAAAAAAGCACATTTAATACATAAACGTGGCTTATTTAAATAGGTCTAAATGGGTTGTAAACGGATTAAGCTAAAGCCTAGACCCGACCCATTTAAGTTGCAGGTTACGCGAGTCGACCCAATTACAATCCAAACCCGTATATGCTGACCCAAACCTGAAAATTCGTGTCATGCTCGAGTCATGTCGTAATTGCCACCCAAAGATCCACTTCCTACAATGAATGGATTTTGATGTTTTTCTTGTTTTATAGATGACTTCTTATGGCTATCGATGGATCCTAAACATTATACGCAAGATATCCTTGTCTACTTTCAAACTTTTTAAACACTATTTAGAATTTGTTTGCCACTAAAATCAATTGACTCCAATCTGATAATGGTAGCATTCAAATGCACAAGTAGGCGGTTTTCTGGATTTCTTTGTACTCTCCACTAGTCTCTTGTCCTCAAACACATCAACAAAATAGTGTAGTTGGATGCTATTTGGGCACATCAGCAACACAAGATAAACACTTGTGCTCAAGCTACAACTCCCTTAAAACTTTAAGTAAAAGCTTCAACTAGCCGCCTCCTTTACTTTGCAATAGGTCCCCTTATGAAATTCCTCTCCTACAAGTAGCTGCTTTATTTTCCTAGTATTTAGTTAATTGTGTTTTCATATCACCAGCCGTACAACAATCACAAACTTCAATCTTGTCCTACTTTGTGTATCTTCCCGGGGCCTTGCCTTCAGTCATGTTCTACTTAATGCATCATATTGGAGTTTTTGTGGAAAGGAATCAACCTACAAAAATTTATACAAGCCATAAATGTAGTTAATTAAGAATTTCTTTGTTAACTACTCTAATCCACCTGAGCCTTCTTCGAACACTTTGGATATCACTACAAACACTTGCAGCAATAGTGACCGCACCGACAGTCACACAACACCCTCTAGTGCCCACTTAACCATAACAGGTACAGGCAGCCTAATTTGCATTCTCTATTTCACAATTGCAACAATTGTTGCAACTGCAATTTCAACAGGTCCCACAACAGCAGAAAGGGGGGGATCATGGTCACAACTATTGCTATTTCTTGTCTTGCGCATTTGCAGCGGAAACTATGAAATCGAGCAATCGGCAACTCTCCACCTTTAGTGATTGCCATAAGCAGGACCATATATTACTGCACCCAACACAACCATAATAGCATCTTTTCTTTGTACAGCCTATCAAGACCCAATGACAACAGTTTTTTTGGCAACCTCCGCCAATCCTTTACTCAACATAGGTAATTCTGCTTCTTCCACCTCTCATCCTATGTATTCAACCCATTTTGACATGCATAATATTGGCTTATACAACCTCATGTTCACCACTAAATCCCCGTCTACACCTTTAGTGGGTCATGCCTAATTCTCCACAACCCAACCAACCGACAAATTTGCCCTCTCCATCTCCATCATCAACCTTCACCCCCTTCCACCCTCTATTTTCCCACTTACATCATATCGGTGATATCACCATTATAAACCAGGTTGTGTACACATAACAATCCAAAATATGTCATTTCCGACACCACTACTTGTAACCCCCATGTTGAAGCACACGCTACAATGCAAGCCCTAAAAGAACCACAATGGCTGCATGTGGTGACTAATGAATACCTTTTGCATCCACGACGGTGGAATCAGAGACAATTTTCCACATCAAGCAAAAGTCTTGCAATAGTCTTAAGGTTCTAACCCCCCCCCCCCCCCCCCACACACACACACACACACACACAAAAAAAAAGAAAAGAAAAAGAAAAGGCTACATAGATCAATGTGATCAATGTGGCATTGATGTCAGTGACACTCCCAACCCAGTTATTTGTCAAGTTATCATCTATACTAATATAAGGCAAAGTGTATCAGGTCTCGCAGATTTTTATTTGGTTGTCTAAGGTTCTTCCATTAAATCATTTAAAGAGTTAGATTCCTCATATTAAATCTCAGACATCCGTTTGAATTTTATTAATTTAACATCCTTGCATTGTTCACAGAATCCACAAGGCATTCACTTTTCCAAACTAAAGCAATATCTCACACTTATAATTAAAAAGACACAATAACAAGAAGATGAATAGACACAAATTATATCACTGCAAACCGTTTTTAAAATATGAATATATAAAGATATTTTACACATACATCACACTTGCCAAGAAATCTAGTTTGCTTAGTTCTAACTCCTTTTTCCATGGGTGGACCATCGAGCAGTTGGCTGCTAAGAACAATACATGGCGAGCAACAAGAGGGCTTCAAACTACGCATCATAGCTGCCAGCTTTTGTTGAGCATTGTTTCTCTCATGTGCACAAGCTTTACAAAATCATTTGTGGTCTCATGCGCATCTAAATACTGGCCCCAAATGTTTGGTGGCTTTGTTTTTCAGTCTAATAATTTTGCAGCATTACCTCAAAACATTCTATGATCGGTTATCCTTATTTGTGGTAGTACGAGTCGCTTGTTATATATGGATAATATTTTTCTCACTCCAAACATCTACCATTTTATCTTTTTGACACCTTGAAGAACAAATTCATAACGGCAGACATTGGGGCTCCTCACTTCTTTAGAAACCCAGACCATTCGAATATCTGGTCTTCACCTCTACCAATCTAAGCACACTCGAGGTCTGCTTGCCCATTGGAACATGTTGAACTGCAAATCATTCCCACTCTACTCAATGGTGCTAAGTTATCCACTATTGATGATGATTCTTTACTCGATCGAGCTATATCTACTTCTTGAAGATGTAGTTCAATATTTGACACTCCAATGCCAAAGGAAACATTCTTCACTATATTGCAGGCACTATTGATCTTAGCCTTTCTATTACTCCGGCCAACCACCGACTACTCTTGCATGCTTGGAGGCATGCATGCAGTATTGAACTTCGCTATGGGTGAGGTTCAGTGGCAGATATGAGATGTTTGTCCAGTGTGGGTGTAAATGTAATAAGAATTTTAGTGTTGACATAAATATAATAGAAGATGCAAGACTTGGAGAGAAAGAAAGTAGAAATAAACATGTAAAAGTAGAAATAAACATGTATGCCTTCTTTTTAGGGTTTAGGCTAGATAAGTTCCTTTTTTAAGAAAAAAAATATTATTGGACCCAACTTGTCATCAAATTGAAATATTAAATTGGACACTATTTAGAAACTGAATTAAATTGATACAAGCCACTAATGAACTTGGCTCGAGAACAAGACGTGCCGAGCCTATATGAGCCACTAAAGAACCAAGCTCGAGCACGAACCAAGTCGACCCTACCTGTGCTCGAGCGTGTTCCTTTATTTTATCAAGCTTAGATTAGTGTTCAAGCTTGTTCATTTTAAGTTATTGAATGAGATTGAAAGAACTTTTATGAGTGAGCTCGACCCAAGCCTCGAGCTTTTTAAGCCCATTAGTAGCCCTATCGAGACTTGGCATAAATATCAATAATGCAGAAATCTATATGAACAAATAGAACCTTCAGATTTCAACAAGGAGCATATTCTAGGATCAACTCCTTAAGATATGTAGTGTCAATGTTGTCATAAGAAAAGTTGGCTAGCTGAAGTAGTAGAATACCCAAAGTTTATCCATGCCCAATAAGCCAACCCACCTCCCTAGGGTGGACCCACATGCAGTCTAGTATGAGCGAAAGCCCACATTGGATTTTACAAAATAATGGAATAGTACACAATTTGTAATTTTTTATTAAATAATCTCTTTAAGATTATTTTTCGCCCACATTGGATTTTATAAAATAATGGAATAGTACGTACAATTTGTAATTTTTTTAATATATACTCTCTTCTTTTTAGATTATTTTTACTAATATAAAGACACTTTTGAGTTTTAGCTCAAGTGGTAACTTGTAAATCTAAGTTATTGGAGGTCACAACTTCAGGTCTGGTGGGTGCAACATTATTTTTTTGGCTTTTTGCCTCTTATCATATTTTTTTTCTCTTTTTCTTGTCACAGCAGAATCTTAGCCTTGGTAAGAGAAAGTCATATTTATCTTTTAACATCAGTAAGCCCCTTTATTCTCTGCTCATACTTTTTCTCCTCATTCTCCTTCATTGGAGAATATACTCCTGTTTATGAATTATTTGGCATGTTAAATAAAAAGTTTTATCAATATGTACACTCATTAATATAATAAGAAATTGCTTTGCTTGGGGATAAAAATTATTGTAATTATTGTTAGGTTGCAAAGACAAAGGCTAATATATAAAATGCTAAGTTGCTACTGCTCACTAATTAAATATTTAATATTTATATTATTTTTACATATAAGTTTAGAATGTATGTTTTAGTGTTTGTTTAGAATAGTAAATAAGCTTGAAATGTTTGAGGCTCGACTTGAGCTTGTTGGAAGCTTGCTCGAGCTCATTTGATAACCTAAATGAACCAAGCTTGAAAATTTTAAGATTGGGTAAATAATTGAACGAACACGAACAACCTAAATCTCAGTTGTTCGGCTTGATTAACAACCCTAAGTCTTCCTATTTGTGAAAACTTAAGATGGTTTGCGTCCCCTCCCTTCAAGGAAAAAGAACACACACAATCAGCTTCAGGAAGGATGGTAGATATATATGTATTATCGACTCATGTAGAGTCCAACATTGCATATTGACTAGTATTCTTGTATTAGACATACATATACAAGAACCGCCTGACCTTAAAAAAAGGGCGAGGAAATTCATCCAACAATCAGCTCCTACAGAATTAGATTCGCCAAAGAATGTTTGATTGTGTGCATTTAAGCCTCATCCGAAAAATTATGAAGTAGACATAAAAATACAGAATATGTAAACGCAAGCCTTATGATGAAGATTATGGAGCTTCTAAAGTTTACTTGGGGCAGAGAGAGAGCTCCAAAGATTGATATCAATGTAATTGATATCAATGTCATAAGAGTATTCGAGGCTTAAGAGTGTTTCGTTTTAAATTATTTCATTTAGGCAAGTCTGGTGAATTTTAGACTGATTAGTAAAACTTATATCAGGGTCATATGTCACAAATTCATCCCTCAAATAAATGCATATTAGTGCTGCTGATTTTTGTTATGGTATTTCAATGATAAAAATTGAGTTCTCTTAGAGATTTTCTGTTTCTTCCTCATGAACACAGATGAAACCCTAATCAAGGTATGAGGTCTTGATCATATTTCCTAGGAAACTTCTTACTTCCAGCCTCCATCGCGCGAACCCAAGATCACCCCCAATTGTCAAATCACCCCATGTTTGTGCTTGGAACCCAAGCAGAACCCTTCTTTTCCTGTTGACATGCCCACCAAACATTCAAAACCACAATCCATTTACCCATACTCTCAAAACCCTCCAGGTGACACCCTGTACAGACCCTTCCACCACCAAAAGCCTTCTCTCCTTCCAAGACAAACCCTCTGCAAGCCAGAGACTTCCAGCTAGTCACTCCAATCCCAATTCACACTTGAGCTGCAGCACCAACCCCAATAAAAGCCCTAATCCGAACCTTTAAATCCCTCTTTTCAATCCTATTTTTCAGATATTAAATAGAAAATAGCCAGTAAGCATTTAGCATGGATTTGTTCTCCACTGCTCAACATAGCTTAGGATTGGAAGGAAATTTGAAAATCAATCTCTTAGGAGTCCTTAGAGGCGAATTGTATCAATATCCAATCAACTTCAGAGACTCTTAGAGGTATTTTGTTTCATCTTTCCTGATTTAGATCCAAGTTCCTGATTGTTGATAAATTTTCATTTGATCTCAAACTCATATTGTTTATTGCATTAAAGCCCAGACATATTTATATTCATAGTGTGAAAATCTCAATCTCTATTGTTTTTCTGGTTGTACTTGTATTTTCATTCATTTTAGGGTAAATGTAGATTAGTTTGTTTGTCCTCCTTTAGGGTCAAAATTCACACTACATTTCATCTGCTTGCATGATTGTTCAAAGAGCATCCTAGTTCTGTAGTTTATTGTTGCATCACCTTACCTCATCAGATTGAAAATGGCTAGTGCAAAAAGCAATCCCTCCCGAAGGAAGAATATGCCTCAAATCAGAACGGGAAAGAAAAGGGTAGCAACAGGCAACCTCCTAATTATATTACTTCTATTATTCTTCTTTCGCACATCCTTAAACATTAGTATGCAAAGTAATTTTGAAGTGGAAATTGAGTATGAGAATGTGGATGTTAAGTGGTCCACATTGCAAACTGAAGAATTTATAGAATAGTCAGTCAGACTTGTGGAGAGCAACATAAATTATGAAAAAGAACTACTTACATTGCTGAGCTCCTCATCATTAACAAGTGTGTTGACAAGTTCGTCAAAACTGTTTCCTTCCAACACCAAATGACCTGCATTTTCCAGCACCGCACGAAAAATATTTTCCGGGGCATCATGTTGTTCAATCCTCTCAACTGCACGCTCAAGATCAACCTGGGAATTGGATCATGGTCAATAAGCAATTACAATATGGTGTCTAGCAATTACAATATGGTGTCTAATTAAAAAGGAAGTAATCCACTGCAAGTAATGCAGCTTCCATTTCTTTAATTGTTCACAAAAGGCAGGGGTAAAGGAATAAACTGACACAAGGAAATCTCATATAAGAAATCTAACAGGAACAAAAACACAACAAAAAACATTTACCCCAAAGTTCTCTGGTCAACAACATGAATTGCACTGCCATAGTTTGCTATGTAACTCCTCTTTAACTAGAGGGGAAAAAACCAAAAAAAATTTTAAAAAATTGACAATATGCAATTACTAATTACCGCCCTGAGAATTTTAGTTTTCTGGTTGACGATAGATGAATTACGGCCCAGCCGCATCATCGCTTAAGCTCCCAGTTTCAGAAATGCTGGTTCACCCGCAACAAAGTGTCATCTAATTAATATAATATTATAATATATAACCTCAAATTACTTGGCATGATTTTTTTCCTAAACACTACAAGTAGCAACATAAAGGAATAACAATAATAGCAAAAGAAGCATACTGATGAAGGACCAGTTCCCACTTAACTTGCAAGAAGCCTGTTAAAAGTCGTCATCATTGTCATCATCTGCCTCATTATCACTTCCGGAATTGTGATCGCTGACTGGATCAGCCCATGGTTTTTACCACATGCTCGGGTTTAGTTCTGATCGGTTATGGATAGTTTACTTCATGGGTTAGGGTTATACTTGGTGCCAGCCAACCTAGATGGGTAGTCAATCAACAGTTTGGATACTGCAAGGTGGTTCTTACCTTGGTTAGGTTCCAATCAAATGTATGATAAAGAGCAACATAGTTTACCTTGGACTATGTTGCACAGACACGACTATAACAAAGACATGACTCGTCGACACGTGACAAATTCTTAAAAATACACACGTGTGTGTGACGCGTGTCCGACACGACACAATTTCATGATAGGAGTGCTCATGCTACATAGACATAACAAATGGATAATACAATTGTACCGGGTTCAACTAAATAGCTATGGATGGAGGTGGACTCATTAGATTAATCTATTTCCATATGGATTCTCCTCCTAAGCACATGGATGGAAAGAATCTGACATAACCGCTGCCAGAGGCAACATCAGCTCCTTTAAATGTCCCCACTGTGCAATGCAACAGAATGAGATGAAAATATTTGACAAATTCTAGCTTTATTCAACTCCCAAATCTCCCTAGAAATATATCAGGTCTTATCTCTCTTTGTTTATTAAGATCAGTAAGCCTTGTGAAAAACCGTGGGTACGTGGATTAGAGTACATTTCTCAGGAAAGAAGCCTTTTTCTTCAAAGCAGACACTATGGCGTTTCTGCAGAAGAATTGAATTTCTATTTCCTTCTTTATATATTTAGTTCCATCCATTTCATGCTTTTAACTTTCTAGTTGCAAAGTATTACCCCTTTTTTTACTGCATACCTGACTTAATTAACTGTATCATTGTTATAAATAAAATCATAAAAGTAGAAATGATATGTACCAGAGAGTTTCTTTCATGCAGCATTTCATCTCTTCTACCCCTGCCATAGTCACCCTGAGTTTGATGATCAGGTTGCATACCATGAGTCGGTGTTGAGCGTGTTGAACCCCTACCAAGAACTTGTGATACAGCGGGCATCATCTGCTGTATAATCCTTGAAAAGTCTAATCCACCTTGGCCCCTCCCAACCCCTGAAAGTAGGGCTCCACCACTTTGGGGCTGTCCTTCTACCTGTTGTGCAATGTCATTCAGTGTGTTTCTAACAGCAGGACTTTGGGTACATTGCTCCAACATGCTGCTCAAATCAACAGATGAACCAATTCCAGTCTGTTCAGCTACCCCAGTCAAAAGATTATTGAAAGCAGGGGTCCGAAGGATTTGGGACATCATGTCAGCAGCATCAACTTGTCCTTGTCCATTAGTACCTTGCCTCCCCAAAGGCAATCCATCCATGATTTGGCCAATTAAAGAGGTCTTTGCATTGGCTGGACCATTTGTGCTCGACACATCTGCATTGGAGTTCTGAGGTAAAAGGGAATGTAGAAACCGTTGACCCCGTACAATAGACTGTTGATCTTTATTAACTGACAATGTCTCATGTGATACTTTGTCCTTCCCTACTGATTTCAGTGTCTTCCCCCGCCTCTGAATGCAAAAAGAGGAATGACTTAGCATGCGAATTATGAAAGAAAAACACAAACCATATCCAAAACATTGGGAAATAACAGAATATTCAAAGCAAACTCCACAAGCAGTATTGCAGAATTAGAGTCTGGAAGATTACCTTAGGCTGCAAATCTCCAAGTCCTAACCCCAAAGGAGTAGACCTGTCGCTCTCACTACTCTGGCCTGACTGAGAAGTATGATTAGTTGCAACGGAATCTGATTTATTCTTACCTAATTTATCATTTGAGACTTCACTACTGCGTTGGCAAACTGGCAGTCGTCCTATTGAGGTAGTAACAGATGAACTAGAATCGATGCCTGAACCCCCAGTTGAGCCCAAATTTTTAGACTCATAGCTGCTTTCTTGAAGGAACTGGAAATCACGAGCAAATGAATTAATTTGCAGGCAACTCTGAATAAGTGAGCACTTGGTAAGAGCAATAGCATGACTGCCCATTAAATACCTTCTCTCCCTCACTTCTAGGCATGCTCGGGCCAGGAACATTTGAGATGACAGGAGTACTCTCTCCCCCACTGGAATCCACATTTGCAGCATCACCCTTGACATCACCCCTGGCCATATCCAATGATAACGAATCTGACCAAAGGATTTAAGTTTAAAAAAACAGTCAGTTAATAAAACAAGCACAAATGAACAAACTTGTCCAAAGGCATTCTAGGAACCTATCGACCTGATGAAACTTGTTGAGGTACTTCTCCGATGCCTGTTGAATTAGTTGATTCCGCATTAGGAGATGGATGTTGGCCTTGAGCATTGCCAGTTGATGCATTAGCTTCGGCAGGGGATTGATCCACATGGCTAGTCATACCAAATTGTGTGCCAGAACCTTGAGCATCAGCAGACTGTGCACCCTGTGATGACAAGCTTAATCCTTGTGCACCACCAGCAAGTGCATTGATAACTTGTGCACTAATCTGTGCTACAATATTGGACAATGTACTAGATTCTGAAGAAGGCTGAGGAACAACAGTATCTGCAGGTTGTGCCCCACCGCGCGCTGTTGGATTGGAATCCTGAGCTGAAGCTGAATGGGTAGGAACAGAGAGCTGTGACCTTACATGAACAGGGTATATGACACTAAGGACATGACCGGCACTTTGTGCAGTGGGACGCGCAGGAATAGCTGCAACAACTGTTCTTGAAGACAGTCCCCTTGGTGGAACTGAATCCCCTGTACTATTACCATTTCTGCTTGTTTGCTGAGCATTTGAGCGGTCTGCTTGTATAGCTTCCCCAGTACTTGCCCTGGTGGCAGCATTTGGATTTCCTGAACATCCAATGAGGTCAGCTTAAGAAGAAAAGAAGATCCAGACAAGTAACCTTCTTACCAGCATGTATGTGGATATTGATGTTTCTTGAAGGATCACCAGTAGGAATTGGTCCCGAAATTCCATCAACCAAAGGAGTAGGAGAAACACCAAACAGAGAATTTGTTTGCAGAGGGAAAGGCTGAAAAAAAATAATAGTAATGCCACATAAGAAGAGGACCAACAAGAAAGATGGGAGGACATAATTATAGTAATAGGAATCACCTGAACCATTATAGGGTTTGGTCCTGCAGGAGAAATATAGACAGCCGGCCCAGCATTTACTGCAGAATCAGCCTGAATTGGCCAAGGAAATGATAGTCAGGGAAATTATTCTAGAAGTTTTTTTGTAAAGAAACTATCATATAAATTTTAATACAGAAGAATAATACCACATACAGGGGATTGTCCCATACGAAGCGTCATAATTGTACGACCAAGTTCCAAAAGCATGGCCCCTAAATGCTGCATTGCTGCTCCTACATGCATGGCTTCAGCCTGTATCTGACCCCGCACTGCTGTGTCTGTTGAAGTTCCCTCTCTTTCAAGACGTGAAGCAACTCGCTGATAGCCACAAAAATAAGCAATCAGAGTAAGCTGATGCTAGAGAAAAAGGAGAAGGCCAACAAAGATGGATTGAACCAGAGCAACTATTAAGACATGAATACGAATGAGCTGCACAGCAACAGTTAAAAGAACTTGATCAGGTTTACTACTATATTTTCTTAACAGCCAAAAATTTCGGTGGGGTTGGGGGGGTTGTGGGGAACCTTAAATACCTTAAGCAAAATTACCAGAATCATGTAAGAGTATGAAATAAAACAACATAATCCTTATTTGCCAACAGTTTCTATGTTGAGTACCCTGAACAGCAAGAGTATGAAATAAAATTGCCAAATTCATGTAATAGTGTGAAATAAAACAACATAACTCTTATTTGCCAACAGTTATTATGTTGAGTAATCTGGACAGCAAGTATACAAAGAACTCGAGCAAAGCCCAATGGTCAAAATACATATGCAAGTGAACTCCATCTCCAAGAAGGGCCAACCAGTAGATAGAATAATCAGACCCAATTTCAATGAGATACATTTTACAAACTCTCCCCCATTTTACAAACTCTCTCCCCTTCCCTCCAAAGCTCAATAGTCAAAATCCATCTCCAACAAGAAATAGATAAAAACTAGTCAGCCCCGGTTTCTATAGATACCCTCTCTGTGAGAAAAGAGGTTCAACTTCAGAAGAAAAAATCTGTGGTGGACACATCAAACAACAAGAAAGTAATTTTATTTGAGTTTACTATGAACTAAAATCCTGGTATTGAGTCAATTTTTTTGGCCCCAATAGGTATAGCACTTGCAGCAATAATTTGCAACGTTCAGTATCTGCTCTGGGCTTATAGTATAGTTCTCTAAATGACGTTGGGTCCGTTTGTTTCGCGTAAAACTCCGTAATTCGTAAATGACTTACTACCCAGTTACAACTACGGCGTTTGTTTGGACCGTAATTCGTAAAAGACTTACGTAACTCAACTAACACTCACTTGCAACCCAGTTACCACTCACTTACAGCCCAGTTACAGTTAATTTTGTGGTCATACAAATTTGTAAATTTTTTTATATTAATATTAAATTTTTTTAATATTTAACTTTTTTAATATTTATTTGCAGTATTAAAACTTTTAAAATCATCAAGTAGTTAATTTTGTGGTCAACTTTTCACTTACGACTTATACATTACGACAACCAAACACCGTAAAGTACAATACACTTTCCAACTTTACAATTTTATATTACCAACCAAACACCGTAAAATTTACATACATGTAACTCATTTACAATTGTAAAAGACTTTACCAATTACAACTACGAATTACGACCAGTTACGATAACCAAACAGACCCGTTGTAGAGAGGCATCTACAAAGTATTTTAGATGCACCAAGAAGTCATCTGAGCCAAGTTATTATGAATTAAAAGTTCTATGATAAAACTGGGAATGTAGATGATTCATTCACTTTTTAATTTATAGACTTGAAATGTGACCAATCAGTTTAATAAATAACTATCCTCTATGCATGTGTGTACCTATGAGTCAATGGCGATAGAAAGCAATAGTTATATCCTCTTCTTCTGGTGTTATGATCATCTTTCCCTGGTGTTATATCATCATTCCCTTTCTGAACATTCTCCTTAAGCGAGCTTTCAGAAAATTCTCCTTAAGAGAGGATAAGAAACAGAGGAAAGAATAGAAAGTAATTATGACCTGCTCCACATCTCCTGTATAGCCTTCAACAATCTCCTTTTGTTCTTTTTAATATGCTGGAAACTTTCCCCATTGCTTCATTCCCATATATAATACCCCTTTGAGAATATTGTGAGATACATAAAGAACATGATTTCCCACAGCCAAACCCCATTGGACCAAATAGCACCTTAAATTTCCTTAAACTAGAAGTACAACAACAACGACTAAGCCATTTGTCCCAAGTATTTGGGGTAGGCTACATGAACCAAAAGAGAATTTCGCCGCATAGGGCACATGTATCAGCTTTCTCCACTCATTCCTATCAAGCAATATGCCATCACTAAGACCTTTAGCCTCCATATCTTGTCGTATTACCTCCATCCATGTTTTCTTCGGTCTCCCCTGCGCTCTTTTAACTTGCCCTAAATTAATATGTTCTACTCGCCTGACTGACGCATCTGTAGGTCTACATCGCACATGACCACACCACCATAGGCGGTTCTCTCATTTTCTCTTCTATAGAGGCTACACCTATCTTAGTACGAATATTCTCATTTCTCACCTTATCTCTCCGCGTGTTACCACACATCCAACGAAGCATGCGCATCTCTGCTACTCTCATCTTCTGAACATGATGTCTCTTTATAACCCAACATTCTGTGCCATATAACAAAACTGGTCTAATAGCAGTCCGATAAAACTTTCACTTCAGCCATAACAGAATATTACAAAAAACTCCTATTGCGCTCCTCCATTTCAATCAGCCGGCTTGAATCCTATGATTGACATCACTATCAATATCCCCATCCTTTTGGATAATAGAACCCAAGTACTTAAAATGACTGCTCATCGGTATTTCTTGTCTATCTAGTCTCACAATACTATAATCTTGGATTCCTTGTTTACTGAATTTACACTCCATATACTCTATTTTGACCCCACTTAATCTAAAACCTCGAGATTATCAATATTTAAGATTTGTACTTCTAGTTCCTTAAAATAGAAGTACAAATCTTAATATTGATAATTTGAGGAAAGCAAGCCCAAATTTACCAGTGGCAACGGCAAAAGGTCTGGAAGTGATATCAATTGGCACCTTTGAGACTTCAAAAACCCCTTCTATGCATATTTGGGTCCACAATGTGACCTCACAATACAGGTATATATCCACCTGGCTATAGCAGAAAGTCTTCTCTTTATAATTTTTTAACTATGGTAACATGGAATGCCAATATGCAACTCAAAATAACATTAGATAATTGTTTGTTTGAGAGTGGATATTATAAATAATAAACTTACGATTCAATTTGTATGTCCAAATATAATCCGAAAGGAAGATCGAAAACCTAAAACTTGTTAATATGAAGGATCTCAGTAAATATGTGGGTCGTATAGCCAATGGCGAAAGTCTCCATTCTATTTTTTTCTATTTCTAGGAAAGAAGTGAATGTGAGCTCACTTTTTGACTCTTGTAGTCCTCACAGCAATGATGATTTTTTTTGAGAACAAAAATCGTTACACAATCTTGAACTGGGACCTCCCACAACCCAACCCAATCCCTTTACTGTAAACATGCTTCAATGGCTTGCAACAATCAAAATAAAATTAAATCAAAGGAAGAGGAAGGAATAAAGAAGAAAAAGAAGGGAACAGATGAAGAAAACAAATACAAAGGGGGAGCGGAGGAGAAATAAGCAGGATTAACTTGGCAGTTGACACTAAGGTATGGCTCAATGTTAAAGGGATGAGGTCCCATGTGCGAAATACCAGCTGTCACATCTTCGGTCTTTGTTCCAAAAAAGAACTTAGCCTGGTCAACAAGCCACCAATGTACAATCATTCCCCTTATCTTTTTTTGCCTTATATATGTTATTTGTATTTTACGATCTTTAAATTAATATTTTATATTTCAAGAAATCATAAAATAATTAAAAAAAAATGGGATGTAAAATTGATCGAGACAGTTGAAACTGTATTTCATGATCATTTAAAGAATAATTAAGTTTGAGTTGCTTGATTTTTCTAATTTATTGGATGTAAAAAATGAATGATAAAGCATGTTGGTTTTTTGGTGTATTAATACAATTTTAGATGTTTTTTTTCTACAATGACTTCTATACTAAAAAATTTACCCCCTTGTTGAAATATGATGGGTCTACCAATAAATTTTAAACCATTAAAAGGAAAGGAAAAAGAAAACATGGACAGGGTTTGCACACATCAATGAACCCCCCATTTACATCCCACTAAAGCACAATAACAGCCCAGTGCAGACAATTAACTTTAGACTAGTAAGCAGAACAAGACAAAAGGACCTTAAGGTGATTTGTTAGAAATTCACAAAGGAAATAGACTAAAAATATTATTCACCCAGAAATTCCAAAAAGATGACTTTTTCTACGCTATTCATTTTAGTAACCAGTGCTTTAAAAGGAGAGCACAAAGAATTTAAGACATACGGAGAGCGCAGCTGTAGCATTGCCTCTAAGAAGTTGTTGTGCTTGCTCCATAACCGTTCGTAACGTATCAGGTGTCGGCAATCCTCTTGGGACAAAGGATGGACTTTCAGTTTGCAGAGGATCATGTAGATTAGTAGTAGGTGATGACTGGGAATCTTCACGATTAAAAAATAATGAAAAAACAGTGTTAACCATATAACCTTTGTCAAAACCATTGATGTTAACAAGCTTACCCTCATTTTGCAATGCCTGCTCCATGCGACTGATGAATTCAGAAAGGGTCGTCAAAGAATCTGGTATAGTCTGAAATGAAAAGTTAGAGAATAAGTAATATGGCAAAGAAAGACCTGCAACACAAATACATTATTACAGAGAGTTCTACCATGTGCCGAGATGGAAACCCAGTTAATGGAAATTGTGGAATCTGGTGGAGAGATTGAAACTGCTGGTTAAGGAATGTAAAACCAGGTGATGATGGATTCCCTGTTACTGGATTTCCACTAGCATTCTGGCTTCTTTCTGCTTCAGCACCTGAAGGGGCCTGATTGGACTACAAAAGGCAATTAACTAAGGGAACTTTATCTATATACAATTAAACACTATGAGCTAAAACATTACTCACTGCAGTAGCAGGTGGTGTTCCACTGGCTAACGCGGTAGGAGCACCAGTCCCAACTCCCAAAGAATTCAGAACTGCCCCAACAAGCTGCAGAGACGACAACAACAACATATTCCATAGTTTAATCAAATTTTCAAAGTTAAACAACTACAGTTGTTGGGGGATATACCCGACCAATGTCAGCCATCATACTGTCCCCTTGATCTGCAACATTAACAGTCCCAAGAAGCACGCTATGTGAAACACCGACCCTGTTACGAGGTACACCAGATGTAGAATCACCTCCTACAGCACAAAGAAAGTACGGTCAGTAAGGTTTAAGAAAAAACCGTGTTTTAACCCAAAGATTCAGGCAAAAGTGGAGTCCAGTTAAAAAGAATGTCATATGTTCAAAATAGCTTGAACTTGCCCCAGGCTTATAAGCTAAATGCAATTTCATATAGCAAAGCTTATTCATTTCTCCTCGCTTACATGCTCACAGTTTACATGGTCCCCCCCCCCCCCCCCCCCAAAAAAAAAAAAAAAAAAAAAAAACCACCAACACACACACACAAATGGTAAGTCAGCTCTGTAAGGATTTCTTAAATAGCCAGGTTAGATATTGACCCAATGAGAAATCATGTTGGTGCTATATGGTGATAATGAAGATCCCATCGCCTACTATTTTAGAGCTCCTGGGATGATCTGCTAGAGTTCACTGAAAGAAATATGAGCTGTAACAGCATCGTGATAACATGAGTTCCATACCAATCAAGTCCTTGCTCACCAATTGCTTACAGATATTAGCACCAAGCCCATTAATTATACATAATGAACAGCATAAGATCACGATAGGATTGATAACTAGGATTTACACTTCTCATCACGACCTAAAGTACTACTTCACAACCAAACCTAATGGTAAATAGTAGTGCTTAACAGCTCAACCTTGATATTAAAGAACTTGAACTAGTAATGCATTAAGTCCACATGTTCTATATTTCTATTGAAGACATCAACTTATCAAGATATCTAAAGAATGCTATAAGAGTTTGCAGATAGTGACATATAAGTAGACACTTCCCTTTCTTTATGGTCAATATTGCTAACCCAAAAATTGACGGTTGAAGCATAGAAGTCTGTGAAAAGCAAAAAGATTGGTCGCAGAGTCATCGGATAGACAATGAGCTTTGTTTGGCATTGTTAGAGGATATTGGGTTTGAGAAGGTGTTTTATGTAAAAGTGCTATAAATAATTGTGTGTGTGTGTGATGAGATCCATCTTGGATCTGAACTCATCTTAATAAAACCCTATTTCTCATGGCATCAGAGGCACAATAATCATCATACCCCTGGACACCTTCGCCGCCTTCTCTCCATCACTGCCTTCCCTCCATCGTCACCTCCTCCTCCATCGTCATCGACGATCTCCGCCTCTTCTACAACGCCGAAAAAGACAACCCGACCTCTGCCACCTCTCTGCCTCGAGACCCGAACCGAACCATCGATCACACAATCCAACCACCCCCGACCCTCGCTGACGATATCTATAGCCACTCTGACGTCATTCGACCATCCTTGACCCTCACAGATGACACAAGCGATCTCTTCGATGCCCCTGACCATCCTCGACCCTCGTCGATGAGTCCTACAACCTCTTCGACGCCCCTCCAACCCCCGCGGACGACACGACCACTCCGACCTTCCCCGACAATGATCGAGCCTTCTCTCATCCCTGGCCCAACCACACTTGCAATCTCTCCGGCCTTCCCTGAGAGCGATCGAACCTCTCCCCTCTTCTGCAAATAGGTGGAGTTGATGGTACCCTCTTGTTTGTTTTCTTTCTTTGTAAGAGAGCATTAGTTAATTTAAAATGAAAAAGAAAAGAAAAAAAAGAAGGAAAGAGAACTTTGGTGTTTGGTATTGTGGGCTTGTTTTTCTTTTGTGAATATGGGTTCCTTTGAGACGTTGACAGATGTAGCTAGATCCCAAGGGAGGATCACTTTGATGTTCGGGTGTGTGATCTCGAGGTGGGTGTCTAGTGCTTTTGTGTGCTCTCTGTGTTTGGGTGTGAGGAGGATCTTTGGTGACGTTTTGCCACGGAGGAAGAATCAAACTCAAATCAGAGGAAGAATCAAACTCAAATCAGAATTTACAGTTTAGGGGTTCGTATCTGGGAAAATCACAGATAGAAAATTGTGTAGATGGGAAGAATTACTTACAATGATGAAAGATTGTTGAGATCCATGTTAAAGGACAATGAAAGAAGTGTCACTTGACCGAGGGTCTTCTAAAGCCAATGACAAATGAGTGAGAACGAGATGATCGGTAACTTCTCTCATATTTTGAATAGCTTGGAGATGAAATAACAGGATGTGATGATGCACACATCAACCACCAAGGAAATATGAGAGCGCTTAGAGGAGTTATATTTAGGACTGATCAACCTCAGTACGGCATAAGATATGGTACAAGAGTTGTTTTGAGGTAAAAGGGGAGTAAGCCCCTTTCAAAGCATACAGCGTTTGAGGAGTTGAGGACATTGTTTCCAATATCTACAAATTTAAGCAAGATGTAGATAGTGGAGCAACAAGATGTCCTTGTGTTCTTGGAAGGCTTGCCATTTGAGTTTAGTACTGCACGACAACAAGTGATTCGGAGTACAGCCATGAACTCGTTGTCGAAAATGTACCGTTTACCATTATTCTAAAAATCAGTTTCATTATTCGTGCGGTCCAATACTAAATAGTGATTAATCGAATTAATCGGGGACTAATCAGGGATTCATTATTTTTAAATATTATAATATATTTAATTATATTTATACACAA
This sequence comes from Agave tequilana, assembly GCA_038442645.1. Classification (NCBI taxonomy): domain Eukaryota; kingdom Viridiplantae; phylum Streptophyta; class Magnoliopsida; order Asparagales; family Asparagaceae; genus Agave; species Agave tequilana. The sequence goes on from JAVJIF010005961.1 coordinate 82,729, forward strand.
CTACATATGAATATATACAGTTAATTTTTGAAAATGCCCAAATATTATACAAGATAATATCTAGATGTGAAGTTATAATAACACATGATATGATGAACAAGACAATATGAATAAATAGTAAAAAAATAAGTAACAGAACTTATCTCTTCACATTAGTAATCCAAGATTTCAAATTTTGCAACATAATATGAATCAAAGAACTTACCTGCAAAATAAGATAAATAAAAAAATTAGTCAATTTATCAATCAAAATAATGAGCTTTAAAAAATGGGGAAAGATTGCTACATAAGTTAATTTAAAAAATAATCAAAAATAATAAAGCATAAGTATCACTTTATGCAAAATATACAATAATAAAATATCATAATTCATCTACAATTTAATAAATAACGGTTCATCTACTAATTAATAAAAGATAGTTATCAAATCATCAACATCGCAATATAAACTACTTAGCGATCCAACACACAAAGTGATAAGTTTTTCAAATAAAAACCATATGAAATGCCTAAATGATTAATCAGATTAATCAGGGATTAATCAGACTAATCGGGGATTAACCAGGGATTAATCATTTTTGGACCCGATTAATCGCTCGAGCGCATAATCAGAGCGCTTAATGTAAATTTAAGCGGGCTCAAACGAATAGAATTAATCTACCGATTAATTCGATTTTTAGAATACTACCGTTTACTGCATAACATCTTTCCAGAGGAGCCCCAGCATAAAATAGTAAAAGAAGAGTCTCAGGAACAATCAACCTTAGTCTCGAGCAGCGCATGTGGCATCAATTCCATAGGACTTGTCTGCGTCTAAGAGTGTGACTGTCTGACAGAGTTTGGGAGGGCATCAAATGTTTCAGCTGTTTCAAGCAGCTCCATTGGTGCCATCTTTTATTGCTCTCGTACCTGAATTATTGATTCTCAAACCTCTAACCATATGACTGAAATACAATAAAGGTAATATATCCACCTTAAATTCAGTATCCTCGCCACTACTTGAAACATTAGCATATGGTTCTACACACCAACAGAGGCAGGGGCACGTGCCCCCCACCAATGTGGTGGAAAGTGAAAGTGGGAGCAAAGCGATGGGCAGGGCTTAGGCTTTACCAAGATTAAGTGCAAAAAGCGCCAATAAATTTTTAAGAATAAAATAGTAAAAATAAAAAAATTAGGAAAGAATTTAAAAAATAAGAGATTTCATAATCAATAACGAAACTAAGAAATCAACAATAATAATAAAAATAAACATAATAAAATGATACAACCAATCAATGTATTAAAAAACTCATTCTGTAACTCGTTATAACCCGTTATGTAACGTAACAGCACCCAGCTGTTATATAACACTCGTAAAAAAAAAGCAGGTCCTAGGAACGAGGATTTTTTGAAGTGTTAAGAACGTTACGTTACAAAAATAGCGTAACATTCGTAACTCGCGTTATTTACACGGGTTGCTAAATATAAAACAGCGAAGCAATTTCTATCTCCAAACCAAATCGACATGAAACCCTAAATTGGTGACGACGAGCGAAGCACCCCATTTCCTCCTCTGTAATCGACAGCGATGACTTTGTGATATCCTTTTCAATTGCATCTCTCATCGAAGAGCATCGAAGCATCCCAATTCCTTTGATCTCTCTTCAATTGATAAGGAACTCGTCGTAACGCTCCAAATTTCAAAAAACCGCATGACTCTTCAATTGACGAGGAACTCGTCGTCGATCTCTCCTCAATTGACAAGGAACCGTGCAACAATCGAAGCACCTCAGATCCTCAATGCTCGCTAAAAAAATATTGTGACTTGCTAAATGCGTTATATATTGTTTTAATTTTTTTTAAATATTTTTTAAAATTATTCTCCTATTTATAAAAATTCTTAAATATAGTATATATATTTTTATTTTTATTAAATAAATATTAAATCATATAACCTACTTTACGCATTACGTTATAACCTATGTTAACATAACAAAATAAAAACATTATTGTTATGTTATTGTTATTTTAAACATTGCACCAATATCAAAATCTTCCAAATCTAAAAGCGGGGGCGAAAGCATTCCAAAGCGAACATAACGATGGGCTTTAGCGATATTTTTACACCATCTCTCCATACCCACTCAAAAATTAATGCCCCTTTATTTTGTGCTTAAAATCGTATTATCCTAGTTAAAAATAGACAATTGAGTTGTACCACGGTTGGTCTTAAGCTCTATGAGTCTATTCTCTTAGTTGGTGAACCTTGTTCAAGTCCCACCATGCTATATTTTACCTTTATTTTTTTTCTATTTTTCTTTTCCTTACCTTATACTCTCTTCCTCCCCCCCAAGCCCACCTTTCTAGTTTTTAATTTTATTTGTTTTTATTCTTTTTACCTTACCTTATACTCACCCCCCCATCCCCAACACATGACAAAAATGAAAGAAAGAAGAAGAAAAGAATTTTGAAATAAAAAATAAACTAGAAAAAATATACTATTTAGAAATCAAGTATTTAACAATAAGATTTGAGTATATTTAGAATAATTTAAGGATTATAATAGAACAAATGTAGACACTCCATACTCAAAAGTAATTTAGAAGTACAAATGTTGATTAATTCTAATAGAAATTATAATATTATTTAATAATTTAAAAGTTTTAACACATTATTAATTTAAGACTAGGATCATGAGCTTTTTAATTTAAAGATATTAGAGTTATAACTATTTTTTAATAAGAATTCAATAAATTTAATAATAACATATATTATCAATTCAAACTATACTTAAAAGTAATTTAAAAGTATAAATGTTGATTAATTCCGAAGGAAATTAGAATCTATTAATAATTTAAAGTTTTAACATATTATTAATTTAGGACAAGGATCATGAGTTTCTAATTTAAAGATATTAAAGCTATAACTAATTTTTTTTCCAAAAAAAATTTCAATAAATTTAGTAATAGCATGTTTTATCAATTCAATGTCCATGTACAATTTTGAGAAAACATATTTTATGATTTTCAATTAGAGTTTAAACATTTAATGTTTTTGGACTACATCTCGTATGATAAAACCTAGTACTACTCTATTACACCTTCATCGAAAAAAGATTTTGTGTATGCCACTACCTCTAGTTGTTTTCTTATGGACAACCAGCGAAGAATTTGGATTGGTGTAATTGCACCCCCGAGTCAAAAATTCTGGCTACACCACTGGTTCTACATATTATAGAGGTGTAGGCACTACTAATGCTACAGAGTCTTTATCACTATCGTGTGTCATTTATGTTCCAAAATTTTCATTTGATTTGCTATCAGTTAGACGATTTACAAAATTCTTTGAAACTGTTCATTAACTTTCTTTCCTAATCATTGTGTGTTTCAAGAACTAGGACTTTCCTAATCATTGTGTGTTTCAAGAACTAGGGACGCAGAGGATGATTGGCACAGCACTAAGTTAGGCAGCCTTTATCACCTAGAGATGGGTCATGCACTGGAAGCATGCTCCATTTCCACTTTTTACTTGGATATTTATTGTCAATTTGGTCATCCTTCTCTACAAAGTTTAAAAAAATGGGTCCCACTTAAGTCTTAACTAAACTATTGAGTCCATAAGTCATGGCAATTAGGTAAACATCATTGTCTCTCTAATTCATTGTCAGTCAATAACAGAGTTAATAAACCTTTCGAGTTAGTGCCCCCTAACATTTGGGGTTCACGTCAAGTCAATTCAAAACTTGGTTTTAAATATTTAATTATATTTGTGGATGATTACTTTCACGTAACTTGGTTATTTAATGAAAATTCATTCAAAAGTGCATTCTATTTTTCAAAACTTTTGCACTGAGATTAAGAATCAACTTGATACATCTGTACGTATTTTAAGATCCGACAATGCCAAAGAGTTTTTAGTTCATCCTTTGTAGATTTAAGTTGCAATCTAATATTGTCCACCAATCATGATGTCCTACTCAGCAAAATGATATTGCAAAACGCAAGGATAGGCACTTGCTAGAAATTGCAATTACACTTTTGATTCGAATGAGAGTTCCAAAAGTGTTTTTGGTGATGCAGTTTTGTGGCTTGCTATCTTATCAGTTGCATGCTTTCTTCTATTCTCGAGGGTTAGATCATGTATGCTCTCTCTATTCACTTGGAGATATCTTTCCTTTACCACCAAAAATTTTGGTGTGTTTGTTTTTAGCATGACAATCGCATTGACAAAACCAAGTTGGATCTGCAAGCTTTGAAGTGTGTTTTCTTCGGATACTAAGACTCAAAAAGGTAGTGATGTTATTGTCCTAATTTGAATAAATGTATGGTCTTTGTTGATATTATCTTCTTTGAGTCTAAATCCTATTTTGAAAAAAAAAATCGTCTTTGGTGGAGTCTGATGATAATGACCATATGCACTCTCTTCTAAGACTGCTCTCATCGTGTGTTGAGTCATCTTTAAGCCAAGCGGATTTGGAACCATTGCCCCAAACATGATAAGTCATACATATGTATAAACGACAAGTTGCACGACTTAACCAGGACACAGGCCCATGCCAATTCCCGCTTCTACTCCAGTTCATGTTACTCAACCTAGTGAGCATATTCCTTCTTCTCATGATACCATTACTTTTTCTAATAATGTTCCGCATCTTCTTATTGATCCTGACGTACATTCCAGTCCTGATCAATGGAATGCTCTTTGCATAATTCTCTTTATTATGATCATGTGTCTCCATCTTTCAATGCTTTTGTTTCCTCTATTGATTCTCACTCTATTCCCAAGTCTTTATAAGACGCCTTGTCCAATCCCGATTGACACAAGGCTATGACAGATGAGGTGACAGGTTTAGAGTATAATGAAACTTGAAATTTGGTACCTCTTCCACATAGGAAAAAGTAGTTGGTTATCGCTAGGTGTGTACGGTGAAACTCAATCCACGTGGCTCTCTTACTCGCTTGAAGGCTCGATTGGTGGCTAAGAGGTATTCTCAGATGTATGGAGTTAAATTATGAGGATACCTTCTCCATTTTAGCCAAAACAGCCTTTGTGAGTCTTCTTATTTCTCCTGTTGCCATTTCTGTATCACCTTGACATCAAAAAATACTTTCCTTCCTGGTGTTCCTGAGGAAGAGGTTTACATGGAGCAACCACCTATTTTTGTTTCTTAAGGGGGATCCGACTTAGGGGGGTCCGAGAAATTTTGTTAGTTAAGCAAATCATTATATGGGTTAAAACTCTCCTAAAGCATGGTTTGGGAGTTTTGCCTTGGTGTTAAAGATTTGGACTTCTTCGTTCCCAAAAGAATCATTCTATCTCCATTTTGTATCATCATTGGAAGTAGATTCTATTGGTTGTCTATGCGAATGACAGTGATTACACTAGATTTGTGAGATAAAGTTATTCGCACAAGAGATTTTAGACCAAGGATCTAGGATGGTTGTGATATTTCTTGGGCATTGAAGTGGCAAGATCCAAGAAAGGGATATTTCTTTCTCAACAAAAGTATGCCTTGGACATGCTTGCCAAAGCTGGTATGTCAAGATGTAGACAAATGGATTCTCCCATGGATTCAACCTCCGAGCTTCTACTAAATCAAACAGACGCGAGCCACTTCTTAGCTGCTCCCTGGACCAAACTTTGGATGCAATTATTCGACTCCTTCAATATTTGAAGCGTGGCCCCAAACAAAGGATGTTTATGTTCAAATTATGGCCATGGATGTGTAACTCATTTTACAGGTATAGATTAGGCAGGATCACTAATAGATAGGAGATCTCTAGTACATGCTACTATGTGTTTGTTAGAAATCTTGTGTCCTTGAAATGCAAGAAGCAAGATGTAGTTTCAAGATATAGGGTCTGTTTGGTTGTCGTAACCGGCCGTAATTCGTAGTTGTAATTGGTAAAGTCTTTTACAATTGTAAATGAGTTACATGTATGTAAATTTTACGGTGTTTGGTTGGTATTATAAAATTGTAAGGTGGGAAAGTGTATTGTACTTTACGGTGTTTGGTTGTCGTAATGTATAAGTCGTAAGTGAAAAAATTGACCACAAAATTAACTATTTGGTGATTTTAAAAGTTTTAATACTGCAAATAAATATTAAAAAAGTTAAATATTAAAAAAATTAATATTAATATAAAAAAATATTACAAATTTGTATGACCACAAAATTAACTGTACTGGGCTGTAAGTGAGTGGTAACTGAGTTGCAAGTGAGTGTTAGTTGAGTTACGTAAGTCTTTTACGAATTACGGTTCAAACAAACGCCGTAGTTGTAACTGAGTAGTAAGTCATTTACGAATTACGGAGTTTTACGCGAAACAAACGGCCCCATAGTGTTGCTAAGTTTGAATATTAAGCTATGCCCAATTCCACTTGCAAGCTAGTTTGGATACAAGATACTCTGAGTCAGTTGCATCTTTTGACAGCAACTCCTATGGGATTATATTTTGATAACCAGTCGGGATTCACATTGCAGAAAATCATGTTTTTCATAAGCACAACAAGCACGTCAAGATGGATTGTCATCCTGTTCGTTAAAAGGTGGAGAACAAGATCATTCAGAATCAATATGTTTCCTCTACAAATCAACTAGCATACATGTTGACAAAAACCTCTTAGAGGTTCACGAAATAGATAAATTTGTACAAGCTGGACATGTATGATGTATATACTCCAGCTTGAGGGGGAGTGTGTAGAGAATACTGGGTTTCAGAAGATGTTTTATGTAAAAGTCTTATAAATAATATATGCATGAGTGTGATGAGATTCAACTTGGATCTCAACTCATCATCTTAATAAAACCCTATTTCTCAGGCATACATGACTTCATAACTAAAACCAGCATTAGAATGAAGATAACCACGAAGAGTGAAAGAGGGAAAGATAATAGATAGACCTAGGGGTTATGGGACAGAAAACAAGGTGAACTAGTGAAGGAGGAGGTCAATGATTTCGTCCTGAGGAAGAAGAAACTCAACTATCAGACAACTAAATCCAAATGGTGAGGCTTCTTCAGCTCCCCAATAGCCTCATGCATGTTATTAAATCATCCAAAAAAGCGTAACAATGAGCTATAGTATGAGAATGAATTGAATCACCTTCATTTTTTTTTCCAAATGACTGGTTGTTCATCAGAGATTATGGTACTTGAACTATTGCTAATAAATCCAACCAGGGCCAACTTTGAATCATAGAATTGCCTCCATGCCATTAACTTTTGAAATGTCTATTAAGATAGAGTGGCATATATTCATCTTAAGCAAGCATTTCACGTTCTCTGAGTCTGGAGTAGAACTTAATCAGATGCATTAAACTGAAGATAACTAGCCATCACCAGAACAATCACATAAATTATCTTTTGCTGTTCAGAAAGTCTGACATTTGACTTCTCATTCTAGACCGGGCAGATGACATGGGTCCCACCTTAACGAACATCAGAACAATTGATTGCTCCACCTAGTGCAATATATGCACACTATAAGTGGATAGAACAGATCAGTATGTTCAAGACATGCTAACTTACAGCAGATTGAATAGAGTATAAATAGAACTACAGATACTTTCATGATTCTTCTGTTGCTTATAACATGATATTCTAGGGAACTGTCAAGTTCTCATATCCAAGATGTGTTTTCCTTTGCAAGTGTCATATACCCAACATGTCAGTTTAAGCATCTTGTGGTCAACAGTTGACCATATTCAGCCTACTAAAAAACTGACTTGGTGAACAGTTATAAGATAGTAATTAACGAAGAAAAAATTCCAACGATGGGCCTAAATGAACATGGATGCATGCAATTAAAAAGGACATGGAAGTCGTTAATTTAACCAAGGAGACAACCAAACAAAGCAAAGTGGAAGAGAGGGATACATGTAGCCAACCCCAAAGTTTGTGATAAAGGCTTTGTTATTGTGATTTAATAAGTAACAGTAAAGAATAATATAAGACTGGTTGCATGGATATCATGTATCTCTAGAACTAACATGCAGCTAAAATGTGCATGGAATTCCTAGATGTTAAATTTCCTGAAAAATCCAACAATAAGGAGATGAACATGTAGAACTCCATCAATTTAATAACAAGCAAGAAGCAGATGCCAAGCACCACAACCTTGATACACACCTTGATTATTATTATTATTTTGTGCAGTACCCTCTGGACCTGTTCCAGATGAAGATTGTCCCTCGATTGGCTGCCTTGCAACTAAATGTAGCGTATGACCGTCTTCCAAATCTACATATAGTGAAGGATAGAACAAATACCAGAAAGAGGTAAAGTGAAACATAAACACGCAACAGCTGTATAATGAAAACTGTAATGACCAATCTTTACAACTCTAGAAACAGAGAATAGATATTTTCAAACAGATTCCACAATCAAATTAGTCGGGTTTTTTTTTTTGCAAAATGATCAAGTAATAAAAAGAAAACTTCATAAACATGAAAATATGAAATTAATCTCTGTTTTGAATCCCTAAATAATAATGCATGTATATTTTGTATTTCTCTACAACATTAATAGACTAAGTTGGTAATTAGATGTCTTATAATATTTTATAACATTTAGCTAGTGACTTTTAAGTCAACTACATGCAGCCAACTAGAAGAAACCAAATACAGTCCTTCGCTGGATCACCATCATGCATTAAAATAAGATGCATATTTCCTCAACCAAGGATCCAGCATATAGCAATTACACAAGTGGCATGCCAGAAATTTGATGCCAAACTTCTGATAATGAATGAGAATATATGTTATTAAAAATAAAAAATTACCACAGTTGTACAGATTTTATATGACACAAATGAAGTCAAAATGAAAAAGAGTATGAAGTATTTTTCAACAAAGTCTAGTTACATAAACACATCATATGTAACACAAAACCTTGGACAGCACTCAAGTCTTAAATTAACAATAAATGTTCACCTCTTGCTTGTGATAAAAACTTGGCAGGATGGCCGTGATAAAATTCAAGAATACTCATCCTGCCTAAACTGGGAATTGAATGTGCTGAAGCTTCTGGCTAATATATCTACAGGTCATGAATTTATGTATACTAAAGTATAAACAGATACTTGATTCTATGTTAATTGTCCTAAACTACAGAAATCCAAATGAATTGGAATTTCAGTATGCATGTGCTCCAAGGACCAGTTTGGTCATGGGTTAAGACTAATGATTAAACCGGATCAATAGATAATGGTTAACATATTTACTCAACGGCTTTAACCTGAGTTAGATGATCCGGGGAAGGTAGATTTTAAAATCCTGCTTAAACTGAGTTAAAATCATTTAACCCATCAGCTGGGGTTATTTTAACCCATTCTAATAAAAAGTTGTTTGGCAATACAAACCAGCGTTAAGGTCCCCTAACCCCTCTTTACCTGTTGCCAAACAAAATCTAAGATGATACGTATGTGGTAATTAGTATTTTGGCCATCTTTAATAGAATAAGTCTGATCATACTACAAAAGGGAGCAATGAGATTCCATCCTGTTCTTTCATTATTGTAAGGAAAAAAAATTCAAAACTCTTGGAAATGCCACAGATATTTTTGACATTCCAAAAATTGAATTTATAGAGGAATATGCTACTACAAATTCCTTTTAATTTCATAAGGTAGTTATGTGATGATCAGTTGTATATTTGGCATTCATTTTCCCTTGCATTAGTTTTCTTTTTAGAGAATAGAAATATTATGTGAAACTATTTAGATGATCTTTCTAAAATATTCAGCAAGGAATTTAGATATATTCTAACTGATCATATCCATAGAGCAATAGATAACCTTATAGGGGGAAAAAAACTAAACTGATGATCCAAAATTTTCATATATCAGAAAAAGATGAGAAAGGATACGATATTCAGAGAGAAGATGATCATCCTTCAGAACCTTTCCTCTAAAGATTAGTCTTTGACGTTCCACAGGAACACCAGAGACATCTACTAGCTTCTCCTTCAACTTTGGTACCGGCATCTACACACACAAATATTTTTAGTTATATATAGCTTCATCTAAGATTCATTACAGGAAAAAAGATTTGTTTATAAACTAGCAGGATAAAACTAAAGGGAAAACACAAGGCAAAGTTCATTTCTTCTACGATACTAAATACTTGTCAGCTGGTAGTACAAGCTGCAGATACTGCATTATTTAACACTATTGCTTCAGACAACATAGCAGACAACAGCTATGTTTGGTACAATAATTGAGCTGAATGCTAATTACTTAAGTGAGAATAATAAATGACACTTTTTCATTGTTTTCCCACAATTTTAACATTTCACATGAAAGAAATTGTAAATACCTAACCTCAGTACCATTTCTTGTAATATACCTCAGTACCATTTCTTGTAATATAATCAAGACCTACCAATCTTCTTGAAGAAACAAAAAGAAAGAGAGAATAAATTCACTGACACAATACTGTTCCATTGTAAAGGTTAACCTCATTACCTCACATGAAGGACATTGCAGTTTCTATGTATAAGTTGTGCCATGCTAAACTTGGGAATAGAGCATGTGGCATTCTCAATATCGGCAACCCAAGAAACACGTGAATATCAAAAAATATCAGGTAGCAACTGTGCAAATGTCTGCTAACAATAAATGTTTTCCCTTCAAGAGTCTTGAGAAGGGGACATTGAACAGAAAGGAGAAATAATCATAGGAACAATTACCAAGGCCTGAGGCTGTCACAGCGCACACCCATTGTCAAACAGTCCTTATGTTCAGGTTTGAAGGAACTGTCAGGAGAAGAGAGGATGGTCAAAGATGCCTTCGAGTAATTAAGCTTTTTCCCAAATAAAATAAGAGCTTTGACTTTTGGCCATATGCACATTTATATTTTTACAAATTGACACACTTCACCTGGTTTCTACTATTTTTTTTTTTTACAAGTCCTCATGTTGTCAACTAAGTCTAAGTACACCATGTTATTCATCTCTAACGATTGACGAGTTTTATGAGTTAACATAATGAATCGATAAACCATGAAATTTGATGCACAAATTTACTCCTGGGAAAGCTCCATGTCATATTACTAAACCTTCTCCATTAAACAAAGGTTTGAAATACATGACCGATACCGATATTGCTGACACGACTGAGATGATACCATATTGCAATATTGCCAGAACAAATGTTTGATATTTCCATATTGTCAATTATGATACCAAAAACCGACAGTTGAGGCACCGAAACTGAGGTTTCAAACCTAGCTTTGGATATGTGTAGGGGGCAATTCAGACCCGACCCGCCAGACCCGACCCGACCCGACCCAGAGTAAGTGGGTATGGGTTTGAGCTATACGGGTTTGGGTCGTAATCGGGTCAACCCACCAGACCCAATTAATAAATGGGTCGGGTCGACCCAAACCCACCAAACCCGCTAAGACCCATTTACCTTTTTATATTTTTGATCCAGAGATTTTTTTTTTTTGGGAATCATTTATCATTTCCGCTCAGGGACTTCATAATTTAGCTCTCCATCCTTTCTTCATCAAAATCCAATACACCATACACATTGCACAATCTTCTATGAAAAACCTAAAGCCCCTTAATTTTAACTACATTCTCATAAATAAACAAAATTATATTGCATAAACAATCCCTGAGTTTGTCTCAATCCCACTAATACTTTCACCTTTATTTCAGAGAATAAGAAGCATTGCATTTGATATACATGATTTTATGATTTTTAACTTATTGAAACCAACATTATGCCACTGTCATCTACTTATAGAATGCAAGAACAAGGTTCCTACAAAACATTTACCGCTAACGGGTCGACCCGACCCGGCCGACCCATTTAGTTAAATGGGTCAAATGGGTCGGGTCGGGTCGACCCACATAATACTGGGTCGGGTTTGGGTTTGGATTTTGACCCATATAAATAAATGGGTCGGGTCGACCCGACCCGATTATGGGTCGACCCATTTAAGACCCGACCCAATTAGACCCGACCTGACCCAATTGCCACCCCTAGATATATGTCCTTTGTCATTTTCTCCATTTCACACTGCATTTTTTTCTTGTTGCTCGCTTTGTACCCAACATCCATTGCCCCTTCCCAGTCTGTCATCAATATATTGAGGATGCTTGTGCCATACCCTTCTATCTTTAAGACATTCTCTCCTTCTCTATTTACCACTAACTTTTTCTCATTGTTCATTAATTACACAACATCCACAACTCTTGCTTGCTCTGCTTTGAGACTTCTTCACATCTACTATTAGATGCCATCTCGCCCGACAAGTTTTGTCTTCATCCTTTCACAAGGCTCCAAGTGATAAAGATGACATTCTCACCCTTAAGAAATGGTTCTTGGTGAGTGGGTGGCTACGTGAATGCAGCGATTTATTCCGTATTGGATCCATCAGCATTTGTATCCGGGGCCAAGAATTCTGCAACATTGAACTATCTTATCTGACTGTCTTATCTAGGGCTCTGAGTGGCCTTTAAGACCCTCAACCCATGAATATCCCAATGATGTGGACCAGCTGTAAAGAGTCTTAATAGAAACTTGAATGGATCGCATGCCCATTTGTTTTTGCTCTCTGCACCACACGCTCCCACCAGCCAAGATCCTAAATCTGAGTAAGGTCTAATTTACTTGTCATTAAGTTTGACCTAAACATTTCAACCAAGAACCAAATCCAGAACCAAAGAAAAATATTATTTGTCAAATCGCACATAATCTTGTATATGCTATTTTTGCCCTTTTTAAATGTGTTTGTATTTCTCAACACATCACTAAAACTTTTAGAGGACCCTAAGAACAATTATCAGGAAGCAAATAAGCAATGGAGACTCACAGAGAGGCTGAGACTCAAACAAAGTTGATCTGTTAGACTTTGTCGCACTGCATGACAATGGCCACCATAGCGTCTTCCACGCTATGTCAGAGGTTCCATGTAGATTTGTGAGCCTTAAGTATATTATATATATGTATACATGCAGAGATTTGGGTGGAAATAAAAAAATCAGAGGTTTAACAGTGTATATTAGCATGCACATAGCATTTGGAGGAAAAAAAGGCATAATACAATCATAATGAGTATCAACTTTTCAAATCGATGCATTCAATACATTATATACACCAGTGAAGGGAAAGCATGATCAAAGCAAAGACCAGGGTTCAAATCCGCACCTATTTATCAAAATATAAAATTGGAATATACATTATATATCAAATATAACCAACCTCTCTACAGAATGATTAAAAGGATTATACTACTAGAAGTTCATGATCCATCCTAACCTAATACAACGGTTTATATACGCAGTTCATTTAAAATACAAGGGCTGTCCCAAATGAAGGTGACTCTGATCATTGGTCAATGAAAATATATGTTTGCTTAGCCAACATGTAGAGCCAGAACACATGCAAGGCGTGCCAAAAATATATTTTATGATTGAAAAAAAAACCCAATAGGACACCTGATAACTGATATTCACTCTAGTTAACGTGTACATGGAAAAATGAATATAAATGTATAGATAACTGATTTCCAGCTACTGACTAAAACCGTATCTACCAGAATAATAAAACAAAGATAAGGTTGCATGTGATTTTAACCTTTTATGTTTGGGTTCTTTAGATACCACTGGAATCTTTCTTATTTCAAGACATCCTCCTCAAATCTTTGCATTTTGAAAACACCCCCGCCCCCCACCACCCCACCCCCACCCCAAGTGCATTAATTTATTTCCAAATTTCCCATGTCAGTTAGTTGCTGGTTCAGTATGACCATCAAAGGAAGATATTCATACTTCTGGGCATTCTAAGGAAACAAGCATCTCCCTCATTCTTTGTGATGTTCATCAGAGGTGGAATAAAGGCAAAATGGGATGATAAATGACCGCAGTTTAACTCAACAAAACATTGCCTGAATGTACCTTAGAACTGATTAATCGAGAATTTTTTTTAATAAATTAAGTTTACAAGAGAGGAGAGACTAATTAAAATACAAAGATTTAATGGACTATATCAAAAAAGGAAGATTCCGAACAGGTATATCTAGAAACCCCTTTATGTTTAGAGGAATTGTTTATTTATTGGAATCAGAAGCATACATCTTTGTCCACTTGAAAGGTGTAGATCTCAGAGTCCAAAGTTTTGATGTTAATTTCTATAGTCGACTCCAAACTTTCACCGCCAGTGATTTGGCATGAACTTGTCCCCGCTGTGGAAGCTTCATCTGCCATCCTATAACCACAATAAAAAGGTAAACATGTATTCCAGAAATAAATAATATAATATAAACAAAAAAAACACCAACAATATAGCATGCAAACTCTGGGGAATATTAAGTAGAAAAAAGACAATGCAGAACACTGGGCTTTTCTGACATAGACAAAAGGGGCAGTCCATTAAGAATATGAAAGGTCAAGCTTAATCCAAGAAACAGTGCAAAATAAACATGAACCTGTAAGAATAAAAACAGCCCCCAGCAAGAGAATTATTCGAAAGGCTCCATTTTAATTCACTTCATTGAATTAAATTACCATAGGTCTAAGTTCCTTTAGTAACAGAAGTGTGCATCATATGCATGTGAATCATTAAGCATATATCAGCCGATGTCGATATGTATAGGTACTATCATATCGAATTTTAAGGTACTGATACAATATTAACTCTATAATATCATAGGCAATATTATCAATATTCAGGGCCGATATTGATGATACTGATACTAAAAGCTGCATTGTAGGATAGAAGTCAATCCCCAAAGACATCTCACCCATATACATTCTCTTTCTATTGCTGAAGCAGCACTTTTGGTCTCTCCTTTCCTGGTTGCTAACACCAAACCTTTTATCGAACTGCAGAGGTACGACACATGCCCCCCAACCTAACAGAGCCATCATTACCAGCAACCTAGAAAAGCTTTGACACTCCCAAGTGCCTCCCAACAGCTATGCCACTGACTAACAAAAAGAAAAGGGCAGCAAAATCTTTATTATCCTGTTTTACAGTGACCTGATGGGTTGAACATTCCAACTGACAGGAATACCATGTAATCTATTTTCAGATATACATCCCACTTTTATTGTGAATATAATGTTACAATTACACATCGCAAAATCTACGACAGCAATACGCTACCACATATATGGGATATATAGAGATTACCATCTTCTGGAATAGCAACCGATGGGGCCAACATGAATATAAACAAGCTTTTATCAGAAACATGTCCTTCTCTTCTTAGTATATAGAAGCAAAGTTAATATAAAGAAATGGGACTTGACATATGTCACCCACTTAAGCATTAAGAGAGAAGATTTGTTCATGTTGTCCAATTACCACATGCATTTTTGGATTTTCAGTGAGAAATTTACATGCGTTTTAGCAAAAGAGCAGCCGCATATAACATGTTTTCCTTTTGGTTTATTTTTCCTCGTTCTTTGTTCTTGATTTGAATCGACATCTAACCATAACTTAACAACATATTTAAACCCTACACATGGAACACAATAAGCATTGCACATGCCAAGTTTTGCTCTTTTTTCATATATTTGTAAAATAGTGGCTTTCTTTATTTTTCAGCCTAAGTCTCATCTGTAAATAGGCATCCCAGCATTGCCACCGGTTACTGGTTATATTGATAGTCCCACTAGCTCTCGACTCCAACAGCCTCACATGCTCGGAACTCCCGTCATTGCCACGCCAACATATTTGGCATTCCGTTATGGTTAAAAGATGGCATCAATTCCAAATGCAATACATGGGACATGAGCAAAAGCAATTCCGGTAATGATTTCCTAAACAACCATATCTTAGAGAAAAGCTTCACCACCACTATAATTGCAAAAAAGGCTATTGATCAGTAGGGATAACATAAGAGTGGAGCAATTAAATTAACAGAAAGTAGAAGGAACTTGACAGAACTTGCACTTGTAGGGGGAACAGGAGAATGTTGAAGAAGCAAGAGAAACACTAAGAGTATTCTGACTTATGAAACATAACAAATGCAGTTAGTCAAAAAATGGCATAAGTGCAAGAGTGGACATCAAGTTTTCAAGTTTCTTTGTATGCATTTGGATCAAATGAAACTAGTCCACCTACTAATGCAATAATGAAAGGGCTCTAACAAACATTTGTTAGCTTGCAAGAAGGTTCACTGAAGAAACCCCAACGCTCTCTTGAGTTCATAAAGAGATAGTGATCTCCATCAGGGACGGAATAAATATCGAAGCCCAATTTACAATTCGAGCCAACACTGTTTCCATGCGTACTATTGAGTCAAGAAGAAAAAGATGTGTTCACCTTTCCCCATTTTTCCACTTCCTTTTGGGGTTTGGGTGGCAGGGGGTGAAGGGGGAGGGGTACATATACAGCCCTCATTGTCCTAGACATCTTGTACATGAATTCATACAAGATCGAATATTTACGTATGAGAACCACTTGGCATAAGTGACCAACCTAGGTGCTTGCGCCTGATAGGATCTTGACGAGGAAAGTAAGGCACATAAGAGCTAATACTTCTAAAACAATAAAGGATGGAATATTGGCCTTGTAGCTTGATCTCAAGCAACCTAGATGAAAACCTGCAGAATCCAACTCCAAGGCACCTTCAAGCCAAGAATCAAACACCATCGCCTAGTAAAAGAAGATTTCTGGTTCCTTGGGTTCGGAACTTTGCTGGATTCATAAGCCTCACTTACATCTAAGATTCTAAATGGGATACATCTTGATGTATGACCCTTCTGAGTTTGATTTCCTCTCTTCTTCAATATGCAGGTTAGCAAAATTTGAAACCGAGCAGTATCAATCCGTATAGAGCAAAATCATCAATCAAACACTACAATAGACAGCACCAGCAAATCGACGAACCTAATTACATTGACGAGAGATCTCACCGGCCCTCAACTTGTCTATTTTACATGTTTCTTTTTAAAAAAAAAAAAAAACCCTAAATGGATAAAAGACCAGATGAAAAAAAAAACCTTATCTGCAAATCAATCGTTTCTAATCAGTACAAATATTGCAACGCGAGAAGAACCAAAGAAAGAAAGATCGGGTCCTACCTGGGCTAGGGTTTGCCGGCGAAATCTCCAATCGAAAATGGGAACTTTGTGAGCGGCGCGAGAGGCGAAAGAGGGAAGAAATGAGAAGAAATTGGTGTTGTTTTGTCTTTTTCTTGAAAAAACAAAATTCTTCCCTCGCCTCCTTGCCTTCTTTTTCTCTTTGTGTTTTTGACCTGCTTTAGTCTGAGCAGGCGTTTCCGGAAGTATCTGGAATCCTCCGAGGGCTTGATACGGATGGGCTAGGATCCTAACTGTGCCTGGGGTGAAAATGACCAGGGTCAGCCCACAGCCTAATTGGGCTGGCCCGAAATATTCACGCAGAAGAGCTCCGTCTACAGAACTCAAACGTCTAATTAGGTGTATGCTCATTTGACTATAAAAAAATTCGGGTCAAATATGAGTGCTGCCTATTCAGCTCGAAACTTGTTCATTCAGCCGGATCCAATTTTATTTATGGCAAAATCTCCTCTCTGTCTCTCTCTCGTCTTCACCAAATCCCCAAATAGAGAAAGAGAGCATTCCCCAATCTGATCTCTCCCCCCCCCCCCTCGAGGCCCTCGCCGCCCTCGTCCACAGGCAGTGCCGTAGGATCTAGTCATCGCCTCAAATCCTCCCCTCGTCTCGCTCTAACCTGAGCCCTTGTCTCACCCTCGTCCGGTAGCTCTAGCCAACGCTGCAAGATTTTATCACCGCCTCAAATCCTCCCCAGATCAAACAACAGAGAGGAGAAAAGTTTGGATCAGAGATAAAGAGACGAAGGTTTCAAAGGAGGAGAATGAGGAGCAGCCCAAGACAATGGTAATCAGCATTAAGATGGCCTATAACATACTGATCGGTCACATATATTGCATATATTGTCACGTTATCATGTTTATTATCTAATAAATCCTATAAATAACTCCTATTTTTTATTTAATAATGTGCACGCCCATTGCTAAAGGAGAGAGAAGAGAAACGAGCCAAAAAGCCCATCAAAATTCTAATTTAATTCAGAATTAATTCGAAATCAGAAAATCAGGGCAGATTAAGACAAATCAGAGAAAATAAAATCAGTTGAAAACTGGCTAAAACAAATCTTCACAAATCAATTGGTTAAAACTAAAGATCAAAGACAATTTTATCAAAATCCCGGACATAAACTGAAAATCCAGCTGAAGATAAAAGAAAATCGAGGAACCAAAGACGTGTGCCCCCAGGGTGTGGCCACCTGGCCACACACAGGCCGCGGAAACACGGCCAAAGCCATGTTTTCGCGGCTTTGTTAAGGAAGTTAGGGGAGCGTTTGCTCCATCTATCTTCGTACGCTCCTCCCCGTTGGATTTTGCCTATAAACACTGGGTTTTTCAGAGACCACGTGGAACGACCAAGCGAAAAGTAGAACTTAGGCTATTTTGTAGTTTATAACTTAGGTTTTTTTTATTTTCTTTTATGTAATTTTTATTTTATTTATGTAACTGAGAGGAGAGAAGAGTTTCATGGAGGAATAAGAGCAAGCTTGTACTGAGGGTGATACCGGTGTAAGTAATCTTTTCTTTCATTGTTATTTGAATCGAATCGAAGTTTTCTTTTCTATTCAATTCTTGTTTTTATTTGCTTCCATCTTCTGTGTTTGTGAATCCAAGTGACTCCGATAGCCTCGAAGTTGCCTTGACCTTGCAAGTGTCGTTGATAGCTTATGGTGATGGATATCCATTTCTATGATAGTGTAGCTTGCCCCTTCATTTCATAGTGTAAATTGGGAATGGGAAAGATCCTATTTGTCATACTTTGCTCGCCTTTAAATAAAAGTATATCGTCAATACGGGACAAAGGTAAGCAGGCGCCAAAGAGGTAAGTAAGTTTTTTAGGTTTAATTTTTTGTTCTTTTAATTTAGATTAGATCACCAACACCATAATCTACCAACTCTTTTATCACTCTTTTCAATTTCTTTGTACATATCCATTTTCTATTTTCTCCACCTTCTCAATCTACTACTTTCTTCCTAACTTAACTTTAACTTATTTTCCTTTTCTTTTAAAGAATTAAAAGAAGATCCTTAACCATTGAATGTAACTTAAAAGAGAACTTGCTAAAAAAACTTCCATCGCTAGTCCCTCTTTATGTATCTCGACTCGCAGAGTCACTTGCTATCGCGGTAGTATTGAGCACCTTGCACTCTTTATTCTTAAGTTCTGAAATTATTCTTGTGCACAGCTCTAAACTCAATCAAATTTTGGCGCCGTTGCCGAGGAGGGACAGTAAGTGATTCTCTTTTTAAGTTTACATTTTTTGTTAACCTTCTTCTTTGTTCTTGTGTGTACGGGTTTAACAATAAGGAAATTTTGTTGCAGTAGACATATAAGTGGCTCTGGACTCTGCTCAAGAAAGCAGAGCCCAGAAGCCCTCAGATTTGCTACATTCCAGTGGCAATCTGAGTGAACTACTAATATGTATTTCTGCAGGTTGGCTGAATTGCAAAGCTGAAATTTTTTGGCTATTTACTTCCTTATTTGTCTCACTGTACATACTTTCTAACCTCAACAGTAAAATGATGTTTGTTAAATGATAAAAACAGTTTAGACTTACATTTAGGCATGTGTCTAATTCGTTTAAATTTTTAATATTGTTGAAGAGTGCTGAAGAAAAAGATACGTATGCATAGCATATAGTTTAGGAAACATTCTTGAGTGATTATTTGCTTATTGAATGTTACTTTTCTATATCATGCACACTTTGCACAATCAATCTTAAGGGCTTGTCCTATAAACAATATAAGGTAGGGAAGTCATTACCCTTCCTTAGCCCACAAACAATCTCCTCATTCACTAACCTAAGCCTAACTAAAATCGAGTAGACGTTGGTCCTAGGGACATCTTGGACTCATATAGGAGACTGGCCTAAGGGGAAAATTGATTAGAATTTGACTCTTACCAAATCGGTGTCTAAGGTTGGGGATTGAGGGGCAAAACCCCAAAAGTCGGTGGTTTGGCATAATTAGGCCTGTTGCTTAGACACGGATACCTCCCACTAATCTTGCCCCTACCTGGCCGATTAACTTATGATCAAATTTTACAATATACCCCCGTGGACAGTCCAACCAGTTAGGAGTCGTTTAGGTCTAAGGTTTGCCCTAATTTAGATTAGATTTTTTCTTTTTTTTGTTTATTTGTTTGTTTTTCTTTGTTTGATTTTGACAATTCTTGTGTGATATGGCTTATAACAATAATTTTTCCAATTTTAATAGTAATCCATGTTAAATCCCGATCTCTTTTTCAGATATAACCAACCCGACATATCATAACTTTAACCAACCTAGTGTGCTGGAGTGGTCTTATCCGAATCAATACATGCCCCAGTCCCAATACTAGGAACAAAACTGAAATAATCATCACTACTCTTCATGGAGTCAATGGGGATACAACTTCCCCGAGTTATATAGTCAACCACTTTACCAACATCCGGCTTCATATTCTTCTTATCCAGAACAACCATTATAAGAATCAATTGACTGGGAAAAGAGGATGAAATCCTTAGACGAGCTTGAGCGACGTATTCAAAATTTAGAAGACTCAAAATCCTGTCAAAATTTTTAAGTCACTGATCATTACTCTATTTTTCAAGAAGAACATGCCAACTTAGAAAAGAGTATGGAAATCATGATTCAATGCCAAAATGATCCACTCGATATGATAGAAGTAAGGCTTAGTAGATTAGAAAACATGCGTAGGAATAAGAAAACTCTCCCAACCCAATCTTTGAATATTCTAGACACTTCTAGTCATATTGAGGAAAACAAAAAATCATGGTATCTTGAAGACTTTGATCAAGATTCAATTTCACTACAAAATCTTGAACTTGACCAATATCAACCCATTGACGAATTGACAAGTTTTCATTTAATGAGATTGAACTTGATCATGAATGTGAACCCATTCTCCAGCTTTGTGATTCAGTTTCCATCTTCGAATCTATATTGACTCCAGTATTCTTACCCAATTTGGACCATATTTTTCGAGCCAACATCTATTCCTGTACCCATAAATTTAGAAATGGAATCACCAATTTGGATAGTCACAATCATTTGATGGGAAAAGAATGTGAATTTCAATTTTTGGACTTGGACTCAACTCTTGAATCAAAACTAACTCTCGAACCCAAAGTTGATTTTCCCGAGTTAGTATTGGTTCCTGAACCTATTATTCTTGAGCCCAAGTCAACCATTCTACCAAGTCACATTCTTTTATTGGACAATATAGACCATGATGACTCCATGATGATTTTTCAGGACTGGTCATGTAAAGGGAATAAGTTTCACAATAGGATCTTTCATGATCCTATTCATGTTGGGGACTGTAAATATGTAAATAGAAAAGAGGTCAATAAAGGTGGACTCCGTGAACCACCACGTTATCTTGATTAGGTAGCAAAGCTTGACCCAATCAGACAACCCTCAGGACCACCACCTTAAGGTAATATTTTCCTTCTTATTCTTCTTTTTTGTGCATCTATGCAATAATTCATATATTGAGGACAATGCATGAAATAAATGTGGAGAGAGTTCTAACATAACTTAGGTTTTTCTTTCATTATAAATATTTATATATATTAACATTTTTTACTTTAAAAACTTTTTGAAAATAGAAACAATATTTTGACATATTCTTTGTAAGAAATTAAGTCAAGTTTAAGAATAGGAGAATCATAATTAGGATTTATTATGCTTGGTCAAAATAAGATTATTTGTTTGATTTTCAAGGTTAGGAAGAAAATTTAAAAAAGTAATTTAGTCTAGATTTTTACCTTGATGATATATGCATGCTTTATACACTTACACACTTAGGGTTCAAAAACAAAGATTATTATGCCTTATTTTTTTAAAAGAAGAAAAGAAAAAGAATATATATATATATATAATCCTCTGATTAAGCTGGGTATTTGTGCCTCATAAAGCATAAGTATTTACGCCTAAAGGCGGTTCATATAATAAAATTCTTAGTTTTGTGGTCTTATTTGCTCGAGTCATTAAGTCATTGGAGTGTTTTCTCACCCAATGCCCTAAGACCGCTTGGTTTGGGAGTCACCGATTAAATGCTCGTTACATAAGAAAGCTAATAGAATTAAGGAATAATATCACCAAAAAAATAAAAATATATATAATAAAAGAGAAAATAATAATAACAAGGCATAAGAGTTAGAGTTAACGAACCTCGAGTTAAAATTTCACGGTCACAAAGATGCATATGACTTAGGGTAAAATAATAGATTAGATGAGAAATACAGTTTGACTCCATGCCTTGGTTGATAAACAAGTTTTTGAATTAAGAATAAGCTTAAGAATGAAAATTTTGATTTTCCTATAACTTATAGATTACTTGAACTCTTACAATAATACTTCAAATATTTTTCTCTTTTAAAATGTGTTTTCAAAATACTAACACTTTGTTTCTCTTTCTTTATGGATTTTATGGGTGTAATCCACTGAAAACACTCACGAGATAAAACTCGCCCTATAGGGAAAACCTAGAGGCTTAACGGCTTGTTACACATGCTCAATGCAATCACGTGACCTACAAAGTGGTCTAATAATTATTGATTTAGTTTTGTTGTTTTGCTCGAAGACGAGCAAAAGATAAGTGTGGGGGTGTGATCGGTCACATTTATTGCATATATATTGTCACATTATCATATTTATTATCTAATAAATCCTATTAATAACTCTTATTTTTATTTAATAATGTGCAGGCCCATTGCTAAAGAGAGGGAAGAAAACGAGCACAAAAGCCAATCAAAATTCTGATTTGATTCAGAATTAATTCGAAATCAGAAAATCAGGGCAGATCAAGCAAATTAGAGAAGATAAAATCAGTTGAAAATTGGTTAAAACAATCTTCACAAATCTATTAGTTAAAACCAAAGATCAAAGGCAGTTTCGTCAAAATCTCGGACCTAAACTGAAAATTCAGCTGAAGATAAAAGAAAATCGAGGAACCAAAGACGTGTGCCCCAGGCGTGGCCATCTGGCCACACTCAGGCCGTGGAAACGCGACCAAAGCCGCAGTTTTGTGGCTTTGTTGAGGAAGTTGGGGGAGCGTTTGCTCCCTCTATCTTCGTATGCTCCTCCCCATTGGGTTTTGCCTATAAATACTGGTTTTTTAGAGACCACATGGAACGACCAAGCAGAGAGTAGAACTTAGGCTATTTTGTAGTTTATAACTTAGGTTTTTTTATTTTCTTTAATGTAATTTTTGTTTTATTTATGTAACTGAGAGGAGAGGAGAGTTTCATGGAGGAATAAGAGCAAGCTTGTATTGAGGGTGACATCAGTATAAGTAATTTTTTCTTTCATTGTTATTTGAATAGAATCAAAGTTTTCTTTTCTTTTCTATTCTTGTTTTTATTTTCTTCCCTCTTTTGTGTTTGTGAATCCAAGTGACTCCGATAGTCTCGAAGTTGCCTTGCCCTTACAAGTGTCGTTGATGACTTATGGTGATGGATATCCATTTCTATGGTAGTATAGCTTGCCCCTTCAATTTATAGTGTAAATCGGGAATGGGGAAGATCCTATTTGTCATACTTCGCTCGCCTTTTAACAAAGGTACATCGTCGATACGAGTCAAAGGTAAGTAGGCGCCGAAGAGGTAAGTAAGTTTTTTAGGTTTTAACTTTTTGTTCTTTTAATTTTAGATTAGATTACCGACACCACAATCTACCAACTCTTTTATCACTATTTTCAATTTTTTTGTATATATCCATTTTCTATTTTCTCTACCATCTTAATTTACCACTTTCTTCCTAACTTAACTTTAACCTATTTTCTTTTGTTTTTTAAAGAACTAAAAGAAGATCCTTAACCATTGAATGTAAATTAAAAGAGAACTTGCTAAAAAAGCTTCCATCGCTAGTCCCTCCTTGTGAATCATGATCGTGGGAAAACTGCGCACAAAAAGTGTATGTTTTGAAATCAAGAATTAAAGTGTGTGTACTTTAGCTTCCTCAATACTTCCGTTATAGTATAGAGGCTAAAACGAGTCGAATCCACAAGGACGGGGGGCGTTAGAAGGTTTACCGGTATGTTCACGTGTGTGTTAACAGTTCTTCTATATTTTAAAGAATCAAAAGAAAACAAAGAATGAAAAAAGAAGAGTAGATGAAACACGAAGAAGTGGGAAACATAGAAAAGATGGTTTTTGTGATTTTTGATATATTACTAAAACAAAGTAAAAAGGAAAGAAAAGCCATGACTACTAACTACTAATGGCTACTAACCATGCAAACCTCTTAGTGATAGTTGCCTCACATATATCATTGGCCATCACTAGTCCTTAGTTCAAGAGCATTTCAAAGCATGACCCATATATTGTCTCATCATATCCAAACTTAACAAACAAGTGTAAGCTACACTTAAACCATCAAAACTAAACAAGAGTAAGCATGGAATAAAGTAATGTTAGTTTGTTAGAGAGTTAGGATGTTAGAGTGTTAGAATCCATCACCATGAGCCATCAATGGCTCTTGCAAGAGTAAGGCCAAGTAGAGACTATTAAATTCATGTGAATTATCAAGTAAGAAGTTAGCAAGTTAGTGGTTAATAGTTAGTTGCCATGAGAGAAAATTAGCTAAACATATAAATGGAGTTAGAGAGAAGAAAATAAGGAGAGATAAAGAGAGCACCTTTCATAAATTCACCTTCCATTACAAGCACTCTTTCTTTTCACTCATGTACTACTCTTTCCTATTACAAGATCTACAAGAAATGAAAAATACAAAGAGAAAGAAGAAGAGGAACTAATCTAAACTACCCTAAGAAGAAGAAACTACTCTATAACTACACTACAACTAAAGAAAAACGCCTCAAAACTTCTCCTCCTTGAGATCTAGAAACCCTAGGGTTTTTATAGGCGAAAGAGGGCACCAGGGTAAGGTACGAAGCCGCGCGTCAAATCTTAGCGTGCGGCTCCACACAAGAGCTGCGTTTGCGGCGTCGCCTGCTGCACGTTCCCATTTTGTCACCCTATCAGGTGTACCTCCTGAAATCTGAATTTGGGCACCGGGTTTTGACAAAATAGCTCCCCAAAGTCAATGGCTATTCATGTAGGCTTTTAATCACCAATTAAATGGGATTTTTGGACTTCTTCTTCATTTCATGCAATAGACCTAGAAACATACAAGAGAGGTATTATTAGCAGAATTTAATATTAAATATATGTAAAGATGTGGTATGAAATATGCAATTTTAGAGACTAATTACACCCCACACTTATCTTTTGCTCATCTTAAGCAAAACAAAAAACTAACTAAGAAGATTATTATACCACTTTCGCAGGTGGCGCGATTGCACTGAGCGTGTGCAACAAGCCATTAAACATTTAGATTTTCCCTAAAGGAGGAGCTTTGTTTCCTGAGAGTTTTTAGCGGATTACAATATTTTTGTTAATAGAGGAAAGTGTTAAAATATTTTGCGAAAATTTAAGTGATCTAAGGTCATAAGTTAACCAGAAATTATTCTTCCTTAAACTAAGACGAAATGCAAAATCGTGTTATAAATTAAATGTAAGAATTTAAAATTGAATTAATTCTTTGATCTTTTATAAAACTCTTAGAACATATGCACTTTGTGAACTGTGAAGATTTTTGGGATATTGACTCTAGCTTTCATATCATTTATTTCTATAAATTTTTTTCTTCCCTTAGTTTTCTTAGACTTTCTAGCTTATCTGGGTAGTGAACCTTTAGCCGATGACTCCCAAACCAGATAGTTTAGGGTACCATATGAGAAAACATCTCTCAGACTTAAGGACTCGAGTAAATAAGGCCACAAAACTAAAGGGGGTTATTTTATTTTTTTGACCATTGTTTTAGGTGTGAATAATTACGCTTCCTGATGCATAATTACTCAACTTTAATAAGTGATTTTTATTATCCTCATTTCATATAATTTTTTATATATATTTTATGTCATTTTCAATCTTTATTTTAATTCTAAAAAATTGTGCAAGTGTGAAGTGCATAAATCTAAGGCAAAAAATTTAAGATCAAAGTTTCTTTTCAATCTTACTTCATTATTCTAAAATTTAAACAAGATCTATTATTTTGACTCGGTTTAAAATTTCGTAATTTTAGGTCTTCCTAATTCCTAAGATAATCTTAATTTTCTTAAAAATAAATAAAAACTATTTCTCTTATTTCAAAAAGTTTTGTAAAAAAAAAAGAAAAGAGTTTTTATACAAAAGAAAAATCTAAAATTTTTCTAAAAAGAAGTGCAAAAAAAGAAAATTTAAAACAACCTACGTTAGTAAACTCTCCCCCACACTTCTCTCATGCATTGTCCTCAATGCATCGTGAATGTGTATATACATGAAACAAATGAAAAGGGAAGAAAAATTACCTCATGGTGGTGGTTCTGGTGGTGGTCTAATTGGTCTACGAAATGTGGTCCAATTCAAAAAATATGGATCTTGCAGAAACTTACTAGCGACCTCTCTAATATGACCCAGTAAAATGTTGGAGAACTGTATGAACTTATTGAAAAAATTACCCCATCTAATTTTCAATTTTCAAAAATAATTACTGAGTCATTTTCTTCAACATCCTTGTCCAACAATGATGTGTTATTTTGAGAGATGATTGATTTGGACGCAAATGGAACAGAAACAAAAACTGATACCGACTCGGGAATTTAACTCAAATCAAGTCGGGATTCAACAGTGAGAGTCGAAATTGGTTTAAAAATAGGGTTCAAAATAAAGAATTGATGTTCACACACTTTCCTCATCAATGAAGTGTGATCAGAAGATATTGGTGATTCAATTTCACAGTATACTAGTACAGGATTCAATGTTGACTCCGGAATAGAGAAAAAATCTGATAAAAATACCGAGTCATTATTGAATCAAAAAGTGAAATGAAATCACTAACATGAGGTTCGGGATCACATTCATGTTCAATTTCAATTTCAGGAAAGGGATAACTTACCAGAATGTCAAGGCGACTTTTATAACTTAGAGTTTAGTCAAGTTCAAATGTGCATTCTGAAATTGAATTTTGGTTTTCAAAATAACATGATTCTTGGGAGCAATCGATAGAGGAATAAGAATTGGTCAAATGTTGACAAGAAAGACTTTTCTTGCTCTCATTGATCAATTCGCTCATTATAGAGTCTAACCTACTGATAGGTCGGGTAACAAAATTTGAGTCTGAATCATATTTTCCATACTCTTTGCAATTGGTTCTTCTTGAAAAGGTGAGTATGGAAGTTGATTTTGAAAATTGTGGTGAGATTGTGAGTCTATCAGATATTGAGTTTGTTGCTCAGACTAACGCAAGAGCTCCATACTCAAGTCCAGGACTGATGGTTGTTCATTTTAAATTGGTGCGACTGAAAAAGATAAGCATGACTCTTGAAAATTTGATTGAGATGATGAGTCCAATATATTTTGAATTTGTTGCGCCACTTCACAACAGACTTCCTAACGCTTTTTTAACTCAGATTTTTCTTCAATTGGATGTTCTACAAAAAGAGTATATGGAGTTTAATTTGGGAAGGATTGTGAATTGAGCAAATTTTGAATTTGTTGTTGGGACTCAAGCATGGCTTCCATACTCCTTTTCAAATTAGATTTTTCTTCGGTTGGTGGGACAGAAAAAGGAGGATATGAATCCAAATCGGGGAATGAAAATTGTGAAAAGGTGGTTGAAAATTTGACTCGGAGGAGGTGAATCCCCATGAACTCTATGAAGAATGAAAATTATTTTGAAAATTATAGTCATAGGATTGGGGATATGGGTCATATTGAGTCGGATAATCTCAATCCGGCATATATGGTTTGTTCATATTGTACATAGCCGGGTCAGAGTTATCCAAGTCAAATGAGGTCAGGGTGAAATATGGATTCATATTATGATTGAAAAAATTGCTGTTGTTAAAATCTATTCCACAATTTACAAAAAACAAACAAACAAACAAATAAATAAAGAAAAAGAAAAAGAAAAGAAAAGAAGCCTATGCTTGGGTTGACTGAGACCAAGACAACTCCTAACTGGTTAGACTATCCACGGGGAGTACATTGTCAGATTTTGACCACGAGTTAATCGGCCAGGTAGGGGCAAGATCAGTGGGAGGTATCTGTGCCGGAGCAACGAGCCTAATTATGCTAAACCATTATTTTTCGAGGTTTCGCCTCTCAATTCCCAATCTTAAACACCGATTTGATAAGAGTCAAACTCTAACAACTTTCTCCTGAGGTCAATCTCCTAAATGAGTCCGAGATGTCCCTAGGGGCCCACGTCTAGCAATTTTTATTAAGGCTTGGGTTGTGTGAGTGGGGAGGTGATTTTTGGGCTAACGGAGGGCAATGACTTCCCCACCTTATGTTGTATTGGGTTTTGTCCTTAAGTTCAACTCGTGCAAGTGTGCAATATAGATAAGAATGAACTTACAAAGAGAGTAAATCACCCACGTGTTTGTCCTAAGTATATCTATGCAATATGTACACCTCCGTCAATATCACAACAATAGAAAAATAAAATACAGTATATTGGAATGAAAATTGACACGTGCCTAGATGCAAATGTCTAAACCGTTTTAAACATCCAATTACCGTATTTTAGTTCTTGAAATTATTACAGTGCATAGGTAATATAAACAAGAATTAGCAGCAAAATATAAGAATATACAAGAATTTACCCAACCACACAAAAGCAAGTGTGGACTTCTGCAATGTTAAAACTTTAACCTGCATCAAAAATAAAGAAGAAAGTTAACAAAAATGTAAAATCAAACCGTTCCCATCCCCGACGACGGTGCCAAAATTTGATCATGGGAAAACTGCGCACAAAAAGTGTGTGTTTTGAAATCAAGATTTATAGTGTGCGTGCTTTGGCTTCTTCAATACTTTCGTTATAGAATAGAGGCTAAAACGAGTCGAATCCACAAGGATAGGAGGCGATAGAAGCTTTATCGGTACGTTCACGTGTGTATTAACAGTTCTTTTATATTTTAAAGAATCAAAAGAAAAGAAAACAAAGAATGGAAAGAGAAGAGTACGGTGAAACACGAAGAAGTGGGAAACATAAAAAAGATGGGTTTTGTGATTTTTGATATATTAATAAAACAAAGTAAAAGGAAAAGAAAATCCATGGCTACTAACTACTAATGGCTCCACGAACCATGCTAACCTCTTAGTGATAGTTACCTCACATGTATCATTGGCCATCACTAGTCCTTGGTTTAAGAGCGTTTCAAAACATGACCCATATGTTGACTCATCACATCCAAACTCAACAAAAAAGTGCAAACTATACTTAAACCATCAAAACTAAATAAGAGTAAGCATGGGATAAAGTAATGTCAGCTTGTTAGAGACTTAGGATGTTAGAGTGTTAGAATTCATCATCATGAGCCATCAATGGCTCTTGCAAGAGTAAGACCAAGTAAAGGCTATTAGATTCATGTGGATTATGAAGTAAGTGTTGGCCCAAAGGCCTTCCACCCTAGTTTTGATGATGATTAACTCATGTAGTTATGTTTACTAATATTCTTGTGTTTTTAATCTCAGATCTCATTAGCAAGATATTAGTTGGTGATTGCTTCAAAAAGAGGAGTTTGGAAGCTTTCACTTGGTGATTCCAGGGCCCAAGCATCAAGATCTCATATAGCTTCGCTCGTGGATCACGGAGTTTGGACCGAGTCAACTTAAAGATGAAGATCGTCAAGAAGACTTAGGTATCCTAGTGTTTAGTGTGTTTAGATCCATTTGTAAAGCTTAGAATAGTTGATATGCTCAAGTGCACAACACACACAAGTTTTATGTTTGGATATTGGTTTTTCGGTTTTTAGTTTAACCGATATGTGTTTTCATGAATAGATTGATCAAAACAAGTTTACATGGTTTATATGTATAGTAGATGTATTCTACTTATACATACATGCTTACACTTCCTATACAAACTTATTTTGACTATCTTATTCATGTATTGAAAAATCTAAGTTTGATAAAAATACAAGTTTTGGTTTTTGGTAAAAATGTTAAGACACAAAAATAGTTCATATTGATTGATATTTGAGCTAAACTTTTTATCACATGTTTATATATCAATGCAAAATGATAAAACTATTTTTGGGTATTTTTACAAGACTTAAAAAGATTTTTAGAAATATTTTTAACAAGTATTTCTGTCCCAGAACAGTGGCTGACAGGCCAGGTCGGCCGACCACACGGGTCGACCGCACCTAAGGTCGGTCGATCCTTGGGGTCGACCGACGTGCACAAGCCTGTGCACGTTTGGCAGCCACAGGGACGGTCGGCCGGACGGCCGACCGGACCAGAGAGCTCTGCTCTCTGTTTATTTGGGTCGACCGGGCGGTCGACCGGGTTTACCCAACGGTCATATTTCAGACCGTTGGCGGTCGGCCGGGCCGGCCAACCGGTAACCTGTCAGGCTGCCAGATCAGCCTAACGGCTAGTTTTCTGATGGGGCTATAAATACCCCATCTCTGGGGCTGTTTTGATAAGACTTTTGAAAAGAAAAATACCAGAGTTTGTTTTGTGTTTAAACAAGTTTTTAAAAGAGTTTAAGTGCCAAAAAGATTTCATCTTTATTATTTTTAAGGGTTTTGAAAAATCAAAGAAAATAGGAATTTGGGATATTTGCATTAGTTTTCATTCTCTATCTTTTACAAGAGTTTTCCCAAGTATTTTCTTTGTTACTTGATTTTCAAAAACACCTTGATATCCACTTGAGCTATATCTTCTATCCTATTCTATTAGGATCTTTGTTTTTGGTGGAAAAGAGAGTTTGTGATCTTTGGAACCACTTGTTGTAAAAACTCTCATTTGTTGGTTGCTCCCTCTTTGGTAGAGGTTGAGGTTGTTGTATTGGGTTGGTGTTTGCTCCCTCTTTTGGTAGAGGTTGAGGCTTGTGGTTTGCTCCCTCTAGTGAGAGGTGGAGTTGGTGTTTGTAACCCTCTTCGGTAGAGGTGTTGTTGTTGTATTGGCTACGGGCCTACCCCTCGGTTGTGAGGTGGTGTTTGAGAGAGGAGTTCGGTACTCCTAGTGTTGTAACAAATCCTCTTCGGTAGAGGTTCCCTCGGTGGGAGATAGTGGATTGAAAATCCTACACGGTGGTGTAGGCGGGGATGTAGAGCTAGGGGCTCGAACCTCGAAACATATCTTGTTGTTAGCGTTTGATCCACTTGTCTCTCTAACTCTCTCTCTTTACATTTGTGCAAAGAATCATTCTTCATTCATATCATTCATTGCTTGTGTTGTGCCTTGCATCTTTCATATTGCTATATCTTGTATATGCTTGGTTGTTTGTGTGTGCCTCACTTATACTTAACCACAAGAGCTTCACATAGCACCTCAACCCATTCAAGGGGAATCAAGAGGAGTTAGTCCAGAGCCCTTCACGGGGAATTCGGCTACACTTGTGTGTTATATTAAGTGTGTTGCAAAATTTGCATTAGCTTTCGCATTTAGCGCACTTAGTTCACTAGATTAGCACTTACACCTATTCACCCCCCCTCTAGGTGTTTTTCAATTGGTATCAGAGCCAACGCTCCTGATACTTAGGCTTAACATCCTAGGAGTGAGATCCATTTGTTTGCTAATCTACATTTGCATTTGCTTGTTTGCACACATATAGTTTGAACCCATAGACTTCATGACCCCACCTATGTTTGACCCTTCCAACATCATTGTTTGGAAGATTAGGATGACCGTTTATTTACAAACCCTAGGACATAAGGTTTACCTTGTCATTACCAAGGAATCCTACCTTAGTGATAGCAAGCATATAGGGGCCAATGCACAAGCCCTTGAGGCCATTAGAAGCACATTATCTAAAGATTATCTTATGAGTGTTTCTAACCTTATTCCGCTTTTGCAGTGTGGAACAAATTGACAATAACCACCACCTCTAAGCTTCAATTGCCAATTCAACCGGAGAAGTCTAGTGGAGAATCCGATTCTCAATGCTTAATGGTCCAAGGGAATGACTCCCTTGAGATACATTCGGAACCCCACTTAGATTGTGATGATAGTGCTAGTTCTTCATGTAATGAGAATATTGATCCCCATGCCTTGAATGAAGAACTATCCATTGTGTGTGAAAAATTAATAGAAAAATATAATTTGTTGAAAAATAAGACCTTTACTTTAAATAAAGAAAATGAAAAATTGTCTTCTAAATTTGACAAGGTTTTGCAAGAGAAGGTTGAGGTCTATAATGAAAGAGACTCATTGAGATCTCAATTAGAACTTGCACTTAAAGAAAATAAGTTTTTAAAATCTAAAAATGATTGCCATGTTATTTTGAAGAAAAATGAAAATTTGTCTTCAAAAGTTGATTTTGTTTTAAAAGAGAATATTGCTTTGAAAAATAAAATTATTTCTATTTCAAATGATTTAGATGTGTGTTTAAAGAAAAATATTGTTTTGCAAAATAAGATTGATGCACATGTTTGCCATGCTAGGGTAGTATCACACACTTCACCCATTGCATGCTCCACTTCTTCTTTGATTGAAAATGATATAAATTTAATTAAGAAGAAAATGGATTGTTTAGGCTCCACTATGAGCCAATGTGCCATGAACCACTCACGTTTGGAAACCTTGATTCGAAAGAAACAAGTTCCATCCTTTATGCATGCACACCCTCCACGGCATACACATGCTCCACACAGACACACCCATCACAAGTATGCTCATGTGTACACTTGTACACATTGTGGACGTATGGGCCACCTTACTAAATTTTGTTATGATAGATTACATGTTTCAAATTTAGCATAGAAGTTTGTTTGGGTTAGAGACGGTACTAACCCCCATGGAGCCAATAAGATATGGGTACCAAAGACCACCCATATTGTTTTTGATGTAGGTGTGGGCTCTCACATGACATGAGAGTAGCGGTACCTTGGAGTGGACGCGTTCCGTACTTAAAGGATATTATTTGGATGCATCACTTTCAAGGGAAGTTTGGTGGGAGGACCACCTTGGTTTGGAGAACTAGAGCGGTGCCCTCATTGGTTTTGGTATCGAATCTCTAACTCCTTATGTTTACATGCTTTCCATGTTTATCTTTCATAGCATGTTTTGATGTTTGTTGATTACTATGAAAATGCCATGCTTATTAGATTAGTGATATACATGTTGAGTTATTTTGAGACACTCATGTTTAATATGGATAAATTCTTTTGTGTTCTCACTATATGGTTGCTATTGCGTATATCATATTTCTAATAACATGTGGACATTCATAATAATCATGTTTTTGTTTATCATGTTGATTTTTATCGTGTTTTGATGCTTCATGTTAAGATAACTTGTTTAGATGTTAGTTTTTATTAAAACTAGGTGTATATTTGTGCATATAGTGGGCCACAAATAGATCTATATATGTTTGAGCTTGAATGCGTATTTGAACCCATTAGATGTGCTAGTATAGTCTAGTTTTAATGATCCATACATTTTAAACTTGTATTCCCCTTTTGGAATTGTTTTATGTTTATATGTTTAACTTCATGTATATGTCCATTTTATCCAAATTATTGTTATACATATACATCCTTTTGAGCCGCGTGCCTTCATGCATATATCTTTGTGGACTCGTTGTGTGGGACATACATATACCTTGAAGATTAAATAGTTTTTGATGATTTTCATGTTTTTCATGTTTCAAGGAATTTTGAGCTTAATTGAAAATTTCATAATGCCATGTTACACATTACTTGTACACTCACCATTTTTTTAAGATATTTCTCATGAGTATGTTTTCATGAGCATGTATGGACTTTATTGAATATTGAGTGTTTTTAAGTGCTATGGGATTTGCATGTGTTTTATGAAAAATAATTTTATTTTATTCCTTACTTGAAGGATTTCGTACTAGTTTACAACTTTTTCTTATAACTAGTTACGGTATTCTTCATTTTGGTAGAGTTTTTCAAACAAAGCTTATTTTTAAATCTATTTTTGAAAACCCCTACCTTCAATGAGAGGATGGATGGGAGATCATGTTCATGAATGCTTTAAAATGAAAATCATTTAAAACTTGAACCATGATTGGGAGGTAGTTATATGAGATATACACTTGATCTTATTGTTATTTCAATTGGTATCATTGAATTCTTTCAATTGGTATCAATTTTGACCCTTCTTGTATACTCATATATGTTTGTATGTATGTATGATTTCAATTCCAAGAATATCAATTTCAATTGGTATCTATTTTTCATACATATATATGTTTGTGTTTATGCTAAGCTTGAGTTTCAATTTTATTTCAATTGATTACTTTTAAATTGGTATCAAGCCTACGTATTGTTTTAGTTGGTATTTCATAAAGGGGGAGAAAATTTGATTTTGTCTTTCAATTGGTATTTGTACTCCCATACTTTATGATTGAAAATTTAAATTTGGTATCATATGTTCAAAATGAAAAATATTTACAATTGGTATCAATATTTTTTGTTGTTTGTTTACTTTCAATTGGTATCAAGATGCTATTCTTTGACATATTTTCAATTGGTACCTTAATTGATTGTCACCCCTAATTGGCTTTGTTTTTGTTTTAGACAAAAAGGGGAGAAAAATTTATTGATTTAGTTTTGCCTTTACCCTTTATTGATTCTTTGTATTAAAAAGGGTGAGAAGATTTTATTTTGTTTTGATTATTTCCCCTTTGTTGATAATTGATAAAAAGGGGAGAAAGATTTTGAGTTTATGAGTTTTATATATGCATGTTTGTATTTTGCATATATTAAGTTTAATTTAGATTAATTTTAATTGGTTTCTAGAGCATGTTTTGTTTATAAACATTTCATTGGTATCTATAACCTTTTTATTGTTTATGCATATCTATGTATGCATTCATGTTTAAGAACATTCATTGCATATTATTGTTTATTTGTTTATGCATGAGTTAAGGGGGAGCTTCCTTGAAGCTTAACTTTAATCCATGCATATATAACTCCATGAGTTTTGTCATCATCAAAAAGGGGGAGATTGTTGGCCCAAAGGCCTTCCACCGTAGTTTTGATGATGATTAACTCATGTAGTTATGTTTACTAATATTCTTGTGTTTTTAGTCTTAGATCTCATTAGCAAGATATTATTTGGTGATTGCTTTAAAAAGAGGAGTTTGGAAGCTTTCACTTGGTGATTCCAGGGCCCAAGCATCAAGATCTCATATAGCTTCGCTCGTGGATCACAGAGTTTGGACCGAGTCGACTTGAAGATGAAGATCGTCAAGAAGACTTAGGTATCCTAGTGTTTAGTGTGTTTAGATCCATTTGTAAAGCTTAGAATAGTTGATATGCTCAAGTGCACAACACACACAAGTTTTATGTTTGGATATTGGTTTTTCGGTTTTTAGTTTAACCGATATGTGTTTTCATGAATAGATTGATCAAAATAAGTTTATATGGTTTATATGTATAGTAGATGTATTCTAGTTATACATACATGCTTACACTTCCTATACAAACTTATTTTGACTATCTTATTCATGTATTGAAAAATTCAAGTTTGATAAAAATACAAGTTTTGGTTTTTGGTAAAAATGTTAAGACACAAAAATAGTTCATATTGATTGATATTTGAGCTAAACTTTTTATCACATGTTTATATATCAATACAAAATTATAAAACTATTTTTGGGTATTTTTACAAGACTTAAAAAGATTTTTAGAAATATTTTTAACAAGTGTTTCTGTCCCAGAACAGTGGCTGACAGGCCAGGTCGGCCGACCGCACGGGTCGACCGCACCTAAGGCCGGTCGACCCTTGGGGTCGACCGACGTGCACAAGCCTGTGCACGTTTGGCAGCCACAGGGACGGTCGGCCGGGCGGCCGACCGGACCAGAGAGCTCTGCTCTCTGTTTATTTGGGTCGACCGGGCGGTGACCGGGTTTGCCCAACGGTCATATTTCAAACTGTTGGCGGTCGGCCGGGCCGGCCGACCGTAGCCTGTCAGGCTGCCAGATCAGCCTAACGGCTAGTTTTCTGATGGGACTATAAATACCCCAACTCTTGGGCTGTTTTGATAAGACTTTTGAAAAGAAAAATACCAGAGTTTGTTTTGTGTTTAAACAAGTTTTTAAAAGAGTTTAAGTGCCAAAAAGATTTCATCTTTATTGTTTTTCAAGGGTTTTGAAAAATCAAAGAAAATAGGAATTTGGGATATTTGCATTGTTTTCATTCTCTATCTTTTACAAGAGTTTTCCCAAGCATTTTCTTTGTTACTTGATTTCCAAAAACACCTTGATATCCACTTGAGCTATATCTTCTATCCTATTCTATTAGGATCTTTGTTTTTGGTGGAAAAGAGAGTTTGTGGTCTTTGGAACCACTTGTTGTAAAACCCTCATTTGTTGGTTGCTCCCTCTTTGGTAGAGGTTGAGGTTGTTGGTATTGGTTGGTGTTTGCTCCCTCTTTTGGTAGAGGTTGAGGCTTGTGGTTTGCTCCCTCTAGTGAGAGGTGGAGTTGGTGTTTGTAACCCTCTTCGGTAGAGGTGTTGTTGTTGTATTGGCTACGGGCCTACCCCTCGGTTGTGAGGTGGTGTTTGAGAGAGGAGTTCGGTACTCCTAGTGTTGTAACAAATCCTCTTCGGTAGAGGTTCCCTCGGTGGGAGATAGTGGATTGGAAATCCTACACGGTGGTGTAGGCGGGGATGTAGAGCTAGGGGCTCGAACCTCGAAACATATCTTGTTGTTAGCATTTGATCCACTTGTCTCTCTAATTCTCTCTCTTTACATTTGTGCAAAGCATCATTCTTCATTCATATCATTCATTGCTTGTGTTGTGCCTTGCATCTTTCATATTGCTATATCTCGTATATGCTTGGTTGTTTGTGTGTGCCTCACTTATACTTAACCACAAGAGCTTCACATAGCACCTCAACCCATTCAAGGGGAATCAAGAGGAGTTAGTCCAGAGCCCTTCACGGGGAATTCGGCTGCACTTGTGTGTTGTATTAAGTGTGTTGCAAAATTTGCATTAGCTTCCGCATTTAGCGCACTTAGTTCACTAGATTAGCACTTACACCTATTCACCCCCCCTCTAGGTGTTTTTCAGTAAGAAGTTAGCAAGTTAGTGGTTAGTAGTTAGTTGCCATGAGAGAAAATTAGCTAAATATGTAAAAGGAGTTAGAGAGTAGAAAATAAGGAGAGATAAAGAGAACACCTATCATAGATTGTCACCTTTCATCACAAGCATTCTTGCTTTTCACTCATGTACTACTCTCTTTCCTATTACAAAATCTACAAGAAATGAAAAATACAAAGAGGAAGAAGAAGAAGAACTAAGATAAACTACCTTAAGAAGAAGAAACTACTCTAAAACTATACTACAACTAAAGAAAAACTCCTCAAAATTTCTCCTCCCTGAGTTCTGGAAATCCTAGGGCTTTTACAGGCGAAAGGGGGCACCAGGGTACAGGTACGGAGCCGCGCATCAAATCTTAGCGCGCGGCTCCACACAAGAGCCGCTTTTTCGCGACTTTTGCCGTCGTTTCCGCGGCTCTTCTAGAGCCGCGTGCGCGGCGCCGCCTGCTGTACGCTCCCCTCTTGTCCCCCCTATTGGGTGTACCTCCTGGAATCTGGATTTAAGCACCTGATTTTGACAAAACAGCCCTCCAAAGTCAATGGCTATTCATGTAGGCTTTCAATCACCAATTAATGGGATTTTTGGGCTTCTTCTTCATTTCATGGCATAGACCTAGAAACATACAAGAGAGGTATTATTAGCAGAATTTAATATTAAATAAATGTGAAGATGTCGTATGAGATATGCAATTTTAGAGACTAATCAGATCACGACCCGCATAGCCACTTGCTATCGCGGTAGTATTGAGCACCTTGTACTCTTTATTCTTAAGTTCTGAAAATCTGTATTCTTGTGTGCAGCTCTAGACTCAATCACATACTGACATGACTACTGATTGTCATCCCTTATCCTTGTTAAATTAAATTTTGAGGATGAAATTCTTTTTATTAGTGAGCAGGATTGTAACCCTGGTCCCAGTTATACGTGTGTGCATACTAATACCCGATACGGTGTAAATACCCGATTTGGCCATCCTTGTAGTTGGAATGAGGCCATTTTAACTCAAGATATTATTTTTCAATATTTTGATTTTTTTCTCAATTTTTGAAATTTTTCGGAATTATTGGAGAAAAATCTCAATTCGGGATAGATCGGTGTCACAGACCGACTCTAGTATTTTTAATTATCAATTGGTGATGAATTTCGCGAGTCCTACTTCGTGGTAATGTTTGTGATGACATTTTCTATTTTGAGAACTTTTGGGATTTTTCTGAAGTAATAAGAATTTAATCAAAGAATTCAATAATTAAGTAAGTTGATTTTAAAAAAATAATTAATAAAATGAAAACATTTATAAGAGACACAAGCTTCAAACCCCAGACCCACTAACTGAGATATGAGTGCTTTTACCAATCTGCCAGTTTAGTGTGTGAGTGGGATATATTATATTTAACGTAGTTCAACCCTTTACAAAATAAAAATCCTTAAGTGCTGCTGCAGGGATTCGAACACAAGACCCATGAGCTGGGAGTGGAGCACGCAACATACTAGACCACCTTTGCATGTGGTAGGGAAATGAGTGTATTTTATGTAACCTATATATCCTCTCATCAGCTGCAACACTCTCCCCCTCACTCTCCGTATGTGCCACCCAGGCCAACCCGCCGCCTCGAGCCCCGAGCTTGCCCTGCCAACAACACCAGGTCATACCCCTAGGCCCTAGATAGACCCCCTCTCCATCTCCTTCCCCCCTCTCTATATAGTTCTTTCTCTAGATCACTCCATCTTTCCTCTCTCTTCTCTTTTCTCTTCCTTTTCTTTTCCTCCTCTCTCATTTTCTTCCTCTCCTCACCCGCCGTCGGCCACCACTACCCTGCCCAGACCACCGCGATCCCCTCTCCCTTCTCTTCTTTTCTTCTTTTTCTTCTTCTTCTTCTCTTTCTTTCTTTTTTTCTTCGTCTTCTTCTCCTTGCCACACTGGCGCTGCCCAGCCGACCGACCCGACACCACCGTACCCCTCCCCACATGCTTTCTTTTCTCTCTCTCTCTCTCTCACTCATACTCTTATTCTCTCTCTTTTCCCACTCTATGCTCTCTCTCCTCTCACTCTATCTCTTTCTTTCATTCTCTCTGTCTCTTTTCTTTCTCTCCCTTACTCTCTCCCATTCTCTCTCTCCTCCCTCTCTCTCGGCCTCTAGCCGCCGCCGGCGGACCGATCACAGCTGCCGGCCTTCGTCAAGTGTCGCGTGTAGCAGCAATGATGATTGTTGTTGTTGTCATTGTTATGGGTTAAAAGCCCATATTGGGTGTGAACCCGATGGGACCCTCAACCCGTTTACCCAATAACCCAAGTTTAATAATGTAAGTTATGGGTTTGGGTTTCGGGTTAGACATGAACCTAACCCGATAACAACCTGATCCACTTTATAAGAAAGGTAAATTTTTTTTTAAACCCCTGGTTTTTAAGTTTATATTAGTTCAAACTATTAAAAATTACATATAACCCCTTATATATGTTTCAGATGTTTCAAAATAGACCTTTGTTACTTTTCAGACGGTATCTTGGCCCTCCGATGTCTGATTCACGTGATTTTTGAGCCATTGTGTTCGTGAAAGCGAGAACTATGCGAAAATCATTTCTAACAACTCACTCGAGGACAACCAATTTTTTGAAATCACCAAGAGGGGGTGAATAGGTGATTAGCTAATCTAATGATGAATTAATGCGGAATTAAAACTATTAATGCAAACTAAAAATTCTTATACACAATACACCAAGTATAATACAAGAGTGTAGCCGAATTCCCCGTGAAGGGCTCTGGACTAACTCCTCAAGATTCCTCTAGATAAGAGTTGAGGTGCTGCTTTGGCTCTCTTGATTGAATACAAGTGTGAGCAAACAATCCCCAAGCATATATCAATTTAAGCACAAATATATATCAAGCATATAAGGATGAAAGCAATATAAGCATGCAAGATATAAAGACAAGTGAGAGATAGAGAGAGAAATCGCAAACACGGGAGATTTGTTTCGAGGTTCGATCACACTTGCTCTACGTCCCCGCCTTCAACGCTATGAAGGATTTTCACTAAAAACCGGTCCCACCAGATCACTCGATGTCGCAACTGAAAAACACCTAGAGGGGGGGTGAATAGGTGTTAGTGCTAATCTAAGAACTTAATTGCAAACTAAGTGCGCTAAATGCGGAAGCTAATGCAAATTATGCACAAACTAATACAATACAACAAGTGTAGCCGAATTCCCCTTGCGAGGCTCTGGACTAACTCCCCTTGATTCCCCTTGAAATGGGTTGAGGTGCTATGTGAAGCTCTTGTTGGATGAGTATAAGTTAGGCACACACACACAAGCAATCCAAGCAATGTGAAATACACACAATCAAGCCAAGCATATAAGAGTGGATAGCAATATGAATAAATGCAAGGCAATATGAAATATGCACAACACAAGCAATATATGATATGATGATAAGTATGATGCTTTGCACAATAATAAGAGAGAGAGTTAGAGAGACAATGGATCACAACGCAAACACCAAGATTTGTTTCGAGGTTCGAGCACCTTGCTCTACATCCCCGCCTACACCACCGTGTAGGATTTCCACTATCTCAACTCCCACCGAGGGAACCTCTATCGAAGAGGATTTCTTACAACACTAGGAGTACCTAACTCCTCTCTCAAACAACCACCTCACAACCGAGGGGTAAGGCCCGTAGCCAATACAACAACCAATCCACACACCTCTACCGAAGAGGCTCACAACCAAACTCTATCACCTCTACCTAAGAGGGATACAACTCAATCACCCGATCACCTCTACCGAAGAGGGATTCACAAATAAAGGGTGTTTACAACAAAGAGGTTTACAACAAACAACCTCAAACTCTTCTCTTTCTTTTCTCTTATCTTTTTCCACAAAAACAAGATCCTAATAGTTTAGGATAGAAGATAGCTCAAGTGTGGAAAACTAGGTGTTTGGAAAACTAGCAACAAAGAAAATCACTTAGGAAAATCCTTCCAAAGATATAGAATGAAAACCAAGACAAATCTCCCAAAATATTCTTTTCTTTGATTTTTCCAAAAACCTAAAACAATAAAGATTGAAGAATTAAAGCCCCAAACACTTTTGAAAACTTGTTTTAAAAACTCTAGAAACCAGAAATTTTTCTCCTTAAAAAACTTGGCCAAAATCCCCAAAGAGATGGGGTTTATATAGCCCCTAGGAAAAACTAGCCGTTAGGCTGATGTGGCAGTCTGACCAACTGCCGGTCGACCGGCCCGGTCGACCGCCAACGGTCAAAAATGTGACCGTTGGGCAGCAGCGGTCGACCGGTCCGGTCGACCGAAAATTCCCGAGAGCAGAGCTCTCAACTCGGTCGACCGGTCCGGTCGACCGACTACATGTGTCGCCAGCGTGCACGATTGTGCACATCGGTCGACCGACCCGGTCGACCGGCCACTTGGTGCGGTCGACCGGTCCGGTCGACCGAACTGGCCTGGCAGGCACAGTGCAGGGTCAGAAAAACAGTGTAAAATATTTTCTAAAAATCTTTTAACACTTCTAAAAAATTCACAAAATTTGTTTTATCATTTTATATTAAAACATACACCTGTGATAAAAATTTCAAGACAATATATCAACATATCAATTTATTTTTGTGTCTTGCAAATTTTATCAAAAACAAAACTTGTATTTTTATCAAACTTGATTTTTTCAAAACATGAATAGGATAGTCAAAATAAGTTTGTCTAGCAAGTTTAAAGCATGTATGTATATCTAGAACATATCTAATATACATAGGTATAAGGTAAACTTGTTTTGATCTATTATTCATGAAAACCAAAAACCAAATCATGAAACGTGTGTGTTTTGTGCACTTGAGCATATCAACTATACTAAGCTTTACAAATGGATCTAAAAATCTATCTAAACTAGGATACCTAAGTCTTCTTGTCGATCTTCCATCTTCAAGTAGACTCGGTCCAAACTCCGTGATTCTCCAAGTGCAAAGGTATGATCTTTAAGCTTTGGCACCGGAATCATCAAGAATAGCTTCTAATCATCTTGTTGAAGCTAATCACCAACTAATATCCTGTTAATGATCTGAAACTTAGAAACACAAGAATATTAGTAAACATAACTACATGAGTGTTGATCATCATCAAAACTAGAGTGGAAGGCCATTGGGCCAACAATCTCCCCCTTTTTGATGATGACAAAACTCATGGAGTTATATATGCATGGATTAAAGTTAAGCTTCAAAGAAGCTCCCCCTTAACTCATGCATAGGGATAAACAATAAATATATGCAATGAATATTAAACATGAAACATGCATTTGCATAAACAATAAATGGTTCTAGATATCAAATGGAATATTCAAAACAAAATAAGCTCTAGATACCAATTACAAGGCAAACTCTATAAATCAATTAAACTTAATATTCTTGAGATTCTTGAGATTAAAACATAATATATGCATAAACATAAACATGCATATAAAACACAAATACTTCTCCCCCTTTTTGTCAATCATCAACAAAGGGGTAAACAATCAAAACCATAGATAAAATGAGGGGTAAAAATCTTTCTTCCCCTTTTTGTCAATCAAAACAATAAAAACAATGTTCTCCCCCTTTTTGTCTAAAACAAAAAAAAATCAATAAGGGGTGACTACAAACATGATATCAATTAAAAATATGTCAATGAAGCATCTTGATACCAATAAAAAAGAATCAATATATGTTATATGCTATATACATTCATGAAGAGGAAGACGCTAAGTTAGCTTCCCTACACATATGCATTACATGAAGAAGGGATGACAAGCCCCAATTCACATAACACATATTATGTAATGCATAAGAGGAGATGTGAAGCTCCCCCTACACACGTATATCATATAAAGAAGAGTTGTCAAGCTCCTCAATTTATAATATACTCAACATGAATCTATATGTAAGAGAGATGTTAAGCTCTCCTTGCATATAGGAAATACAAATCAAAACTTTGAATATTTTCTTTAAACAAAATTTTGAAAATACCAATTGTAATTAAACATAACAAATTACCAATTGTAAAACAACATAACAAATTTTGAATGTCTAAACACAAATTTTGATACCAATTGTAAGAATATATTTCATTTTGAAAATATATAAACAAATTTGATATTGATATCATATGTTCAAAATAACAACTTTTAATCATAAAGAGTGGGAGTACAAATACCAATTGAAATACAAAATCAAATTTTCTCCCCCTTTATGAAAAACAAACTAAAGACATGCATAGTCTTGATAACAATTTAAAAGTAATCAATTTAAACAAATTTGAAACTCAAGCACTAGCATAAACACAAACATATATATGTATGAAAGATAGATACCAATAGAAATTGATATACTTGGAATTTAAAGCATACATACATACAAAACATATATGAGTATACAAGAAGATCAAAATGATACCAATAGAAAGAGTTCAATGATACCAATTGACATAACAATAAGTTCAAGTGTATACATCATATTATCTACCACCCAATCATAATTCAAGTTTTAAAGATTTTCAATTTGGGGCATACATGAACATGATCTCCCATCCTACCGCCCTTAGATGGTAGGGGTTTTCAAAGATAGATTTGAAAATGTAGTTTTGTTTGAAAATCACTACCAAAATGAAGAACACCGCAACAACTAGTTAAATGGAAAACTTGTTAACTAGCACGAAATCCTTCAAGCAAGGAATAAAACAAAAATGAAATTCACATGATAATCATCACTCTAACAAATAAAGCATAACTCATGAGAAACAAACATGAGCAATAGATATGAGTGTACAAATAATATGTGAAGATCATAATCATGAAAAATATTTCATTAAGCTCAATTATTCCTTAAAACACGAAATCATCAAAACTATCTAATCTTCAAGGCATATGTATGTCTAATACAAACTAATGTATACATACATATCCAAAACATAAAGAGTCCACAAGATATATGCATTAAGGCACGTGGCTCAAAAAGGATACTCATGTATAGTCAATAGTTTGGATAAGATGGACATATACATGAAGTTAAATATTGACACATAAACATGAAAACATGTAAGGCTAAATTTT
Source organism: Agave tequilana (assembly GCA_038442645.1). Lineage (NCBI taxonomy): Eukaryota > Viridiplantae > Streptophyta > Magnoliopsida > Asparagales > Asparagaceae > Agave > Agave tequilana. The sequence continues at coordinate 126,923 of JAVJIF010005961.1, forward strand.
CATCAAAGCAATTTTCATTTCAAGGTATATGTATGAATTGTCAACACAAGAAGTATACATACATATCCCTAAAAACAATTGAGTCCAAATATAGATTTGCATGAAAGGCAAATGACTCAAGGGGTATACATGTATATCTTAAAGTTTGGCAATACAAACATATACATGAAGTGAAACACACAATCATAAAATAAATCCCAAAATGGAATACAAGTTTGAAATGTATGAATCATCAAAACTAGACTATACTAACACATCTAATGGGTTCAAATAAGCAATCAAGCCCAAACATATATAGATTTATTTGTGGCCCACTATATGTACAAGTATAATTCCTAGTCTTAATGAAAACTAACATCTAAACAAGTAATCTTAAAAAGAAGCATCAAAACAAATATGAAAATCATCATGATAAACCTAAAACATGACTACTATGTAAATTCACATGTATTAGATTCATGATGTACATTATAGCTTAAACATAAGTGAGAACACTAAGTATGGGATCATATAAGCATGTGTATCTCAATACTATACATGTATGTCAAGGATCTAATAAACATGGAATGAACAAACTAATCCATAGACATCAAAAACATGCTATAATCAAAGATGAAATATAAAGCGTGTAAACAAATAATAAGGAGTTAGGAATTGTTACCAAAACCTAGAAGGCAACTCTCCTTGTCTCCAAAACTTGGTGGTCCTCTCCACCATCTCTTCCCTTGAAAGTGATGCATCCAATAGATTTCCTTTAAGTCCGGAACGCATCCACTCCAAGGTGTCATCACTCTCACGTCATGTGAGAGCCCACACCTACATCAAATAAAGGAGGGGTGGTCTTTGGTACCCATACTCTTTTGGGTCCATGGGGGTTAGTCTCATTTCTAACCCAAACAAACTTCTTTGCTAAATTTACATTATTTAATCTATCATAGCAAAATTTAGCAAGGTGGCCATTGCGACCACAATGTGTACATGTGTACACATGAGCATACATGTGTTGATGGTGTCCGTGAGGAGCATGTGTATGCCGTGGAGGGTGTGCATGCATATAGGATGGAACTTGTTTCTTTCGAACCAAGGTTTCCAACCGTGAGTGGTTCATGGCACATTGGCTCATAGTGGAGCCCAAACAATCTACCTTCTTCTTTAACATGCAAATATCATCATTAATCTTAGAAGAAGAGGTACATGCATTAGGTGTGCTAGAATGTGAAGCTACACTAGCATGGCAAACATGTGCATCCATTTTATTTTGCAAAACAATATTTTTCTTTAAGCAACATTTAAATCATTGGAAATAGAAATAATTTTGTTTTTCAAATCAACAAAATCTACTTTTGAAGACAAGTTCTCATTTTTCTTCAAAAGAACATGGCAATCATTTTTATTTTTCAAAAACTCATTTTCTTTAAGTGCAAGTTCCAATTGAGATCTCAATGAATCCCTTTCATTATAGACCTCAACCTTTTCTTGCAAAACACAATCAAGTCTAGAATGCAAACACTTATTTTCTTTTTCAATTTCTAGACTTTTCTTTTTCAAATTTTATATTTTTCTATTAATTTTTCACATACTATTGAAAGTTCTTCATTTAGAGCATGGGCATCAATATGATCATTTGAAGAACTAGCATCATCATCACTATCTAATGGAGTTTCCGAGTGTACCTCAAGGGAGTCATTCCCTTGGACCATGTAGCATATAGAGTTGGATTCTCCACTAGATTCCTCTTCTTGGATTTGGACTTGAAGCTTGGAGGTGGTGGTTGTAGTCAACTTGTTCCACACTGCAAAAGCGGAATCAAGATTAGAAACACACATAAGATAATCTTTAGGTAATGTGCTTCTAATAGCCTCTAGGGCTTGTGCATTGGCCCCTATATGATTGCGATCACTAAGGAAGGATTCCTTGGTAATAGCAAGATAGACTTTATGACCTAGGGTTTGCAAATAAACGGTCATCCTAATCTTCCAAACATGAATGTTGGAAGGGTCATACATAGGTGGGGTCATGAAGGCCATGGTAAACTAAATGAATGTGCAAACAAACAAATGCAAATAAGATTAGCAAGCAAATGGATCACTCCTAGGATGTTAAGCCTAAGTATCAGGAGCACTAGCTCTGATACCAATTGAAAAACACCTAGAGGGGGGGTGAATAGGTGTTAGTGCTAATCTAAGAACTTAATTGCAAACTAAGTGCGCTAAATGCGGAAGCTAATGCAAATTATGCACAAACTAATACAATACAACAAGTGTAGCCGAATTCCCCTTGCGAGGCTCTGGACTAACTCCCCTTGATTCCCCTTGAAATGGGTTGAGGTGCTATGTGAAGCTCTTGTTGGATGAGTATAAGTTAGGCACACACACACAAGCAATCCAAGCAATGTGAAATACACACAATCAAGCCAAGCATATAAGAGTGGATAGCAATATGAATAAATGCAAGGCAATATGAAATATGCACAACACAAGCAATATATGATATGATGATAAGTATGATGCTTTGCACAATAATAAGAGAGAGAGTTAGAGAGACAATGGATCACAACGCAAACACCAAGATTTGTTTCGAGGTTCGAGCACCTTGCTCTACATCCCCGCCTACACCACCGTGTAGGATTTCCACTATCTCAACTCCCACCGAGGGAACCTCTACCGAAGAGGATTTCTTACAACACTAGGAGTGCCTAACTCCTCTCTCAAACAACCACCTCACAACCGAGGGGTAAGGCCCGTAGCCAATACAACAACCAATCCACACACCTCTACCGAAGAGGCTCACAACCAAACTCTATCACCTCTACCTAAGAGGGATACAACTCAATCACCCGATCACCTCTACCGAAGAGGGATTCACAAATAAAAGGGTGTTTACAACAAAGAGGTTTACAACAAACAACCTCAAACTCTTCTCTTTCTTTTTCTCTTATCTTTTTCCACAAAAACAAGATCCTAATAGTTTAGGATAGAAGATAGCTCAAGTGTGGAAAACTAGGTGTTTGGAAAACTAGCAACAAAGAAAATCACTTGGAAAATCCTTCCAAAAGATATAGAATGAAAACCAAGACAAATCTCCCAAAATATTCTTTTCTTTGATTTTTCAAAAACCTAAAACAATAAAGATTGAAGAATTAAAGCCCCAAACACTTTTGAAAACTTGTTTTAAAAACTCTAGAAACCAGAAATTTTTCTCCTTAAAAAACTTGGCCAAAATCCCCAAAGAGATGGGGTTTATATAGCCCCTAGGAAAAACTAGCCGTTAGGCTGATGTGGCAGTCTGACCAACTGCCGGTCGACCGCCAACGGTCAAAAATGTGACCGTTGGGCAGCAGCGGTCGACCGGTCCGGTCGACCGAAAATTCCCGAGAGCAGAGCTCTCAACTCGGTCGACCGGTCCGGTCGACCGACTACATGTGTCGCCAGCGTGCACGATTGTGCACATCGGTCGACCGACCCGGTCGACCGGCCACTTGGTGCGGTCGACCGGTCCGGTCGACCGAACTGGCCTGGCAGGCACAGTGCAGGGTCAGAAAAACAGTGTAAAATATTTTCTAAAAATCTTTTAACACTTCTAAAAATTCACAAAATTTGTTTTATCATTTTATATTAAAACATACACCTGTGATAAAAATTTCAAGACAATATATCAACATATCAATTTATTTTTGTGTCTTGCAAATTTTATCAAAAACAAAACTTGTATTTTTATCAAACTTGATTTTTTCAAAACATGAATAGGATAGTCAAAATAAGTTTGTCTAGCAAGTTTAAAGCATGTATGTATATCTAGAACATATCTAATATACATAGGTATAAGGTAAACTTGTTTTGATCTATTATTCATGAAAACCAAAACCAAATCATGAAACGTGTGTGTTTTGTGCACTTGAGCATATCAACTATACTAAGCTTTACAAATGGATCTAAAAATCTATCTAAACTAGGATACCTAAGTCTTCTTGTCGATCTTCCATCTTCAAGTAGACTCGGTCCAAACTCCGTGATTCTCCAAGTGCAAAGGTATGATCTTTAAGCTTTGGCACCGGAATCATCAAGAATAGCTTCTAATCATCTTGTTGAAGCTAATCACCAACTAATATCCTGTTAATGATCTGAAACTTAGAAACACAAGAATATTAGTAAACATAACTACATGAGTGTTGATCATCATCAAAACTAGAGTGGAAGGCCATTGGGCCAACAGCAACACCTACAAGCGAGTTCACACTAGAACTCCTTTGGACTCTCTAGTCCCTCTCTTGTTCCGCAAGAACAAACACACGCAAGCACGCAAGCTTGCCGAGGCCGCACCTCTACACCGAGTTCTCACTAGAACTCGAAACAACGCGAACCAGCAAGTCTGCCTCCTCAAAGTACAAGAAAGAACACTGGGTGATCTAAAGACTTTGATCACCTAAAATCACTTTCACAACAACTCTCCTATAGGATAGAAATATCAATGGAAAGCTCAAGTGTGTGTGAGAAAAACTTGGATTGATTTGGTGGAGAAAAACTCAAAGAATCACTTTTACAAAACACTCTTGATAAACATTTCCTTTTGATTTAAAAATATTTGCTCTTAAACAAGTGGAGAAAACCTCTGAAATAGATGAAAAAACTAGCTTTGAAACTCCCAAAAATCTTATCTAAAACAGCCAAAGGGAGCCCCATTTTATAGGCTAAGAAAAACTAGCAGTTGGGGTCCAAATCAGCAGTCTGCACTGTTGTCGGTCGACCACCCGGTCGACCGCCAACGGTCAATTTTTCGATCGTTGGGAAGGTCGATCGACCGGCCGGTCGACCGCCTTCAGGGCAATGGCCCAGCGGTCGACCGGGCCACTTCCAGAGAGCAGACACTCTCTGACGGTCGACCGTGCGGTCGACCGGCCCTGGTCGTGCACATTTTGTGCTCATCGGTCGACCGACCTCTGGCTCGGTCGACCGTGCGATCGACCGATAGAAGCCAAAAACAGTATTTTTTCAGGATTAAAAACTTGTTATTTTTCCTTCAATAAAATCCCATAAATTCTCTAAAAATCTACAAAAATAAGTTCAGTAATATATTTTGATATACAAATATGTTTGAGTAAAAATCAAACCATGTTACAAACATTTTGAACTATTTTTATGACTTAGAAATTTTGGCTTTAAACAAAATCCGTATTTTTCCAAATTAATTTTTCCAAATTGAAAACCGATTTTTTCAAAACTCCTCCAAATACAAAAATAAGATATTTTAAACACTTTTGAAGCTCAGTGTGTATGGATATGATCCACTACACATATATGATAAAATATCTATATTTTTGACATTAAGCTCTAAAATAGTTTTGGTCAAATACATGTATATATGAAAGTCCAAAAATCAAAACGGTATTTTTTTCAAAACAAAAACTCTTCTGTATTTTTCTAAAATGAAAACTCTTTTATAAAAACTAATCTAAATCTTGTGTGTGAGTGTATAAGATACTTGAGCAATCCACCAACTAATCTATCCTTTACATTTTATCTAAAAACAAAATCTTACTAAAAATAAACCTAGACACAAGTCTTCTCTTGAAGGTCTTCTCTTAAAAATCTTCTTCTCTGTCTTTACTTGGTTCAAATCTTGATCCAAAGAGTTAGACTCCTCTAGAGTGCTTGATGTGGACTTGATGCACAAGCTCTTAAATCAACACGTGCTAGCTCCAAAACTTGACTTTAAATCCTTTGTTGAAGCTAAACACCTACTAAGATCTTGATAACAAATCTGAAACTAATTAAATACAAGATCATTAGTACTATAACTACATGAGTTAATCATCATCAAAACTAGAGTGATGGGCCTTTGCGCCAACATTTTTCCAACAGCGGCTGGCAAGTGTACACGTTTATCTCCTCTTTGACTTTTGTGTTTATTTTAGTTGTCTCTTAACTATAATTTCTAGATATCATATTTCATGATTGTCTATAACATCCTGTAATCACCTTTACATTATCGGCTTGTCCTTGTTCCGATTATGTGCCTAATTATTGCATTCCTGATATTATCACCGATTTTGTCTCGTGATAGTTTTATATATCATTTTTGCCTCCCGTTATTATTCATGCATGAATCCCAACTAAATTTACATGATTATTTGTGTGTGTGACAGACTAGTTTATTGGCACAAAAATTTGTACTCATCGTGACTAAGATTTATGATCTAATTTTGAGGATAAATGGATAATAATAAATCAAATATTATGGTATTCCTGATCATTTGGGATTTTAGAGAATTATTGAGCATATGATTGATGACTAAGACTGTGTATCAGATGATACTGTGATCCTGACGTTACCAGAAAATAATCGAGGAAATCGATTATTATATTTTTGAGAAAATATTTGAGGATATTTTATTGGATTATAATATGTATGATCTTGACCAGTTTTACTATGATCACTGAATTACGTATTAGATGACACTGACATTTCTTACACGATCCTGCATTCATCCCCTGATATTACAGTCGTTTACATCATTTCGTGATCATAATATACACTGTATTTACTATCTGACATTGACATTCTTGATACCATTTGTGATCCAGTCTCACTGAGTCACACATTGTCTTGTACTTGCATTGATTAATAGAATTAACCAAGCCGAGGTAACTAGCGGAGAATGGTAGCAGGGGATCTGGGAGATGTGCTTGGATGGGCGGCTCCTCCGACGACCTTGCAACACATGATCTTGAGTTCTTGTGATCTTGTGATTTATGTGCGTACTTATTATTATATATTGCATGATACTTGAGTGTAGTGAACTGTTTCTCCCTGCTATTAGGGTCCATCAATGCATCACTTGTTTGATATAGAGTTGTCTTATGGGATGGGGCACATGATGGTTGCATTAGCATAGAGTTAATAAAATACAAGACATAAGCACTTGCATCATGTTCTGCATTGCCTTCAGTAATCTAGCTCGTCTCATACTATTTCTATTCGTGATCAAGTGCCTGATATGTGTTTTTATGATACTGATACCTGAGACACCTGAGACATGTATTATCTTGATTACATGATATTTCTAGATGTGCTATATGATTTTAACTTGTGATCATGTGATCTTGTGATTATATTACACGACATTTACTCGTCCAAACATATCGTTCTTTTATCCTGATGTCCTATTTGTACCGTTATTATGCTTTCATGTTCTTACTTTTATTACTCTTTCTTTCATGTATACACTCACTGGTCCTGTTCTGACGGACTTATATAATTTTTCAGCATTTAGACCAGAGAATCAGTATAGGAGAGATGATCGTAGAACACATTATGGTTCAGTCGTCCTCCGGTGAGTTTAGCTTCCCTTTCTCGACCTGTTTTATTCAGATATGGTGGATGATATTATTAATGATTCAACATTTCATATATGTATTTTTATCTCTGCGCTTGATTGTATATGCATATATGTGTGTGCTATCCTGCTCTTAATTTACAGCTTAAGGCATTCATGGATGAGATTTCACTTTTATGAGCATCTGCTGGTCATTATCATGTATCTGTACACCATATTTTGAGCAGTGGGGTGTGACAAATTCCTTCGAATTAAAGTAGAATCTCTCTCGTGATTTTTTTCCTTTCGAGTTTTCACGTAAATCCCTGTGTGTTTGCTGTGATTATTTGTTTGTGTTTTCTGTAATTTTAGTGCACGTGAAAAAGTGCTTGGAGAATTTTTCACCACATAATGAGTCTCTCATATATCATGGTCACTCCATCTTCATCCTCCTCTATCTCCTAACGTGAAAGAGCCTTGTGCATATTTGTGTAAAATGTTGGTTTGAGTACATCTAATTCCATTATAGTAAAGTCATAAGAACAGTGAATGGTGGATTTTTCATAATGGCCAGAATAGACATGGCCATAAAATTTTCTTATTGGTGAGATTGTTTCTATTTTTTGGAGCCAAAAAATTTTAATTCCCCGCACTCCTCTTCTTCGCGCGTTTGTTCCGTGCGCTGGCCTCATTGGTTATTACCAGAAATGCCCTGACAAAATGGAGGAACTTTCATAATGGTAAGTTTGGCGAGTTCGGCTATTCACACCCACAAAGTGTTATAACACCCACTTTTGAAATTAATATTTGTTGGACACTTTTAACATTAGCTTAAAAGATCAAAATAGACATGGGCTTTGGGGTGGTGTGTTTAACAATTTTGGGAGTAGTGTCCATCGTTGTCGGCGTCCCTCCTCCCCCCATTGCCATCGCCGCATCATCCCTCCTCTTCGTCCTCTGAAAAAATATCAGGCGACAGATGTTTCCTCGAAAAAATTGATTGAGGGTGTGTAAATTCTTTATTTGATTGTAAAGAAAATTATAGCATATCAATAATCTGTTTACAAAAGAGGGAAGAATGGTTAAATCTCCCCTTTGTTTAAGGCTGGGTTCTTTGCGTAGCGGTTGAAAGTGATTCTTATTTTTGTTAATTGGGTTAATGTCAAGCTCTTCTAAAAATCTTCACCTTGAATCACAGATAGAGTAGCACAGCTCCTATCCAATGAAATTTCAAAGTGACTTAGGCAAGAACTTAACTCAACAAGTTAGTAGAAGAGTTTAACTCTTTATCAGTATTCCTCAACTGAAAATTTTGACCCTTTTCCAACAGCAAACTAAGCTATTTATAGGGGTTTCACGGGTAAAACTGTCCCTTAAAAATCCTCCATAATAGGGGTTAACTCCCCTCATTATGTGGACAGTAACTGACCCAGTAATGAGAGCAGTTATAACTAAGACGCAGGGCTCCTCTGCAGTTGAAATTCGGGCTTGAACTTTGCTAGACGCGGGCTTCAAGCCCTGCGTCTTGGCATTGCAGTGATGCTGGGACGCGGGTTTCGAGCCTCGCGTCTTGACACTGCGGTGACCCTAGGACGTGGGTTTCGAGCTCTGAGTCATGGCATCGCAGTGATGCTGGGATGCGAGTTTCGAGCATCATGTCTTGACATTACGGTGATGCTGGGACGTGGGTTTCAAGCTCTGTATCTTGGTATTGCAGTGATGTTAAGACGCGAGCTTCTAGCTCTGTGTCTTGGCATTGTAGTGATGCAGAGGTGCAAGCTTCGAGCCCTGCTCTTGGCCTTGCTGCATCTTGGCGTTGCAGTGATGCATGGGTGCAAGCTTCGAGCCCTGCGTTTTGGCGTTGCATGAATGACTTTAATTAGCCTCGCGTCTGAAGTATAGACTTTACTATCGATGACTTATCTTCAGTGATTTTTAGACAGTCTATAGAACCCCTTCAAAGTTTTCAAAACTCTGTAGTTGACTGGGACGGGTTTCAAGACTCTTTGGACTTTTTTTGGCAGCAAGCTCTCAAGACTGGACTAGCAATTTTTTTAAATACCTTGAGCTCGATCTTGTCTGAATCTTGGTCTTTGGGACTACACTGTTAAACTCTTTGAGGCCACCAGAGATAATTGTCATGAGTGTCTAGATACGCAGTCCAGACCTCCTCGGTACTCTGAGCTGGTTATTTGTGTACTGTTGAACTGGGAGAATAGTCATTTGCTTTCGCCAGTGTACTGTTGAACTGATTGCAAAAGCAAAGACTGAACACAGGTCTTGTAGGCGCAAAAATAATGTTGCCATAGAGACACGGACCTCATCTGAAGTAGAAACGTGACTTTTATTCATTGGAGAGACGCGAACATCAAAGTGGAGACGCAGCTCTCACTTTGTTGAAGTGACGCAAGCTTCGAGGTGGAGACGCAGACTTCTCTTCGCTGAAGAGACGTGGCTCAGGTGCAGCTCTCTTGTTTTGCCAAGACGCGAGCCAGAGAATACTGAAAAGACGCGGTCTTCGAAGTGGAAACGCAGCTTTCACTTTGTTGAAGTGACACAGACTTCGAGGTGGAGACGCGGACTCTCTTTGCTGAAGAGACACGGCTCTGTTAAACGCAAGATGATTGCACACATTTATTGCATTATTCTTTATTACATTTTCACACTTATCATGCAATAAATCTGCTAAATTCCTTGTCTTAAATGTCTATTTGCAGAAGATAATCATGGGAAGAAAGAGGATAAAATTAAATAAATATCAGTTAAATTCAGATTTAACTAGATCTATTTAGTTAGAGGAGGATGATCCCAAATCCAGTTAGTTAAATTCAGTTTTTGGTGAATCAAATGGTTAAACCTAAAGATCAACCTTGGATAACGTCAAATACAGAGTTCAAATCCAAAGGGATAAATGGATCGAGAGAAGATCAACGGTTGAGATGAAATAATTTGACTTGGATTCTGACTGGATATATTTTAGTATTCGAATCATAACTTTCGCTACCGAAACTCAAATCTGATGATTCAAGATGATCCAGAAAGATGACGTAAAGAGCTATAACACTTAAGTTGATCACTATTTCTAATTCTGTCATTTGATAAGTTATATTCAGAAATCAATACGCCAGCAAGCTGCAGATCAGAACTGAATATCCATATCAAATCAAGTTTGGAGATAAGGGGAGGATTCAAATTCAGAAATAGTCAGCTCCCCTTATCTCTAGACTCATTTTCTTATCCATTTCTATCCTATAAATACCCCACACATCAGAGACAGAAGGAGGACCAAGCTAAGATAGATTTTAGGCCAGTTTTTCATTCACTTTAGTGTAGGTTTTTATTTTCTTTTTATGTAATTTTTTATTTCTATGTAAGTATAGATTAGGCTGAGATTCATGTAAGTAAGAGAGAGACTTATGTTGAGAGTGACACCGATGTAACCTTCTCCTTTCTTTCATCGTTTCTATAAATAATCAAAGGTAACATCTTCATACTTTTCTTATTTATATGTTCTTTTTCTATTTCTACTTTTCCTCTTTTGGTTTTGATGAATGTCCAAGTGAACCTAAAAGTATCAATATAGTCATGTTTGTGTGAGTACCACCGATATTCATGATGATGTTCTCTTCCTCAAGATTCCATTTCATTTCATTCTTGTTCGTCTTGATGATGTAATGTGAATGCGGACTGAGCTCGATCTTATAGGTTATGCGTTGATCGCCTCCGAAGTAAGGTAAAACATGCAAGGGTTTCAGGTAAGTCATCAATCAGAGGACGTAAGTATTTCTTTTAGCTTTTCTTTCTTTTCTTTTAATTCTTTAGTTTAGATCACCAACATCATCAACACCCAACTCTTTTATCACTTTTTTCAATTTCTTTGTAAATATTCATTTTCTATTTTCTCCACCTTCTCAATCTACCACTTTCTTTTTAACTTAAGTTTAACTTATTTTTCCTTCTCTTTTAAAGAACTAAAAGAAGATCTTTAACCATTGAATGTAACTTAAAAGAGAACTTGTTAAAAAAGCCGAAAGTACACCTAGAGGGTGGTGAATAGGTGTATGGCTAATCTAATGACAAATGATGCGGAATTAAAAAATAAATTGCGACCAAAGAGTGTAGCCGAGTTTCCGATGAAGGGTTCTGGACTATCTCCTCTAAATTCCTCTAAATAAGAGTTGACGTGTTATGTAAAGCTCTCTTGGTTCAACACAAGTGAGGCACACAAAAAAAACCAACCATATAAGATATGAGCAATATGAATCAATGCAAGATATAAAAGAGAGAGTTTAGAGATAGTAGATTAATCACAAACAACAAGATATGTTTCGAGGTTCGAGCACCCAGCTCTACGTCCCCGCCTTCACACCGAAGGATTTTCACTATATCATCCACACAGGACTTCCCACATATGGAACCTCTACTGAGGATTTGGCAAATACAATTAGGAGTGCACAACTCCTCTCTCCAACAAACGCAACCTCTACACAAGAGGCAAGTCACAACAACAATCACCTCTCACTAGAGGGATAAGGCACTAAGCCAAACAAAGATCACCTCTATACTTAGAGGAATATGACAACAATCACCTCTACACTTAGAGGGATAACTACAAACTCAATTGCACAACCTCCTCTATACTTAGAGGGAAAGGCTCAAAGCAAAAGCAAAGGAAAGGGTTACAACTCTTGGTGATCATCACAATCCAATTTTCCTCATAAAACAAGATCCTATACATAAGGATAGATAAGATAGCTCAAGTGTAAGAAAATAAAGAGTTTGCAAATAAAAAATCACAAAGAAAATACTTGGGAAAACTTCTAGGATATAATAGAAATGAAGATCAAAAATAATTCCCAAAGACTTCTCTTTTTCTTTAATTTTTCCAACCCTTTAAAACAAAAAAGATAGATCTTTTAAACCCAAAAACTCTTTGAAATCTTACTATAAAAACACTGGGAAAGATAGGAAATTTTGCTCTCTAAAAACTTGTTAAAAATAACTAAAGAGAAGGCATATTTATTGCCTCTCAAAAATCTGCCTGTTGGCAGCCAGGAAAGGGCAGAATTGCCCTTCCGGTCGACCACCCGATCGACCGGTGCAACGGTCATATTTATGATCATTGTGCCTCCGGTCGATCGGCCCCAACCCGAGAGTGGGGTGCTTTCAGTCTGTCGATCGTGTGGTCGACTGGCCGAACTGGCTGGCCATGTGCACGTCTTCGTGCACATCGGTCGACCGTGCCGGTCGACCGACTCTTGGTCCGGTCGACCGTCTGGTCAGCCGCCAGAGCAGTCTGGCTGGGATTTAAAGGATTTAAAAACTTGTCTTTTTTTTACCTTCAATTAAATCCCATAAAATCACATAAATTTCAAAAAAATAAGTTCTTATAAGATTTTTACAAATATGTGTGATCAAAAATCAACACATATTACAAACTATTTGAACCATTTTTGTGATATTGAGATTAGGCTTTAAACCAAAATCGATATTTTTTCAAAAACTAAACTTTGAAATGGAAATCCAATTTTTTCAAAACTCATGTAGATACAAAAACATAATATTGAAACAAATTTGAGGCATATCGTATATGGATAGAATCCAATATACATATAAGAAATATATCTGTGTTTTTGACATGAAATCTAAAACCGGTTAAACCGAAAACCAAAACCAATAAACTTTAAACTTGCGTGTGTGTGTGTGTGTGTGAACTTGAGCATATCAACACTATCTACCTTTACACAAGATCTAAACATTCTAAACTAAACACAAACCGAAGTCTGCTTGTCTCCAAGCCGACTCGATCCAAATGCGATCCAACAAGCTTGACTCCAACCGAGTGCTAGATGCGATCTTGACGCGCGAGCTCTTGAATCAACATGTGAAAGCTCTAAAACTCCTTTGTTGAAGCTAATCACCTACTAATATCTTGGTCAATCACTGAAACTATTTACATATAAGATTATTAGTAAATTATAACTACATGAGTTATCATCATCAAATATAGAGTGAAGTGCCTCTGGGCCAACAATCTCACCCTTTTTGATGATGATAAAACTTATGGAGTTATATATGCATTGATTAAAGTTAAACTTCATAGAAGCTCCCCCTTAACTCAAGCATAGCAATAAACATAAAGTTATGCAATGAATGCTCATAACAAATATGCATAAATGAGGAAATAAACATAAGTAAATTCTCCAAATTCTTCTCCCCTTTTTGCATAAACAAAACATATATGCATTAAACAAAATTCTTCAAATTCTTCTTCCCCTTTTTGTATAAAACAAGGAAATGAGATAATCATGTATATATAAAACTCCAAAATACTTTTCCCCCTTTTTGTCAATTCATCAACTAAGGGGCATAAATAAACTCTCAAAAGAAATCTTCTCCTCCTTTTTGTCAAATCAAATAATAAAGTTATATATATGCGATATACATTCATGAAGAGGAGAGACGTAAAGTTTACTTCCCCTGCATATATGCATTACATAAAAAAGAGATGACTAAACCCTAATCACATAACGCATAATATATAATGTATAAAAGGGGATGTGAAGCTTTCCCTACACACGTGTATTACATAAAGAAGAGAGGTCAATCTCCTCAATATGAGATACACTCAACATGAATCTATATATAGAGAAGATGTTAAGCTTCCCTTGCATATAAGCAATATATGTCAAAACATTTTGATACCAATTTATGATACCAATTAAAAATAAACAAAATTTTTTAAGATACCAAAAGATACTAATTGAAAATATCTTGTAAATTTTTGATACTAATAGAAAATGAAATATCGTACGTTTTTATACCAATTGAAATATATATATTGTAAATCTTGATACCAATTATAAATATTAATACCAATTGAAAATATTTTATAATTTTGATACCAATTGTAAGTATATATATATTGTAAGTTTGGATACCAATTGAAAGTAAAAACCAAATTTTTAGGTAAATATAACTCATATCAATATAGATACCAATTTAAAATTCTTGATACCAATATTGAAAATGTTAGCGTATACCAAAATAAAATATTTTTCATTATAAAGATTGGGAGTAAGATACCAATTGGAAATAAAAACCGATTGAAAGATAAAACATGAAATTTCTTCCCTTTGTGAAATACTAATGAAAACAATGCATAAACTTGTATAAGATACTAATTGAAAAATAATAGTCATTAAGGACTAAACAAGCTTATCATAAATATAATTTGTGCTTTAAAATGTAAAGATATAGTAAGCACAATCAAATCATATTTATGTATGAAAATATAAATACCAATCGAAATTGATTCCAATTGAAGTTAAAAGCACACATATATAGAAAACATATATGAGTATACATAAAAATATCAATTGTGATACTAGTTGAAAATATAATGAGAATCAAATGTATAACTCATACTATCTCCCTTTTATGCACATATTTAAATAGATATTCAATAAGAGCATAAAAGGCATGATCGCCCATCCATCCGCCCTTAGAAGGTTGGGGTTTTCAAAAATAAGATTTGAAAATATTTTAACATATTTGAAAACTCTACCAAGTGAAGAATATGAACTAGTTTAAGATAATTTGAAATAACTAGTTATAGATTCTTCAAAACATAAATGAATACATGAAAACATGAGAATCATCAAAACTAAATAGGCTTCAAAGTATATGTATGTTTTGTCTAAACTAGAAGTATGCATACATATCCTAAACACAATTGAGTTCATAATAAAAATTTACATGAAAAACAAGTGACTCATGGGTATACATGTATATCCAAAGTTTTGACAAAATTAACATATACATGAAGCTTAAACACTTTATCATGAAAAATATGTACAAAATAGGGAATACAAGTCAAAATGTATGAATCATCAAAACTAAGTTATACTAGTACATCTAATGGGTACAAATGAGCAATTAAGCACAAACATATAAAAATCAAATGTGGCTCATTAGTTGTACAAGTATACATACATGTTTTAATGAAGGCTACATTTAAACAAGTAATCAAAACCATGAAGTGCAAAATCACAAACAAAAACCAATATAATCATTATATAAATGAACAAGTCTTAGACTATGATATACAACATAGTTAAACTATAACGAGAATACAAAAATATAAATCCATATAAATATGGGTGTATCTCAAATACTACATATGTATATCACGAGTCTAGTTATCATGACATTTATCATAATAATCTTGAAAAACTAAAACATGCTAAAAATTAACAATATGAAAGCATGTAAACTAAATGAGAGTTAGAGATAGTTAACAAAATCATTAGGGCTTATCTCTAGATCTCCAAGCCGTGGTGGTCCTCCCACCAAACTTCCCTTGAAAGTGATGAATCCAAAAGTGTCACCATTTTGCTCGGAACGCATCCACCATCAAGGCTCCATTACTCTCATGTCAAGCGAAAGCCCACATCTACATCAAATAAAATAGGAATAGCTTTTGGTACTCATACTCTATTGGGTCCATGGGGGTTAGCACCTTTCCTAACCCAAACAAATTTATATGCAAAATTTAAATTATGTACTCTATCATAACAAAACTTTGCAAGGTGGTCCTTACGTCCACAATGTGTACAAGTGTACACATGAGCATACATAATGTCATGTGTATAAGCATGAGAAGCATGTGTATGCCGTGGTTTGTGTGCATGCATTTGAGGAGTATGTTTCTTGTAAAAATGGATTCCAACCGTGTGTCGTTCATGACACATTGGCTCAAAGTGGAGCCCAAACAATCTACATTTTTCTTTAACATACATATATCATTTTTAATACTTTTGAAGATAAAGTGGAGCATGCAACACTAGAGGATGAAGGTATAGTAGCATGGCAAACATGTGAAGACAAATCATTTTTCAAAGATTTATTTTCTTTTGAAATTGAATCTAGTTCTTTTGAAATAAAAATAAATTTGTTTTTCAAAGAATCATTTTCTTTAAAACAATATTAAGTTTTGAAGACAAAATCTCATTTTTCTTCAAAACATCATTATAATCATTTTTATTTTTCAAAATTTTGTTTTCATTTAGGGCAAGTTCAAGTTGGGATTTCGATGAGTCTCTTTCATTTGAAATCTCAACCTTCTCTTGCAAAGTCAAATCAAATTTTGAAAACAAATCCTTATTTTCTTTATTTAATTTATTACATTTCTTTTTCAAAACTTGGTATTTTTCTAATAAGTTTTCACACACAATGTAAAGTTCTTCATTTAAAGCATCGACATCCATGCCATCATAATCATCACTAGAAGAGCTACAATCATCTAGATAAGTTTCTGAATTTACCTCAAGGGAGTCATTCCCTTGGACCATGTAGCAAGGATGCTCGGACTCATCCACCAAGAATTCCTTCCCCACATAATTCGTCGTTTGTAGCTTGGGAGAGGTCAAAGTGCTCCACACTGTAAAAGCGGAAACACAATGAGAAACCATACACAAATGTTCTTTGCTTAGAGTGCACCTAAGTGCCTCTAGGGCTTGTGTATTGGCCTCTATATTCTTGCTATTATCAAGATAGGATTTCTTGGTAGCGACAAGGTAAACATGCAAACCTAGGGCTTTTAAAGAAGCACTCATCCTAATCTTCCATACATCGATGTTAGAAACATCAAACATAGGAGGGGTCATGAAGTCCATGAGTATGTAAACTATATGTGTGCAAATGCAAATGAGATTAGCAAACCAAGATCTCACTCCTAGGTGGTTAAACCTAATATCAGGAGTATAGGCTCTGATACTAATTGAAAGTACACTTAGAGGGAGGGTGAATAGGTGTATGGCTAATCTAATGATAAATGATGCAAAATTAAAAAATAAATTGCAACACACTTAGTATAACCAAAGACTGTAGCCGAATTCCCGTTGAAGAGCTCTGGAATATCTCCTCTAAATTCCTCTAAATAAGAGTTGAGGTGCTATGTAAAGCTCTCTTGGTTCAACACAAGTCAGGCACATAAACAATACCAAGTATATAAGATATGAGCAATATGAATCAATGCAAGATATAAAAGAGTTAGAGTTTAGAGATTGCGAATCAATCGCAAACAACACGATATGTTTCGAGGTTCGAGCACCCAGCTCTACGTCCCCGCCTTCACAGAGAAGGATTTCCACTATATCGTCCACACAGGACTTCCTACACAGGGAACCTTCACAGAGGATTTGGCAAATACAATTAGGAGTACACAACTCCTCTCTCTAACAAACACAACCTCTGCACAGGAGGTAAGACACAACAACAATCACCTCTCAGTAGAGGGATAAGGCACTAAGCCAAATAAAGATCACCTCTACACTTAGAGGGATATGACACAAAGCCAAACAATAACAATCACCTCTACACTTGAGGGATAGCCACAAACCCAATTGCACAACCTCCTCTATACTTAGAGGGAAAGGCTCAAAGCCAAAGCAAAGGAAAGGGTTACAACTCTTGGTATTCACAAAGATTACAAACCAATTTTTCTCACAAAACAAGATCCTATAAATAGGATAGATATGATAGCTCAAGTGTGAGAAAATAAAGAGTTTAAAAATTAAAAATCACAAAGAAAATACTTGAGAAAACTTCTAGGATATAATAGAAATGAAGATCAAAAAGAATTCCTAAATACTTCTCTTTTTCTTTAATTTTTTTCAACCCTTTAAAACAAATAAAGGTAGATCTTTTAAACCCAAAAACTCTTTTAAATCTTGCTGTAAAAACACTAGGAAAGATAGGAAATTTTGCTCTCTAAAAACTTATTAAAAATAACTTAAGAGAAGGCATATTTATAGCCTCTAAAAAATCTGCCCGTTGGCAGCCAGGAAAGGGCAGAATTGCTCTTACGGTCGACCAGCGCAACGGTCATATTTATGACCGTTGTGCCTCCGGTCGACCGCCCGGTCGATAGCAACGGTCGACCGCCCGGTCGATAGCAACGGTCGACCGCCCGGTCGACCGGCCCCCACTTGAGAGTGGGGTACTTTCAGTCGATCGACCGGCCGAGCTGGCTGGCCATGTGCACGTCTTCGTGCACATTGGTCGACCGTGCCGGTCGACTGACTCTTGGTCCGATTGATCGTCCGGTCGGCTGCCAGAGCAGTGTGACCGGGATTTAAAGGATTTGAAAACTTGCCTTTTTTACCTTCAATTAAATCCCATAAAATCACATAAATTCCACAAAAATAAGTTCTTATAAAAATTTTGAAATACAAATATGTGTAATCAAAAATCAACACATATTACAAACCATTTGAACTATTTTTATGATATTGAAATTAGGCTTTAAACCAAAATCGGTATTTTTCCAAAAATCAAACTTTGAAATGAAATCCGATTTTCCCAAAACTCATGTAAATACAAAAAACATGATATTGAAACAAATTTAAGGCATATTGTGTATGGATAGAATCCAATATACATATAATATATATATATCTATGTTTTTTACATGAAATCTAAAACCGGTTAAACCGAAAACCAAGACCAATGAACTTTAAACTTGTGTGTATGTGTGAACTTGAGCATATCAACACTATCTATCTTTACATAAGATCTAAACATTCTAAACTAAACACAAACTGAAGTCTACTTGTCTCCAAGCCGACTCAATCCAAACGCGATCCAACGAGCTTGACTCCAACAAAGTGCTAGATGCGATCTTGACGTGCGAGCTCTTGAATCAATATGTGAAAGCTCCAAAACTCTTTTGTTAGAGCTAATCACCTACTAATATCTTGGTCAATCACTGAAGCTATTTAAACACAAGAGTATTAGTAAATTATAACTACATGAGTTAATTATTATCAAAACTAGAGTGAAGGGCCTCTGGGCCAGCAAAAGCTTTCATCCCTAGTCCCTCCTTATGGATCACGACCCACATAGCCACTTACTATTACGGTAGTATTGAGTACTTGCACTCTTTGTTCTAAGTTCTGAGATTCTGTATTTTTGTGTGCAAGTAAAAACTCATCAAATTTTAACGCCGTTGTCGGGGAGGGACAGTAAGTTATTCTTAGATTTATATTTTTTTATTAACTTTCTTCTTTGTTCTTGGTATACAGGTTTAACTACAAAGAAATTTTGCTGCAGTGGACATATATGTGGCCCTGGACTCTGCTCTAAAAAGAAGAGCCAGAAACCCTCAGATTTGCTACATTCCAGTGGCAATCTGAGTGAACTACTAAGCTGTATTTTTTTTATAGGCTGGCTGAATTACAAAGCTAAAATTCTGTAGCTATTTATTTTCTTGTTTGTCTCACTATACATATTTTCTAGTCTCAATAGTAAAATAATATTTGTTAAATGCTAAAACGGTTTAGACTTTACATTTAAGCACGTGTCTAATTCGTTTACATTTTACATTATTGTTGAAGAGTGCTAGAGCAAAAGGTATGTATGAATAACATATAGTTTAGAAAATATTCTTGCGTGATATTTGCTTGTGAATATTACTTTTCTATATCTTGAACACTTTGTACATTCAATCTTAAGGGCTTGTCTTATAAACAAGATAAGGTGGGGAAGTCATTACACTCTCTTAGCCCACAAACCATCTCCTCACTCACTAACCAGCCTAACTAAAACTGAGTAGACGTTGGCCCTAGGGACATCTCAGACTCATGTAGGAGACTGGCCTAAAGGGGAAGTTAATTTGAATTTGACTCTTGCCAAATCGGTGTCTAAAGTTGGGGATTGAGGGGCGAAACCCCAAAGGTTGATGGTTTGGCATAATTAAGCCCGTTGCTTAGACACGGTACCTCCCACCGATCTTGCCCCTATCTGGCCGATTAACTTGTGGTCAGATTCAGTAATATACCCCTCGTGGACAGTCTAACCAGTTAGGAGTTGTCTAGGTCTAAGATCTACCCTAACTTAGATTAGATTTTCCTTTTTATTTGTTTGCTTATTTGTTTGTTTTTTTTATTTGTGTTTGACATTTTTTGTGTGATATGGCTTATAACAACAAAATTTTCAACTTTAATGGTGATCCATGTTACACCCCGACCTCTTTTTCGGATGTTACCAACCTGGCATATCATAACTTTAACCAACCTAGTGTGCCGGATTAGTCTAATCCGAATCAATACAACCCATACCCATAATCTTATGACCATAAAACCAAATTAATTCTAACTCTTTACAGAGTCAATGGCAATTCGCCTCCCTCGAGTCCAATTGTCAACGAACTCGTCGTCCTTATCCACCTTGTCCACAATTTTTACAATATTAATTCTCCGATTTTGCTTCCTGTATTCCTTTTCTACACCAACCCATTGAAGAAAAATTCAAGCTAAAAAGGGTATAGAAGCCGTGCAGGAGGCCGAACGAAAATTTTAGGCCTCCCCTATTCCACAATATTTTCAAGATTCATACTCAGTTCCACCAGTTCAAAATAGAAAACCATCAATCTAGGAAATGAGTATGCATGAGTCCGAGCAACAATCACAAAATCTAATGGACTCATGATTTCACCACAAATTTTAAAACAAAACTTCATCTTTTCAAGTCCAATCGCAACAAAATGATGAGCTAATCGATTATGAAAAGCTGCTTGAAGCCATGATTCAGGCTCAAAACACTCATAATCATGACATAGATGTAATGGTCAAGACTCTCCATTCCTACCCTTTGACCATTCCTGATGTCGCAAACCATTCTGTTGAGCCATTCAGGCTCAAAACACTCATAATCATGACATAGATGTAATGGTCAAGACTCTCCATTCCTACCCTTTGACCATTCCTGATGTCGCCAACCATTCTGTTAGAGCCAAAGAATCATGTTGTTTTAGAAAACAATAATCCATTTTAGCACACCCATTTGAACTTGCCCAAACTTCAAATTTTGAAAACCACATTGACATTTTGGCAAGTTATCCCTTTCCTGAAATTGAGCTTGAGAAAGAATATGATCCTGAATGTCAACTTGGTAATTCAATTCTACTTCCTGATTCAATAATGACTCTAATGTCTTCACCTGATTTCAATCCTTCTCCAGAGTCCACATTGGATCCTGTGCCTGTCCATCGGGAAACTGAATCACCAATCTTTTATGATCATCATATTGAACTTGATCAATTTCACACTTTGAAAAGTTCTATAGACAAATTGGCAAGTTCTCATTTTTACGAAATTGAACTCAATGAGGAATGTGACCTTGAGTCTCAAATTTATGATAAAGTTCAAATTTCTGAATCAATATTGACTCCTATTTTGTTACCTGAATTGAGCAATATTTTAGAGTCAGTTTTGATTCCTATACCTGTCATTCTTGTAGAATGTCACATTTTATTGTGGGAAAATGAATGTGGACTTGAGTTTCAACTTCTTAATTTGGAACCACTTCCTGGACATATTTTGATTCCTGAACCTTTATTTGACTTCAGTCATTTTCTTGAGTCGATTATAGTTCATGCCCTTCCTGATTTCAGATCAATCATTCCATCTTTTCATACTCTATTTTGGAACAGAGGTGTTGATAATAATAACTCTGAAGTTTGTTTGAAAATTTGAAAATTAGATGAAAAAAATTCTTAATAAAAATCATTCATATATACATCATTTTTAGTGAGTTATATTAGAGAGGTTTCTAATGGGTTCCTCCGAACTCCACGCAAATTAGGTTGGGCCGTATTTCGTGGACCAATCAGACCAACACCAGAACCACCACCTTAAGGTAATATTTTCCTTCCCTTTATTCTTTTTCATGCATCTATGCATTAATTCATACATTGAGGACAATGCATGAGATAAGTCTGGGGGAGGGTTCTAATATAACGTGGGTTTTCCTTTTATTTAAAAAATAACTTTTTATTATTAACATTTTCTTTACTTTAAAAAAAAACTTTTTGAAAATAGAAACAAAATTTTGACATATTTTTTGTAAGAAATTAAGTCAATTTTAAGGAATAGGAGAATCATAATTAAGATTTCTTATACTTGGTCAAAATAACATTATTTGTTTGATTTCCAAGGTTAGGAAGATAATTTGAAAAAGTAATTTAGTCTTGATTTTTACCTTGATGATATATGCATACTTTATACTCTTACAGACTTAGGGTTCAAAAACAAAATTCTTATGCCTTATTAGAAAAAAGAAAAAAGAAAAAAGAAAAGAAAAAGAAAAAGAAAAAATATAAATAAAAATCCTCTGATAGTTGGGTATTTGTCCCTCATAAAGCATAAGTATTCACGCTTAAAAACAGTTTATATAATAAAATGCTTAATTTTGTGGCCTTATTTGCTCGAGTTCATAAGTCCATGGGGTGTCTCCTCATCTGGTGCCCTAAGACCGCTTGGTTTGGGAGTCACCGATTAAAGGCTCATTACACGGGCAGATTAGAAAGCCTAATAGACTAAAGAATAATACCACCAAAAAATAAATAAATAAGGCATAAGAATTAGAGTTAAAGAACCCTTAGTCAAAATTTCACGGTCACGAAGGTGCATATGAGTTAAGGGTAAAATAATAGATTAGATGAGAAATATAGTTTGACTCGTGCCTTGGTTGATAACAAATTTTTGAATTAAGACTAAGCTTAAGAATGAAAAATTCAGTTTTCCTATAACTTATAGATTACTTAATTCTTACAATAATACTTCAAATATTCTTCTCTTTCAAAATGTATTTTCAAAATACTAACACTTTGTTTCCCTTTCTTTATGGATTTTGTGGGTGTAATCTACTGAAAACCCTCACGAGACAAAACTTGTTCTCTAGGGGGAACTTTGAGGTTTAACGGCTTGTTGCACATGCTCAGTGCAATCGCGTGACCCGCGAAAGTGGTCTAATAATCTTTGATTTAGTTTTATTGTTTTGCTCGAGGACGAGCAAAAGATAGGTATGGGTATGTGATTGCACACATTTATTGCATTATTGTTTATTACATTTCATTTTTTTCATGTAATAAATCTGCTAAATTCCTTGTCTTAAATATCTAGAAGATAATCATGGGAGGAAAGAGGATAAAATCAAATAAATATCAGTTAAATTCAGATTTAACTAGATCTATTTGGTAAGAGGAGGATGATCCCAAATTCAGTTGGTTAAATTCAGTTTTTGGTGAATCAAATGGTTAAAGCTAAAGATCAACTGAGGATAACGTCAAATACAGAGTCCAAATGCAAAGGGATAAATGGATGGAGAGAAGATCAACTGAGGAGAAGAAATAATTTTGACTCGGATTCTGACTGAATATATTTTAGTATTTGAATTATAACTTTCGCTAACGAAACTCAAATCTGATGATTCAAGATGATCTAAAAAGAAGACTTAAAGGGCTATAATATTTAAGTTGATCACTATTTCTAATTCTGTCATTTGATAAGTTATATTTAGCAATAATACGCCAACAAGCTGCAGATCAGAACTGAATATCTATATCAAATCAAGTTTGGAGATGAGGGGGGGATTCAAATTCAGAAATAGTCAGCTCCCTTATCTTTAGACTCGTTTCCTTATCCATTTCTATCCTATAAATATCCCACACATCAGAGACAGAAGGAGGACCAAGCAGAGATAGATTTTAGGCCAGTTTTCATTCCTTTTATTGTATATTTTTATTTTCTTTTTATTTAAGTTTTTATTTCTTTGTAAGTATAGGTTAGACTGAGATTCATGTAAGTAAGAGAGAGACTTATGTTGAGAGTGACACCGATATAACCTCCTCCTTTCTTTCATTATTTCTACAAGTAATCAAAAGTAACATCTTCATGCTTTTTTTGTTTATATATTTTTCTGTTTCTACTTTTTCTCTTTTGATTTTGATGAATGTCCAAGTGAACCTAAAAGCATCAACATAGCCATGTTTGTGTGAGTGCCACCGATATTTCATGATGATGTTCTCCTCCTCAAGATTTCATATCATTTCATTCTTGTTCGTCTTGATGATGTAATGCGAATGGGGACTGTGCTCGATCTTATGGGTTATGCGTTGATCGCCTCCGAAGTATGATAAAACATATAAGGATTCCATGTAAGTCATCAATCAGAGGAGGTAAGTATTTCTTTTAGCTTTTCTTTCTTTTCTTTTAATTCTTTAGTTTAGATCACCAACACCATCAACACCCAACTCTTTTATCACTCTTTTCAATTTCTTAGTAAATATCCATTTTCTATTTTTTCCACCTTCTCAATCTACCACTTTCTTTTTAACTTAACTTTAACTTACTTTTTTTTTTTAAAGAACTAAAAGAAGATCTTTAACCATTGAATATAACTTAAAGAGAACTTGCTAAAAAATCTTCCATCGCTAGTCCCTCCTTGTGGTTCACGATCCGCATAGCCACTTGCTATTGCGGTAGTATTAAGTACTTGCACTCTTTATTCTAAGTTCTGAAATTCTGTAATTTTGTGTGTAGGTAAAAACTCAATCACAAGACTCGCATTCTGGGTGCGTTGCCATGTGTCTAGCGAAGCTTGAAGAGACGCTGTTCTCTTAAAACGCGAGGTTCGCGTTCAGGGCGCGTTTCGATATACGGGTCGCGTATTTTGGCCAATTACTATGTCTATAAAAAGACAGCAGTCTTTCAAGAGTCATCATTAGACTCTTTTCTTCGCCGTTGAGCATGCGTCTAGGGTTTTACGAACTTTAGAAAAGCTTCGAGCCTTTTCTTTCTTTTTTCATCTTCTCTACATAATTCACTGTCAAGATGGCCCCAAAGATCAAGCATGTGGCTTTATTCTTAAGCGTTTTCGCTCTAGAGACTCAAATGGGAGATTTCTCTTTGCAGGAGGCCCACATTTAGGTAATAAAACCACCCAAATCGGTTTCTGACATTAAAGAACTCGAAGAGTTATCTTAACTCTTAAGCTTCTTCTGAGTTGAACTGTCAACGCGAGGATCACGCTCGTGTTTTATTTTCAGATGCGACCCTTATAGTGTTAGGTAAGACGCGGGTTTGACGACCTCCGCGTTCTTCGCTCATCAGCTTGAGTCTGTGTCATTTGTTGAACGGGGGCTTCATTGAGCCTTGCGTTTGATCCCAACACTAAGAGATTTTTTCTAAGTGGAAGAGTTCAAACGCGGACTTCATGTGAACCTCACGTCTCTGAGGATTGACGTGGGCATTGAGTCTCACGTCTGATTTCAACACTTAGAGAAAATTTTAAGTTGTGGAGTTTCAAACGCGGACTTCATGCGAGCCTCGTATCTCTGAGGTTTGACGCGGGTTTCACTGAGTCTTGCGTCTGATCCAACACTTAGAGAAATTTCTAAGTTGTGAAGTTTCAAAAGCGGACTTCATGTGAGCCTCACGTCATTGAGTTTAGATGTGAGTTTCACTGAGCTCTGCGTCTCAGTCATTAAACACGGTTCTGAGGTGAACCTTGCATCTGAGCTTCAATGCTTAGACAAATTTCAGTTGTCTGACTATTGTATTGTCCTTTTTGTGGCGTGATACTCCTTGAACCCTTTGTCCAAGCAGTGCCATTTTAGACATGTAAGTGGTGCTGACCCAAACATGATCTTCATTCTCCAGAGGATTGCTCTTATGACCACTGGTAAATCAAAGAAACGACGGAGCCAGATCAGCAACGCCAGTATGCTGACTCTCCGGGAAATCTTTTTTGACGATCAGTTCGAATCGGATTCCCATGCTCTATTGTGACTCGATCGGATGAGGCTGCTCTTCATGATAGGGATTGCAAATGGCTTTGCCAGAATATGTAGCGGATGTATCCCCTGACCTACCTGCAGTATATGTCCGTGTGTCAGACAATGGATTGAGAGTTGGTCAAGCCAATCTCCAGAGTTACTCTGGGAAAGATAGGTGCCCGTGAAGCCTTCACTGTCAATCATGGGAGGGATGTGATGGGGTTGCAGTCTGGTTTGGTCAGAACTGAATACCCAACAGGAAAAACCCCACAACTTGCGGCCACCTTCATCAAATAAATCCTGGATGTAAGAGGTGACTTTCCTTTAGAATTTCGTGCCATCGGATGGGTCCATTCTACCAACAAAACATGGTGGGGCAGAATGGTAGGATTGGCTTTGATAGAATTTAAAGATTTTTTGTTACAGGCTGGACTGTACGAGGCCATGAGGCTATCTAGTACGGCATTCCGCAGAGCACCCAATATTTCTATGCTATCCTGGAGCAGTACAATCCAGAGACCTACACGTTCTTCACTCCCATCGGGGAAATAGAGCTTGCCCTCCATGAGATGTACGAAGTCTCAGGGCTGGTGATTGGAGATGCCCCTTATGAAGAATATGTCCCATCGACAGAGGAGCTATATCTGTTGAAGAAGAGTGATCCTCTGGTGTACAAGACTTATTGGGAGGTGTTGTGCTACTTCACAACTGTGGGCTGATTAGTCTCTAAAATTGCATATTTCATACCACATCTTCATATTTATTTAATATTAAATCCTGTTAATAATACCTATTTTGCATGTTTCTAGGTCCATGGCATAAAATGAAGAAGAAGACCCAAAATCACTATTTAATTAGTGATTAAAAGCCTATAAATATAGTCATTGACCTTGGAGGGCGATTTTGTCAAAATCAGGGACCCAATTCTAGAAATCAGGATATGCAGCTGACAGGGGGACAAGCGGGCAGCGCGCAGCAGACGGCGCTACGTGTCGCCCTCGTACAGCCACGGAAACGCGGCCCGCGTTTTCGCGGCTGTACCGACGCCATTGCGCCAGTACTTCGGGCCAGGGTTTGTCCCCCTGGTCCCCATTCTCCTAGTGCCTATAAATGCCCTCTTGGTTTTCTGCACTGGAAGATATCCAGAGAATTAGGGTAGTTTTCTTCTCCATGTTATAGTTTATGATAGTTTAGGTTAGTTGTTCTTCTTCCTCTTTGTATTTTTCATTTCTTGTAGATCTTGTTATAGGAGAGAGAGTGATACATGGTTGGAAAGTAAGAGTGCTTGTAATAGAAGGTGACAATTTATGAAAGGTTCTCTCTTTACCTCTCTTTGTTTTCTTCTTACTAATTCCTTTTACATGTTTAGCTAATTTTCTCTCATGCCAACTAACTACTAACCACTAACTTGCTAACTTCTTACTTGATAATTCACATGAATCTAATATCCTCTACTTGACCTTGCTCTTGTAAGAGCCATTGATGGCTTATGATGATGGATTCTAACACTCTAACATCCTAACTTTCTAACAAGCTAACATTACTTTACTCCATACTTACTCTTGTTTAATTTTGATAGTTTATGTGTAGCTTGCACTTGTTTGTTGAGTTTGGATGTGAAAGTTATCTTATGGGTCATGCTTTGAAACGCTCTTGAACCAAGGACTAGTGATGGCCAATGATACATGTGAGGCAACTATCACTAAGAGGTTAGCATGGTTAGTAAAACTATTAGTAGTTAGTAGCCATAAATTTTCTTTATCTTTTTACTTTATTTTAGATATACAAATAAAAATCGCAAAAATCATTTCTTCTATGTTTCCCACCTCTTCGTGTTTCACTATAGTCTTCTCTTTTTATTATTTGTTTTCTTTTCTTTTAATTCTTTAAAGCATTAAAGAACACTTAACATACACGTGAACATACGGTGTAAATTTCTATCGCCTCCCGTCCTTATGAATTCGACTCGTTTTAGCCTCTATGTTATAACGGAAGTATCGAGGAAGCCAAAGCGCACACACTTTTATTGCATGATTTCAAAATAACACTTTTCGTGCATGGTTTTCCCCCGATCAAATTTTTGCGTCGTTGCCGGGGATGGGAATGGTTTGATTTCATATTTTTATGAACTTTTTTTTTTGTTTTTTGCGTGCGGTCAAATTTTTAGCATTGCAGAAGTCTACACTTGCTTTTGTGTGGTTGAGTAAATTCTTGTATATTATTATATTCTGCTGCTATTTTTTTATTTATATTATCTGTGAACTTTAATAATTTTAAGAACTAAAATAAGAAAATTGGATGCTTTAAAACAGTTTAGACATTTACATCTAGGCACGTGTCGATTTTAATTCCAATATACTATATTTTGTTCTTGTGTTGTTATGATCTTGACGGAGGTGTACATATTGCATGAAATATAGTTAGGACAAACACGTAGGTAATTTACTCTCTTTGTATGTTCATTCTTATCTATATTGTACACCTGTACGAATTGAACTTAAGGGTAAAACCCAATGCAACATAAGGTGAGGAAGTCATTACCCCCTTAGCCCAAAAATCACCTCCCTACTCACACAACTCAAGCCTAAATAAAAATTGTTAGACATTGCCCCTAGGGACATCTCGGACTAATTTAAAAGATTGACCTAAGGGGAAGTTGTTAGAGTTTGACTCTTCTTAAATCGATGTCCAAGGTTAGAGATTGAGAGGTGAAACCTCGAAGAACAGTAGTTTGGCATAATTAGGCCCGTTGACAATAATAATTTTTTCAATCATAATATGAATTCATATTTCACCCTGACCTCATTTGACTCAGATAATTTCAACTCGTATATGTGCAACATGAATCAATCATATAGGCCGGATTGGGATTATTCGACTCAACATGACCCACTCTCCCAATCTTATGATCACAATTTTTAAAATAATTTCAACTCTTTACAGAATCAATGGGGATTCACCTCCCCCGAGTTAAATTTTCAACCACCTTGTCCACAATTTTCATTTCCCGATTTGGATTCATATCCTCCTTTTCCTGTCCCACCAACCAAAGAAAAATCTAATTTGGAAAGAAGTATGGAAGCCATGCTTGAGTCCCAACAATAAATTTAAAATTTGCTCAATTCACAATCCTTCCCAAATCAAATTCCATATACTCTTTTTCTAGAA
Organism: Agave tequilana; assembly: GCA_038442645.1. Classification (NCBI taxonomy): domain Eukaryota; kingdom Viridiplantae; phylum Streptophyta; class Magnoliopsida; order Asparagales; family Asparagaceae; genus Agave; species Agave tequilana. The sequence goes on from JAVJIF010005961.1 coordinate 156,022, forward strand.
CATCCAATTGAAAAAAAATCTGAGTTAGAAAAGCGTTTAGAAGTCTGTTGTGAAATGGCGCAACAAATTAAAAATATGTTGGACTCAACATCTCAACCAAAATTCCAAGAGTCATGCTCATCTTCTCCAGTCGCACCAATTCAAAATGAACAACCATCAGTCCTGGACTTAGTATGGAGCTCTTGCGTGAGTCTGAGCAACAAACTTAATATCTGATAGACTCACAATCTGACCACAATTTTCAAAATCAACTCCCATACTCATCTTTTCAAGAAGAACCAATTGCAAAGAGTATGGAAGACATGATTCAGACTCAAAATTTTGTTACCTGGCCTATCAGTAGGTTAGACTCTATAATGAACGAATTGATCAATGAGAGCGAAAAAAGTCTTTCTTGTCAACCTTTGATCAATCCATATATCCCTAACTCTATCGATTGGTCCCAAGAATCATGTTATTTTGGAAACCAAGATTCAATTTCAGAACGCACATTTGAACTTGACCAAACTCCAAGTTATGAAAGTCGCCAGATATTCTGGCAAGTTATCCCTTTCCTGAAATTGAAATTGAACATGAACGTGATCTCGACCCTCATGTTGGTGATTTTATTTCACTTTTTGATTCAATAATGACTCCGGTATCTTTACCAGATTTTTTTCTCTATTCCGGAGTCAAAATTGAATCTTGTACCAGTATACTGTGAAATTGAATCACCAATATCTTCTGATCACAGTTCATTGATGGGGAAAGCGTGTGAACATCAATTCTTTAGTTTGGACCCTATTTTTGAACCAAAATCGACTCTAATTGTTGAATCTCGACTTGATCTGAGTCAAATTCCCAAGTCGGTATCAGTTTTTGTTCCTACTCCATTTGAGTCCAAATTCATCATCTCCCAAAATCATACTTCATTGTTGGACAAGGATGTTGAACAAAATGACTCAGTAATTATTTTGAAAATTGAAAATTGGATGGGAGTAATTTTTTCAATGAGATCATACGTTCTCCATTATTTTACTGGGTCGTATTAGAGAGGTCACTGGTGGGTTTCTACAAGATCCATGATTTCTAAATTGGGGCGCGTTTCATGGACCAATTAGACCACCACTGGAACCACCACTATCTGGTTTGGGAGTCACTGGCTAAAGGCTCACTACCCGGGTAAGTTAGAAAGCCTAAGAAAACTAAGAAAGACAAAAATAATATAAATAAATGGCATAAAAGTTAGAGTCGATATCCCAAAAATCTTCACTGTTCATAAAGTGCATATTTCCCTAAGAGTTTTATGAAAGATTAAAGAATCGATTCAATTTTAAATTCTTACATTTAATTTTTAATAAGATTTTGCATTTCGACTTAGTTTAAGGAAAAATAATTTCTGGTTAACCTATGACCTTAGATCACTTAAATTTTCGCAAAAATATTTTAACGGTTTTCTCTATTTCAAAATGCATTTTCAAAATACTAATATTTGATTTCTTTCTTTCTGGATTTTGTGGGTGTAATCCACTGAAAACCCTCAAGGGATAAAACCTCCTCTAGGGAAAATGTAGAGGTTTAATGTCTTGTTGCACATGCTCAGTCTAATCGCGTCACTTGCGAAAGTGGTGTAATAATCTTCTTAGTTAGTTTTTCTGTTTTGCTTGGGACGAGTAAAAGATAGGTGCGGGGTGTGATTAGTCTCTAAAATTGCATATTTCATACTACATCTTCATATTTATTTAATATTAAATCCTGTTAATAATACATCTCTTGCATGTTTCTAGGTCCATGGCATGAAATGAAGAAGAAGACCCAAAATCACTATTTAATTGGTGATTAAAAGCCTACAAATATAGCCATTGATCTTGGAGGGCGGTTTTATCAAAATCAGGGGCCCAAATCTAGAAATCGGATATGCAGCCGATAGGGAGACAAGCGGGCAGCGCGCAGCAGGCGGCGCGTGTACAACCGCAAAAACGTGGCTTGGGCCGCGTTTTAGCAGTTGTACTGGCGTCGTTGCGCCAGTACTTCGTGCCAGGGTTTGTCCCCTGGCCCCTGTTCTCCTGGTGCCTATAAATACCCTCTTGGTTTTCTGCATTGGGAGATATCCAGAGAGTTAGTATTGTTTTCTTCTCCATGTTGTAGTTTAGGGTAGTTTAGATTAATTGTTCTTCTTCTTCCTCTTTGCATTTTCCATTTCTTGTAGATCTTATAATAGGAGAGAGAGAGAGTGATACATGGTTGAAAAGCAAGAGTTCTTATAATAGAAAGTGACAATGTATGAAAGGTTCTCTCTTTACCTCTCTTTGTTTTCTTCTCTCAACTCCTTTTACATATTTAGCTAATTTTCTCTCATGACAACTAACTACTAACCACTAACTTTTACTTGATAATCCACATGAATCTAATAGCCTGTACTTGGCCTTGCTCTTGTAAGAGCTATTGATAGCTCATGATGATGGATTCTAACACTCTAACATCCTAACTCTCTAACAAGCTAACATTACTTTACTCCATGCTTACTCTTGTTTAGTTTTGATTGTTTAAGTGTAATTTGCACTTGTTTGTTGAGTTTGGATGTGAAAGTTATCTTATGGGTCATGCTTTGAAACACTCTTGAACCAAGGACTAGTGATGGCCAATGATACATGTGAGGCAACTATCACTAAGAGGTTAGATGGTTAGTGTAGCCATTAGTAGTTAGTAGTTATAGATTTTCTTTATCTTTTTATTTTATTTTAGATTTACAAACAAAAATCACAAAAACTATTTCTCTATGTTTCCCACCTCTTCGTGTTTCACCGTACTCTTCTCTTTTCATTATTTGTTTTCTTTTCTTTTGATTCTTTAAAGCATTGAAGAACACTTAACATACACGTGAACATACCGTGTAAGTTTCTATCGCCTTCCGTCCTCGTGGATTCGACTCGTTTTAGCCTCTATACTATAACGGAAGTATCGAGGAAGCCAAAGCACACCCACTTTTATTGCTTAATTTCAAAACAACACTTTTCATGCATGATTTTCCCCCGATCATGGCCAGGTGACAGGATGGAGGAATGGGGGATTAAGCAGATATCGTGGGCAAATTATGTGTTCGCCGACCCGGCTAGCTCCCAGTACTGATGAAGAAATAACTTGAAAGGATCAGTGCATCCACCAGCTCATACACCATAGAGTCTAATGAGGATACTTTCAAATCGGAGATGATTTTTGAGAGGTTCCACCATCAATTCAAAGTCCCAATGTCTGGCCGGGCTCTATTGGCGGGCTTTCTCATGTTGTGGCTGAAGCGATGTGTGGTGCCGACATTACCGCATAAGGTGATCATTGTCGATGTTGTGCACCCAGCTATTTTGCTTGCTCATGGGAAATCCACTGCCCTCTTTCTATTAATGGTGGCCGAAATCTAGAGTGGGTTACGGGCGTTAACGAAGAGCTTCTGTCAGGTGGAAGCAATCATGGACGCAAAGGGCAACCCAGTTAAGGATTCCAATGGTCATCCCCTGGTTAAGACTCCCAGTTTCAGGGTTGACCTTCCATACACATATCTGATGGCTTAGTATGTGATGCATTGTACTAATGACTGCCATCTCTGCTCATACAATTTTATATCTTTCGTGCGGCAGTTGGAGAATTCGAGCTGGCTGTAGTACTACATGTTTTACATCCAGAAGACTATTCTGAATGGGGCAACTATCAATTGGACAGGTGCTTCCCCGAGATTCACGACGCATCCTACGGGGACAAGTTTGCAGACCTCGTTGGCTCAGATGGATTCACCCAATTACCTTCTGGCGTCTTCTGATGGCTAATAAACATCCAACCTGGATACTTGATTTTTGGACAAGGGATCCTGTACAATAGAGCCTTATATGTCTTATCAGTTTGCCGGACAGTTTGGTTACGACCAATTGTACGTTGGTAACCCTAACCCAAACCTTTGCTTCTGTGAGAATTTATTTGAAAGTGCCCGGGCATGGTACTACAACATAGCTGGAGGAACTGGAGTTATCTTTGCCCTCCCTCACAATATGCCCAACTCTTATGCTATTCTTGATTTTTATACGTGGTATTTCATGGCAAATAAGGTGCCTGGGTTTGGAATAAACACCTCATGCATATAGGGTATCAAATCCACATAGAAAGCCAAGGTAGGGTCCAAGGTTGTTGGATGCGAGGGATGACCGAGTACCAAGAGGCCAAGAAGGAAGCGGAAAAAAAGGCCAGGAGAGAGGCTAGCAGACCAGTAGAAGCTTCAGGGTCAGAGTGTGGAGCAAAAGTGGCTGAGGAGCAACCCACTAGGAAGACTCGGTAAGTTGTGCTCAAGCATCCTCGAGCCTGTGTTTCCCAAGGTGAGCCCAGCCCGAAGAAGGTGAGAAAAGGATCTGAGGCTGCAGTTTCAGCCCAGATGCTTGAAATAATCCTTCTGGTACTGAGGAGCAGGAGAAGAAGGAGGAAGAAGAAGATGCAGTCTTGGCTCTTCGTCCTCGAAGTTTGCGCAGCAGGGGCCCCGTAGTCTTGACGGAAGCAGAGCCTGCAACGCAGTTCATTGTGCCAAAGCGGCTGTGGTTGCAGAACGAGCGAAAGAAGTAACGGAGAGGAGTGAAGTTAAAATTCTATCTCGACCGGGCATTTCAATTTGCCTGGCAGCTTCGTCGGCCCAAGAAAGAGTGAAGCTGCATCAGCCAGGCTCTCCTAGTGTCTTGAGATCAGCCTCTTGGGTTGCGGAGCCCAGCCCTACCACTGGACTTATCAGTGGCAAAGCTCCGGTCACTAAGGCCTTCTTGGTTCAAGTGTCTTCTTCATTATCTAAAGAGCACAACGACTATTCGGGTGACGAAGTTGACTTCGACGATGAACCCTCTCTTCCTGACACCAGCAAGTTTTCACATATTTCAGAGGAAGAGATGCATGTATACGTTCCTGCGATGGTTTTGCCATCGGGAGAGGTCACCATTACCGAGGATATTTCTTCTATCCCTTTTAATTATTTTCCCATTGAATTGGACAAATGTTTTAATGTTTCATCTGAATATTACCTGCAGGAGTGACTACCGGTGTTGAGGCTGCAACCTGCTCCCATATTTAGGAGATGATGAAGGAACTTGCCTAGCCGGAAGGCCTTGAAGTTTCTGCTACTGGGATGATCCTTGAGGGCACAATCACCACGGCTGGGGAACCCTCGTTTCAGAGCAACCTGCCAAAGGATCTACCGTCTTTGAATCCTCAGCTTGGTAAGAGAACAAAGATTCTCCATATACTCTTATTCTCATCGTTATCGCTAACATTGATATTATGATTGCAGAGAGTACCGGGTTAGCTCAAGTGAAAGAGCCCATGGCAAGCACTGGCACAGAGGACAACACACTTCAAACGTCAACAACTGAACTAAGTACTGTGGAGTTTGTCCCTGCGGTTGTTGGTTCACAGGCTACTACAGTAACAGTCCCGGAGGTGCCAGTTATGACCTCGGCGTTGACGGATCCTGCTGCTGGCCCCGTCTCTGCACCAAGTGAGATGGCTCCCGCCTCTATGAATATTGTACGCACAATGATAGAAAGGGGTTTCGGGAGTGCATCAACAGAGCTGGCTCCAGCCATGGACATCATAGAAGAATTGGCCCATCAGATGGAACAACAGTTCTTCACCTCCATGAGGTCCTGCATCGAATTAATTCTTTTCGGGAGAAGTTTCTTTGAGTTCGCCCGAATGCTTCTTGAAAACCAGATCGAGAACATCCGTCATACTAGAAGCTCGAGCAAGTTAGGGCGTATCTGACGCTAATCGAACAGTTAGAGATATACTTGAAGGAATTAAGGACCCTGGAGAAGGCTAGTCTGGTGGACGAGACTCGGTTGACGTTGAGTAAGCTCCTCATTTCCCAAGAACGCAAGTAAAAAGAGATGGAGAAGCAGATGGTTGAAGAGGCCCATTACCTCAATGACTTCCAAGCCAGCTATCAAAAATTAGCTGACGACTCCAGAGAATCTGAGGTCATCCTAAGAACGCAGAGCAAGTTATAGTCACTGCTCAAGCAGCTATTGCCAAGGTGAAAGCCTTGATTCAGGTAAATGAGCAGAAGCTTGCTGCTGCTAGGAAAAGGCTGGAGGAGCTAGAGGCTACCAAGAAGCAGATCCAAGAAGATCTTACTGCTCGTTCTTCCAAGTTAGAATCTCTCCAAACACAGTTGGCTTTGAAGAAATTCTTATCAGAGGAAGAATTTAGGGTTCAAACTTGGTCAGAGGTTTAGAAGGCATCCCAGCATGAGATGCAGCACCTGTGGGACCGAATTTACTCTTTGGCTGAGCGGGATTAGCCCTCCTCCTTTTATATCTCCCTTTTTTGGTATTTCTCCCCCCTTTTTTGTACCACTCCACTTATCAAATAAGAGAGTGTTTGTATCACTTTTATCATTTTGACAACAATAATAAAATTTATCAAATTTTGTCTCATCTTTATTCCTCTTTTGTATTTGAGAATCATATCTCATTTTATCCCTTCATTGTGTTTGAGAATCAGACGGACTCTTTGTTGTGGAGGAGAACACTGCTCTCATAAACGTAGCTCTTGACCAATGTGGAGACGTAGTCCTTAGCTATTTGCTGGGATGCGACTATGAGTTATAGAAGAGAAACTCAGACATCTCCGAATTGTTGATGAAATATGGCCCTAAATTGTAAGGAAGGCGTGACCTTGAGTTGTTGAGAGACGTGACTTTGAATTGTTAAGAGGACGTGGCTCTAAATTGATTAAGAGACGCGACTCTAATTCACTTAGAGGACACGGTTCTAAATTGTTTGAGAGACGCGACTCTGATTCACTTAGAGGACGCGGTTCTGGATTGTTGAGAGACGCAGCTCTAATTTGCTTAGAGGACGCGGCTCTGAATTGTTGAGAGACGCGGCTCTGATTTGTTGAGAGACGCGACTCTGCATTATTAAGAGGACGCAGCTCTGGATTGTTGAGAGACGCGACTCTAATTCACTAGGAGGACGCCGAACTGGATTGAGGAGAGACGTGGCCCTGAGCTCTTCAACTTGGTGGAGGTGATACAGCCTTTGGTTTGCGAAGGGACGCGGACTTCAAGACGCGATCTTGGATTGTTAAAGACGCGGTCTTCATTCTATTGAGGAAACGCAGCCTTTGGTTTGCGAAGGGACGCGGACTTCAAGACGCGATCTTGGATTGTTAAAGACGCGGTCTTCATTCTATTGAGGAAACGTAGCCTTTGGTTTGCGAAGGGACGCGGACTTCAAAACGCGACCCTTGAAGCATCGCATGCAGTTTATAGAGACGCGAACATCATGCTGGATCTTTAAGGCAAAGTCGGTGTTGACAGTTGGGGACGCATGTCGTTGGAACTTCCTGTAGCAAAAATCCACGTGTCTTATCCATATTGGATTTGATATTCGCGTAGAGAATTAAGGCTATTAATTAGCCTTTAAGAATGGCTTTGATTTTTATGCTGTTAATTAATGGCCATCAGTCAGCCTCTAAATAGGCCATAAGCCTCTTAACAATCATTCATCATGAATGTTTTCTTTCGCGGGCATATGCTCTTAAGAACTCCATCTTGACTGTTTTCCTTCATGGGCATGTGCTCTGAAGAACTTTCAGACTTCTTTAGAAGAACCTAAAGCTTTGCTGCTTTCTTGCAATCTTCCTCAAAGATTATCATTGTTAAGTGATTTCAAAATAAAAAAGCATCCCTTCAGGTGCTTTCTTGGTCGTGTCTTGACGGATGATGTCCAACCTCTAGAGAACTTTCTTTAGGTAGAAAATGGCATTTGTCATGATAACACTCTGTTTCCTTGAAGCTCTTTCATCGCCAGTTATGAAGAGACTGTCTCTTAATCTTTTTTTAAGTGAAACTTATAAAAAAAATCTCTTTCTTGAAGTGTCGACAGTTGACTAAAGATCCATGCATCCATGCTCTGCAAGCGCGATCCTCGCGTTAATTGATGAAACACGAGCTTGTTAACTTCTAAGTCTCAAGTTTTTTCAGACGCAAACGTGATGAACTCTGCATTTTAAAGCCTTAAAACGTGAGCTTTTGCATATAAGACTCGCGTCTGGAGTTCATGACTTAGAAAATTTTAAAATTTCTCTTTTGAGATCTTTAGACGCGAGTGTGGCGAACTCTACGTCTTGAGGCCTTTAAATGCCCTTTTGAGATCTTTAGACGTGAGTGTGGCAAACTCTGCGTCTTAAGGCTTTAAACGCGAGTCTCTCATATAATACCTGCATCTGAAGCTCATGACTTAGAAAATTTTAAGTCCCACGTCTACGCCTTTAATATATCCTCCGCGTTTCAATTCTCGGACGCGAGTCTAATATTGGATTGTACATTCGGATCCATATTTTTTTCTTCGCGGAGCGTGGTGAACTCTGCGTCTTGAAGCTTTGGACGCGAGATTCGCGTATAGGACTCGCGTCTGGAGTTTATGACTTTAGACCCGCGTCTGTGCTTCTGCATTCATATTTTCTATCTTTGTAAAAATTTAACCCTCGGGTTTTTTACTTCTTGCAAGTCTTGGCCATATCAATGATGCTGGTTTCAGTGTCTTTACCGAATCTATTGAAGGAGACATGAAATGGCCAGCTTGATCGATTGGCAACCACTTGAGAAGTCAGAACTTCTGTCCAAGGGTGAGGAAGATCCACGCGGTTCTCGATACCCATCAAGACATTATTAGACATGATGCACCAGTAAGGTCTTGGATCCTTCCTGATCATAATGAGCATGACGCATTTGAAGGTCACAGGAAAGAGAACGTCACTAATAAGGTTTGGGATCCTCTCTTCACTATTCTTTTTCAAAGAAGTGACAGCAACAAAAAATTCATGCTCATTAGATGACTTTCTGGTGGCGGAGCTTCTCATTAAGCGAAGGATTACGGCCTTGTGAAGATCTTCGCACCAGTTGGTCAGCTGGAATCAAAATGCTCCCTTGCATTTTGACCTCGAGAAACACCATTGTTCTCAAGAGGAGAGGAGGTTGATTTGCTGTTCCAGCCACGGTCAAGAAGACGAACTTTGTGTATCTTCAATGTCTCAAGGAGTGAGTGCAACCTTTCGCTGAGCAAAAGAAACCTCTTTTTACTCCTTTATTGTAACACTCAATCTTATTAGAAAAGAGAGCGTTTTGTATCACTTCATATTTTTGAATATCAATAAAAGTGACATTTTTCTGCCTTCTTATTTGTCTTGACTTCCATTTTACATTGAAAATCAGACAAGTGAAAGTGATTATCTTTGATTTGCTAGAAGTGTAATATTTTAACTTAGAAAGTCAAAGTAAGAAAATTCCATTTAAGAAATTTAAAAAGGTTACTGTTAGAGGTATGATGTTAACTTGACAGTAGTAGAATAGGTTTTATGGACTTGTCATTCTATGGATGAGAATGACAAGTGAAGTTTTCACTCCGCGGAGGATTGTGATTGAGTCTACATTAGAGGTTTAGTATTACCGTAAGTAATACTCAGCTGGGGATTAGTAAGAACACTGTTAAATGTGTGTATTAAACTAATAGTGATTTAAAGTGGACCTGCTATTCTATTGACAAGAACAACAAGTAAGACAAGGCCCGTTGGAGATCTGAGTATTTTTTTACCGTCAGAGGTGTGATATTAACTTAACGAATTGGATTGAATCTTGTCAAAGGTGTGATGTTAACTTAACAAGGATGTGATTTAGAGGTGTAATGTTAACTTAGCTCCACAGGAATTTCAGCTTCATTTGGAAAAACTGAAAATATCACTGTCATAAGTGTAGTATTGAACTTAACAGTGGAGGTAATGCTAGAGGTATAATTTTGAACTTAGCACTAGTCGTCCCGACTTCGATATGAAAGTTCGAGGGAAAGTCATTGTCATAAGTGTATTGTTGAACTTAACAATGAACTGGGTGCTAGAGATCTGATGTTAAACTTAGCATCGCTCGTCTCAGCTTTGATATGAAAGCCTGAGGAAAGTGACTGTCAGATGTTTAATGTTAAACTTAGTAGCAACTTGATCACTGTTAGAGGTGTGATATTAAACTTAACAGTAATTTGTTAGAGGTGTAGTATTAACATGACAACAAGAGTTGATTTGTGATATGAGCAATTTTGAGAACGTGTCATTCTATTGAGGAGAATTTACAAGTGAAATTTAGAATGTAAGAGGTTTAGTATTAACTTGACTATTTTGAAGACTTGTGACTCCATATATGGGCGAGATAAGTGAAAGTCTGTACTCGTTGGAAGGTATTGAAACTTTTCACTGTTAGAGTTTTAGTGTTAATATAGCAGTGATTGAGTTCGTGGACCTACCACTCAATGGGAGAGAATTGGCAGAGGACTTTGGTGGAAAATAGAATGAATTGTCAGAGGTGTAATGTTAATATGACAAATATTGATATTCTAGGGGCATGAGAGGTTTGCCGATAGAGGTGTAATATTAACATACCAGCAGAGAGATTTTGAGTGGGTATTTAGTGAAATTTTGTCGTCAGAGGTTTAATGTTAACTTGACTGACTCCACCAGGGATCGAGGAAAATGACTTATCAGAGATTTGCTGTTAACGTGATAAGTTTGTGCTTATTTCACTAGAAAAATGGGTATGTGTATTTTTTTTGTGGTCCTACCATTCTGTAGGAGGGAATTGGTAAAAGATTTTGGAAGAGAAATAGAATAAATTGTCAGAGGTGTAATATTAACTTGACGAATCTTATTGGGTGATTGAGATAAAACCTGTACACAAAAATATAGAATTTCAGAATTTAGAATAAATAGTGCAAGTACTCAATACTACCGCAATAGCAAGTGACTATGCGGGTCGTGATCCACAAGGAGGGACTAATGATGGAAGCTTTTTTAGCAAGTACACTTTTAAGTTACATTCAATGGTTAAGATCTTTTAGTTCTTTAAAAGAAAAGAGAAAAATGGAATTATAATTAAGTTAGGAAGAAGGTGGTAGATTGAGAAGGTGGAGAAAATAGAAAATAGAAATATACAAAGAAATCGAAAAGAGTGATAAAAGAGTTGGGTGTTGATGGCGTTGGTAATCTAAACTAAAAAATTAAAAGAAAGAAAACTAAAACCTAAAAAACTTACCCTTCGGTGCCTGATAACTCTTGACCCGTATCGACGATGTACCTTTATTTAAAGGCATGTGAAGTATTACAAATAGAATCTTCCCCATTCCTGATTTACACTATAAAATGAAGGGGCAAGCTACACTACCATAGAAATGGATATCCATCACATAAGCCATCAACGGTAATTGCAAGAGTAAGGCAACTTCGAGGCTATCGGATTCATTTGGATCAACAAACACAGAAGAGGGAAGCAAACGAAAACAAGAATAGAAAAAGAAAAGAAAACTTCGATTCGATTCAAATAACAATGAAAAAAAAGATCACTTATACCGGTGTCACCCTTAGTACAAGCTTGTTCTCATTTCTACATGAAAGTCTCCTCTCCTCTCAGTTACATAAAGAAAATACTAAAATATATTCAGTCAGAATCTGAGCCAAAATTGCTTCATCTCATCCGTTGATCTTCTCTCCATCCATTTATCCCTTTGGATTTGGACTCTATATTTGACGTTATCCTCGGTTGATCTTTAGATTTAGCCACTTGATTCACCGAAAACTGAATTTAACCAACTGAATTTGGGTATCATCCTCTTCTAATTAAATAGATCTAGTTAAATCTGAATTTAACTGATATTTATTTGATTTTATCCTCTTTCTCTCCATGATCATCTTTTGCAAAATAGACATTTAAGATAAGGAATTTAGCAGATTTATTATATGATAAATGTAAAAATATAATAAAGAATAATGTAATAAATGTGTGCAATCACACCCCCACACCTATCTTTTGCTCGTCCTCGAGCAAGACAACAAAACTAAACCAAAGATTATTAAACCACTTTCGCGGGTCACGCAATTGCACTGAGTATGTGCAACAAACCGTTAAACCTCTAAATTCCACCTAGAGGACGAGTTTTATATCGTGAGGGTTTTCAGTAGATTACATCCACAAAATCCATAAAGAAAGGGAAACAAAGTGTTAGTATTTTGAAAATACATTTTGAAAAATAAGAATATTTGAAGTATTATTGTAAGAATTAAGTAATCTATAAGTTATAGGAAAATCGAAATTTTCATTCCTAAGCTTAGTCTCTATTCAAAAACTTGTTATCAACCAAGGCACGGAGGCAAACTATATTTCTCATCTAATCTATTATTTTACCCTAAGTTATATGCACCTTTGTGATCGTGAAATTTTGAATAAGGGTTCTTTAACTCTAACTTTTATACCTTATTTATTTATTTATTTTTATTATTTTTATTTTTTTCATTTTTGGTGATATTATTCCTTAGTTCTATTAGGCTTTCTAATCTGCTCATGTAACGAGCCTTTAATCAGTGCCTCCCAACCCAAACGGTCTTAGGACACCGAGTGAGAAAACACCCCATCGACTTAAGGATTCGAGCAAACAAGGCCACAAAACTAAGAATTTTATTATATGAACCGCTTTTAGGCCTGAATACTTATACTTTATGAAACACAAATACCCAGCTTAATCAGAGAATTTATATATATATATATTTCTTTTTCTTTTTCTCCTTTTTTTTAAATAAGGTATAAGAATCTTTGTTTTTGAACCCTAAGTATTTAAGTGTATAAAGCATGCATATATCATCAAGGTAAAAATCAAGACTAAATTACTTTCTTAAATTTTTTCCCTAACCTTGAAAATCAAACAAATAATTTTATTTTGACCAAGTATAAGGAATTCTAATTATGATTCTTCTATTCCTTAAAATTGACTTAATTTCTTACAAAAAATATGTCAAAATATTATTTCTATTTTCAAAAAGTTTTTACAAGTGAAGAAAATGTTAAAAAAAAATTTAAAAAAAGAAAACCTAAGTTATGTTAGAATCCTCCCCCACACATATCTCATGCATTGTCCTCACTGTATGAATTAATGCATAGACATGAAAAAGAAGAAAGGGAAGGAAAATATTACCTTATGGTGGTGGTTCCGGTGGTGGACTGATTGGGTCAAGTGTTGCTACCCAATCAAAATAATGTGGTGTCTCACAGAACCCATCTTTATTAACCTCTTTTCTATTTACATATTTACAGTCCCCAATATGAATAGGATCATGAAAGATCTTATCGTGAAACTTACTCCCTTTACATGGCCAGTCTTGAAAAATCATCACGAAGTCATCATGGTTTATACCTATGTCCAACAAAAGAATGTGACTTGGTGGAATGGTTAACTTGGGCTCAAGAATGATAGGTTCAGGAACCAATACTAACTCGAAAAAAATTAAGTTTGGGTTTGAGAGTTAGTTTTGGTTCAAGAGTTGAGTCTAAATCTAAAAATTGAAATTCACAATCTTTTGCTATCAATGGAGTGTGATTGTCTAAAATTTGTGATTCAATTTCTAGATTTATGGGTACGGGAATAAATGTTGGCTCAGAAAATTGATCTAAATTAGGTAAGAATATGGGAGTCAACATAGATTCGAAGATGGAAACTGAATCACAAAGTTGGGGATAAGGTTTACATTCATAATCAAGTTCAATCTCATTAAAATGAAAACTTGCCAATTCATCTATGGGTTGATATTGGTCAAGTTCAAGATTTTGTGGTGAAATTGAATCTTGGTCAAAGTCTTCAAGGTACCATGAAACTTGGTTTTCATCAATATGGCTAGAAGCGTTGGGAATAGTCAAAGATTGGGTAGGGAGAGTTTCCTTATTCCTACGCATGTTTTCAATCTAGTAAGTCTTGCTTCTATCATATCAAGTCGATCATTTTGGCATTGAATTATGATTTCCATACTCTTTTCTAAGTTGGCATGTTCTCTTTAAAAAATAGAGTAAGGATCCGTGATTTGAAAATTATGACGGGATTTTGAGTCTTCTAAAATTTGAATACGTCGCTCAAGCTCATCTAAGGCTTTCGTCCTCTTTTTCAGTCAATTAATTCTTCTAATGGTTGTTCGGGAGAAGTAGTATATGAAGCTGGATGTTGGTAGGGTGGTTGACAATATGACTCGGGGGAGTTGTATCCCCATTGACTCTGTGAAGAGTAGTGATGATTATTCCAATCTTATTCATAGTACTAGGACTGGGGCATGTATTGATTCAGATAAGACCAATCCGGCACACTAGATTGGTTAAAGTTATGATATGTCGGGTTGGTAATATCCAAAGAAGAGGTCAGGGTGTAACATAGATTACCATTAAAATTAGAAAAATTGTTTTTATAAGCCATATCACACAAGAATTATCAAAATCAAACAAAACAAACAATAAACAAACAAAAAGAAAAAAAATCTAATCCTAAGTTAGGGTAAACCTTAGACCTAGACGACTCCTAACTAGTTAGACTATCCACAGGGGGTACATTGCCGAATGTGACTGCAAGTTAATCGGCCAGGCAGGGGCAAGATCGGTGGGAGGTATCCGTGCCTAAGCAACGTGCCTAATTATGCCAAACCACCAACCTTCGGGGTTCACCCCCTCAATCCCCAACCTTAGACACCGATTTAGCCAGAGTCAAATTCAAATCAACTTCCCTTTTAGGTCAGTCTCCTATATGAGTCTGAGATGTCCTTAGGGCCAATCTCTACTCAGTTTTAGTTAGGCTTGGGTTAGTGAGTGAGGAGATTGTTTGTAGGCTAAGAGAGGGTAATGACTTCCCTACCTTATCTTGTTTATAGGACAAGCCCTTAAGATTGATTGTGCAAAGTGTGCAGGATATAAAAAAGCAACATTCAACAAGCAAATAATCACTCAAGAATGTATTCTAAACTATATGCTATGCATACATACTTTTGCTCCAGCACTCTTCAACAGTAATATAAAATGTAAACGAATTAGGCACGTACCTAAATGCAAAGTCTAAACCATATTAAGCATTTAACAAGCATCATTTTACTGTTGAGGTTAGAAAGTAAGTACAGAGAGTTAATCAAGAAAATAGATAGCTGCAGAAATTTAGTTTTGCAATTAAGCCAACCTGCAAAAATACATGTTAGTTTCACTCAGATTGCCACTCGAAATGTAGCAAATCTGAGCGCTTCTGAGCTCTGCTTTCTTGAACAGAGTGCGGGACACTTATATGTCCACTGTAGTAAAAATTTCCTTGTTAAACCTGTACACCAAGAACAAAGAAGAAACCAAAAATATAAACTTAAAAAGAAAATTACTTATCGTCCCTCCCCGACAACGGCGCCAAAATTTGATTGACGTTTAACTTGCACATAGAAAATACAGAATTTCAGAACTTAAAAATAGAATGTGCAAGGTGCTCTATTGGTCCCGAAATGATGCCAAGTGTGGATCTAAAATACAATGTCAACACTCACACAAGGAATTAGTGTTAAAGAAATAAACGTACTTGCAATAAGGAAAATAAATCATAGAAAAGTTAAGCAAACGCAAACACGAGTGATTTATCCTGATTCGGTCCTCGTGACCTACATCCAGTTCCCAAGCCACCCGCTTGAGATTTTCCTTTATCCTTTAACTTTGTACACCCAAAATTAACAACTTATATCCCACTTGACAAATCCCCTTTACAAATGTATACAACTCTTCTTACAACCAAGAAGACCACAACACCTTGTACAACTTCTCTTCTACACCAAGAAGACGCTCTTGTACAATGCTTCCTTTGAGTGATTACAAACTTTCCTATAAGCCTTAATTCAGTATGTGATCATGGACAAGGGCTATTATAGGTGGACTTTTAGAAATCTTTACAAAAGAGTAGGAATTGGTGAAGAACTGGAAAGTTGAAAACCAGTTTTCAGAGAACCAGAATTTTGGCAGAGTTTTTGGTCAGAAAACTATTGATTTTAATTGGTGTTTTAAATCTAAGATAACAACCCTATTTATAGCTGAACTCTATTGTTAGTTAGGGTAGTTATTAGGACAAATTTGAACATATAATCGTTGGATAACGTTGGATAAAACACCAGAAAATAGAAACTGTCCAACAGTCAGAAACTGCCATTAGTCGACTTGACATATGGTTAGTCGACTAGGGTAGGCAAATTTCACTGAGTTAGTCGACTAGTATTAGGATCAAGTCGACTAGGTCAAGTTGAAATCAAAAGACAAGTTTCTAGAAACTGAAACTAGTCGACTAGAGGGAATTATAAGTCGACTATACAAGTCTATTAGTCGACTATATATACTGTTAAGTCGACTAATAGTGACAAACAGAGAGTTGGGATCTTTCAGGACAAAAAGCTAGTCGACTAGATAAATATATAAGTCTACTATACCATGTATAAGTCGACTACAGAAGGTTATAAGTCGACTAAAAGACTATGATGTGTGTGTGTTTTTTAAGACTTTTAACATGCTATCAATAATTACAATACACATCATTATCAACTCTCTTTGGGAAGTCTTGATCATGTAGAACTCTTGAATAGGCTTGAGATAGAGCTCCATATGATATGGCTTCACAAATGTATCATCAAAAGTAAGTTCCAACATTCTCTCCCTTTTTGATGATGACACTTTGTGTGCACAAATGCTCCCCCTGCAGAAAATAAGTTTTATGTTCTCCCCCTGCAGAAAATGAGTTATAATAGATAGAGAAACACTTGTGTTCTCCCCCTGCTACAAATATATCATAACATATATATATGATAAATATTTGAAGTATTGTTCTTATCAAACTTCTTATATGGTACCTGAAAGATAAACATTAGATGGTACCAATTATAAGAGTAAAGCATTAACCTTTAGGAGACCAAACCCAATTTGAATTTGATTTCTATCTGTTAGTATACACATAATTGCATGAATTACATATATCATGTATGTATGATGCAATATAAGTATTTTATCAACAATGCTTAAGTTTTTAGGAATCCATATAAACTTATTCTTAATTCTTTTTGAAATAATATCAGACTTTCTTTACACAAAAGAATTATATGGATTATTAACATTTGAATATTTTTCAAAAAATCCAAGACCATAATGATTATGTGACATCTTTTGATATGATAACAAATCATTCAACTTTTCTTTTCCTTGATTAAACTTAGTCACATTTTTCAAAATCTCTTCATATTTCATTTTGAAAACTGATGTCTTTATCTAACACAGAAATTCTTTCATTTAAAGATATAGTTTCCTTTTTAAGCAAAATATTTTATTTTATAAAATTCTCATTATCCTTTTTCAATGATGATATCACTTTTTCAAAATCATCTTTTTGAGAATTTATAGAAGAAACTTGAGAGACATAACATGAATTTTCTTTGAAAAGTTTTTCATTTTCCTTTAATAAAACTTTATTCTTCATTTTTTTATTCTTTAGATCATTGAATAATTCATGGAATGCATATAAAAGTTCAGCATATTGTACCTCATCTTCTTCTAGCGCCATGTAACAGATGTTGGCATGTTCAATGGTTTCTTCTTCGTCAGAGGAAGAGGAATCACTGTTTTCCCATGATGCTTTGTAGTCTTTCTTCTTTCTGAACTTTTTGCTCTTAAATTTACCTTTGTTTTTTAGCAATGGGCAATCCTTCTTCATATGACCTATTTTATTACAATTAAAACATTTAAACTTATCTTGCTTCAAGAACTTTCTGAACTTTCTTGAAAGCATTGTCATCTCCTCTTCATCGTTATCTGAATTGTCCGTGTCTGAGGATGCATGGAAGGCAAGTTCTTTCTTCTTTGAGAGAGATTGTTGTTCATCTTTCTTTCTGTCTTCGAGTTGCACTTCATATGCCATTAGATTACCAATAAGATTTTCTAACGACATTGTTGAGAGATCATTCGCTTCTTCTATTGCAGTTATCTTCTTCTCCCAATTTGGTGTGAGTGCACGAAGGATCTTGCGAACTTTTTCGACTTGGGTGTATTCCTTTCCAAGAGATGCTAAGGAATTTGTTTTGTCGATGAACCTTGTAACCATTTTTGAGATGGTTTCATTCTTCTTCATTTTAAAAAGTTCAAACCTGTGGACAAGAATAGAAATTTTAGATTCCTTAACTTTATTTGTGCCTTCATGTGTTACTTGTAGAGTATGCCATATTTGATTTGCAGAAGTGGCTGTTAACACACGGTTGAATTCTTCTTTGGTTAAGACACAGAATAAAGCATTTATCGCTTTGGCATCAAGGTTCGCATTCTTCTTTTGATCATCACTCTAAGAGGTGTAGTTGGTTGTTGGCTTAGTGTATGGTGCTTCTACTATGTTCCAAAGTTTATAGTTGAGCGATTGTAAGTAGATCTTCATTCTACACTTCCAATAGTTATAGTTGGATCTGTCAAATAGCGGTGGACGTTGTGTAGAATGTCCTTCTTTGAATTGTGATGAAGGAAATTTCGTTGCCGTCCTTGTATATTGTTGACTGGATATGCAGGGCTTGTATGCCGGGCCGGGCTCTGATACCAATTGTTGAACCCGCTCTGATACCAATTGTTGGTCCCGAAATGATGCTAAGTGTGGATCTAAAATACAATGTCAAAACTCACACAAAGATATTAGTATTAAAGAAATAAACGTACTTGCAATAAGGAAAATAAATCACAGAAAAGTTAAGCAAACGCAAACACGAGTGATTTATCCTACTTCGGTCCTCGTGACCTACATCCAGTACCAGAGCCACCCGCTTGAGATTATCCTTTATCCTTTAACTTTGTACACCCAAAATCAACACCTTGCACACCACTTGACAAATCCCTTTTGTCAAATGTTGCCCCAGAGGCCTTCCACTCTAGTTTTGATGATGATTAACTCATGTACTTATGTTTACTAATAATCTTGTGATATTTAGTTTCAGATATTTAACTAAGATATAAGTAGGTGATTAGCTTTAACATAGGTGTTTTGGAGCTTTCACATGGCGATTCAAGAGTTCGAGCGTCAAAGTTCATATCTAGCACTAGATGGAGTCAAGCTCGGTGGATCACATTTGGATCGAGTCGACTTGGAGACGGCGCTCTACAAGAAGACCTCGGTTTATTTTAGAATAGTTAGTTTAGATCCTTTTGTAAAAGATTAGATAGTGTGGTATGCTCAAGTTCACAACACACACACTTGTTTTAAGTTTCATATTTATTGGTTTTGGTTTTCAGTTTAACAGATCTTGGTTTTCATGAATAGAATTGAATCAAAACAAGTTTACATGATTTAATGTATATTAGATTTGATCTATATACATGTGTGCTTCATATTCTTAGAAAAGCTTATTTTGATAACCTATTCATGTATTTGGATTTTGTATTTAACAAAACTTATTTTCGGATTTAATGTCAAAAACATTGATATATATCTCTTTATATTTATATTGGATTCTATCCATATACTATATGATTCAAAGTTGTTTCAATATCATGTTTTTGTATTTACATAAGTTTTTGAAAAAACGATTTTTCATTTCAAAAATCCAAGTTTTGGAAAATACGGATTTTGGTTTTCGGCAAAATTTGTAAGTCACAAAAATGGTTCAAAATGTTTGTAACATGGTTTGATTTTTACTCAAACATGTTTGTATTTCAAAGATATAACAAGAACTTATTTTTGTGAATTTTTAGAGATTTTATGGGATTTAATTAGGTAATAAAAACCCAAGTTTTAAGTTCTGAAAATTGCCTGCCAGGCTCTGGCGGTCGACCGACCGGTCGATCGGACCAGGAGCCAGTCGACCGGAACGGTCGACCAATGTGCACGAGAAGTGCACAAAGGCCAAGTTGGCTTGGCCGGTCGACTGTGCGGTCGACCGACTGAAGTCACCCCACTCTCGGGTGGGGGTGGTCGACCGGACGGTCGACCATAAGCCTTGGCCTGGTCGACTGGGCGGTCGACCGGCCATAGAGCAATTGCTCTCTGGATCTGGCGCGGTCGACCGGGCGGTCGACCGCTGGGCTCAACGGTCACTTTTTTGACCGTTGGCCGGTCGACCGGAAGGCCAATCTGGGCCTTTCCAGCTGCCAACGGGCAGATTTCAAATAGGGTATAAATATCCCCCATTTGAGTTGTTTCTCAACAAGTTTTTAAAGAGCAAAAATTTCATCTTTTCTAGTGTTTTATACAAGTTTTCAAAAGAGTTTTTAGAGCTAAAAGGATTTATCTTTATTTGTTTTAAAGGGTTGGAAAAATCAAAGAAAAATTCAATATTTGGGATATTGGTTTTGATCTTCATTTCAATCTTATTCTAGTTATTTTTTTAAGTATTTTTCTTTGTGTTTTTTTTTCTAAACTCTTTATTTTTCACACTTGAGCTTATCATTCTATCCTATCTATTAGGATCTTTGTTTTGTGGGAAAAGAAATTGGTTTGTGGTCTTTGTGATCACCAAGTTGTAAACCCTTCTTATTTGTGATATCCCTCTTGCGTAGAGGTTGATTATTGGAGTGGTGGCTTTGTGTCCTATCCCTCTAGTAAGAGGTTGATTGGTTGTTTGGCTTTGTGCCCATCCCTCAAATGTGAGGTGATTGTGTTTGAGTGGCTTTGTGCCTAGCCTCAAGTATAGAGGTTGTGTTGTATTTGAGAGAGGAGTTGTGTACTCCCGGTTATTGTATTGCCCCAAATCCTCAGTGGAGGTTCCCTGTGTGGGAAGTCCTTTGTGGATGAGTTAGTCAAAATCCTTCTGTGTGAAGGCGGGGACGTAGAGCTGTGTGCTCGAACCTCGAAACATATCTTATTGGTAGATGTATCACTTTGTATGCATCACTTTCAAGGGAAATTTGGTGGGAAGACCACCATAGTTTGGAGACATAGAGATGTACGCTCATGAATTTTGGTAACGATCTCTTACTCCTCATTTATGTTTACATGCTTTTCATATTGTTGATTTTTAGCATGTTTTGATGTTTCTTGATTATTATGTTAAACGCCATGATTATTAGACTTGTGATATGCATGATTAGTATTTGAGACACCCATGTTTATATGGATTTATATTTAGTGTTTTCACTTTAGTTTAACTAATGTGTATGTTCTAGATCTAATGCATGTTCATTTACCATAATGATCATATAAGTTTTGTTTTGATTTCTATGCTTCATGTTTTGATTACATGTCTAGATGTTAGTTTTCATTAAAACTATATATATACTTGTACAACTAGTGAGCCACAAATAGATTATTATATGTTTGTGCTTGATTGCTCATTTGTACTCATTAGATGTACTAGTATAGTCTAGTTTTGATGATTCATACATTTTGACTTGTATTCCCATTTTGTACATGTTTTTCATGTTTACGTTAAACTTCATGTATATATCCATTTTGTCCAACCTAATAGTTATACATATACATCCATGAGCCACTTGCCTTCATGCATATACTTTTGTTTATGTTAGGATATGTATGTATACTCTAGTTTGTACAAACATACATATACCTTGAATGATTCTAGTTTTGATAATTTTCATATTTTTAAGAAATTTCGTATTTGAGCTTAATTACCTATTTCCATGACTTTATATTTCACATTATACTTGTACACTCACATCATTTTTGTTTACTCATGATTTGTTTTCATGAGACTATATATGCTTTATAGACCCTTGAGTTTTTGATGATCATATTTTCATATTTTCATGGAAAATAGTTTTGTTTTATTCCTTACTTGAAGGATTTCGTACTAGTTTTTAAATTTTTCATATAACTAGTTGCGGTATTCTTCATATGGTAGAGTTTTCAACATACTATATTTTCAAACTTATTTTTGAAAGCCCCTACCCTCCAAGGGCGGCTGGTTGGGTGACCATACCTTGTATGCTCATTATTGAAAATCTATTTAAACATGTGCATGAATGGGTGGTAGGGAATATGAGTTTAACACTTGATTCTTATTATACTTTCAATTGATATTATTGGATCTTTTCAATTGGTATCACTATTGAAATTCCTTTTGTATACTCATATATGTCTTTATATATGTATGCTTACACTTCAAATAGTATCAATTTCGATTGGTATTCATCTTTTCATACATATATATGTTTTATTTGTGCTTACTATATCTCTATATCTTTGAGTACAAATTTTGGTTATGCTAAGCTTGATTTCTTAAATGACTATTATATTTCAATTGATTATGTTTCAGTTGGTATCTTATATAAGCTTATGCATCATTTTGTTTGGTATTTCATAAAGGGGGAGAAAATTCATATTTCACCTTTCAATTGATTTTGTTGAGCTTTCACATGGCGATTCAAGAGCTCGAACGTCAAAGTTCATATCTGGCACTCGGATGGAGTCAAGCTGGTGGATCATGTTTGAATCGAGTCGACTTGGAGACGGCGCTCTACAAGAAGACCTCGGTTTGTTTTAAAATAGTTAGTTTAGATCATTTGTTAAAGATTAGATAGTGTGGTATGCTCAAGTTCACAACACACACACTTGTTTTAAGTTTCATGTTTATTGGTTTTGTTTTTCGTTTTAACAGATCTTAGTTTTCACGAATAGAATTGAATCAAAACAAGTTTACATGGTTTAATGTATATTAGATTTGATCTATATACATGTGTGCTTCATATTCTTAGAAAAGCTTATTTTGATAACCTATTCATGTATTTGGGTTTTGTATTTAACAAAACTTATTTTCGATTTAATGTCAAAAATTGATATATATCTCTTTATATGTATATTGGATTCTATCCATATACTATATGATTCAAAGTTGTTTCAATATCATGTTTTTGTATTTACATAAGTTTTGGAAAAAAATGATTTTTCATTTCAAAAATCCAAGTTTTGGAAAATACGGATTTTGGTTTTCGGCAAAATTTGTAAGTCACAAAAATGGTTCAAAATGTTTGTAACATGGTTTGATTTTTACTCAAACATGTTTGTATTTCAAAGATATAACAAGAACTTATTTTTGTGAATTTTTAGAGATTTTATGGGATTTAATTAGGTAATAAAAACCCAAGTTTTAAGTTCTGAAAATTGCCTGCCAGGCTCTGGCGGTCGACCGACCGGTCGATCGGACCAGGAGCCAGTCGACCGGAACGGTCGACCGATATGCACGAGACGTGCACAAAGGCCAAGTTGGCTTGGCCGATCGACCGTGTGGTCGACCGACTGAAGTCACCCCACTCTCGGGTGGGGCCGGTCGACTGGACGGTCGACCGTAAGCGTTGGCCCGGTCGACCAGGCGGTCGACCGGCCAGAGAGCAATTGCTCTCTGGATTTGGCGCGGTCGACCGGGCGGTCGATCGCTGGGCTCAACGGTCACTTTTTGACCGTTGGCCGGTCGACCAGAAGGCCAATCTGGGCCTTTCCAGCTGCCAATTGGGAGATTTCAAATGGGGTATAAATATCCCCCCATTTGAGTTGTTTCTCAACAAGTTTTTGAAGAGCGAAAATTTCATCTTCTCTAGTGTTTTATAGAAGTTTTCAAAAGAGTTTTTAGAGCCAAAAGGATTCATCTTTATTTGTTTTAAAGGGTTAGAAAAATCAAAGAAAAATTAGATATTTGGGATATTGATTTTGATCTTCATTTCAATCTTATTCTAGTTGTTTTCCCAAGTATTTTTCTTTATGTTTTTGTTTCCAAACTCTTTATTTTTCATACTTGAGTTTATCATTCTATCCTATCTATTAGTATCTTTATTTTGTGGGAAAAGAAATTGGTTTGTGGTCTTTGTGATCACCAAGTTGTAAACCCTCCTTATTTGTGATATCCCTCTTGTGTAGAGGTTGATTATTGGAGTGGTGGCTTTGTGCCCTATCCCTCTAGTGAGAGGTTGGTTGGTTGTTTGGCTTTGTGCCCATCCCTCAAGTGTGAGGTGATTGTGTTTGAGTGGCTTTGTGCCTAGCCTCTAAGTGTAGAGGTTGTGTTGTATTTGAGAGAGGAGTTGTATACTCCCAGTTATTGTATTGCCCCAAATTCTTAGTGGAGGTTCCCTGTGTGGAAAGTCCTTTGTGGACGAGTTAGTGGAAATCCTTCTGTATGAAGGCGGGGACGTAGAGCTGTGTGCGCGAACCTCAAAACATATCTTGTTGTTTGCGTTTGATCCACTTTCTCTAACTCTCTCTCTTATATTGTGCCTTGCATTGATTCATATTGTTATATTATTCTTATATGCTTGGTTGTGTTTGTTTGTGTGCCTCACTTGTGTTTAACCACGAGAGCTTCATATAGCACCTCAACTCTTATTCAGAGGAATCAAAAAGAGTTAGTCTAGAGCCCTTCACCGGGAATTCGGCTACACTCGTTGGTTACACTAAGTGTGTTGCAATTAATATTTAATTTCCGCATTATTGTTCATAGATTAGCCGTACAGCTATTCACCTCCCCTCTAGGTGTATTTTCACCAGATTGATGTTGAAGTGATGCATAGCCACTTGAGGGTCGAACCTAGGAATATCTTTGTAGTTTCAAGCGAAAACATCTATATACTCTCGCGGAAGAGATATTAGATCTTCCTCCTCGGGGGGGATAAGATTTCACTTATAAAGATGGGCTTGGGATTAGCCTCATCTACCAAATTAATCTGGGTTACCTTATCCTTTGTGGGTGATTCAGGTTGTTCAAAGCGAATATCCCAGAGAGTATCAGGTGTTTAATCCAAGGATCTGTATCTAACTGGATCATTTTTTATCTCCATCTTTCGGGTGGCTTGTTGAAGCCATGTTTACCGAAAGTTCTTTGAAGATGCTGCTGACACTGACATCTGACTCTCACAATGACGTGCCTGATGAGTAATTATGGTGTAATTACCCTTCAGACTCAGAGGCTGACGGGATTGGAGTTGACACATAGCCCAACGCCCTATGAGTTCGATGATAATAATCAGGGCTTTCCCTTTTGGAACGAAGGATCAAAATAATATTCTCTTTACTTTACCGAAGTTCAAGCCAGGATCTGTAACGCCCCGATCCCGGCGATACGGGACGTCACTGCAACGTATATACGTAGGTCAGAAATGCCCCCCACGTATATACGCTAAGCATAAAAGTACAACAAGGAATCAGAGTACAACACGAAGCGTGGTATACACATATGCCAACATAACAGTACAAATACAAAGCTATCACAGTATGATAAAGTATTACACGTTACATGTATCTTTTATCATAAACAAGTCCAAGGTAAATATACAATATAAACACAAAATGCTCACGAGAAGGATGCAGATCTCGTGAGTCAAAAAGAGATGGCTGGCACGAAGGAACTGGAGCTAATCTGACTGCACTCTAAGGAAAGCTCAATCTACTGTGGATGGCTCCACTTCGATCCAGCTTCAAAACCTGAACATACAAATCCAAGGAGTCAGGACCTCCAATAATATACAGACTACAGCCAAATGGCTAAGAAACATGAATAAGAGTGTTAGAATCAGTATAAGAAACATGAACCAGCAAGTAATGGAAGTATAACGAAATAGATGGAAAGACTGTGTGTAAGCTTGAGTTACGGCTTTACAAGACTAGTAAGTCGAAGGAATAATAACAAAGCGGTTATGATAGAAACATGTAAGAGGTAAAGTAGGAACTAGAATCATCATGTATCAAGTCTAACAAGAATACAGGAATCATAATAAGGATTATGACATAACAGGTATAATAGGAGTCATAACATAACAGGTATCTATAACAGAAATCATAACAGGTGTCTTATTATTATTACTCGTCTAACCTATATCTAGTATGTGTCTCGGTATATACCCGGTATATATCCCAACTCACATACATCCATATATAAGAAAGTCGAGGTTGTTATTGGAAACAACGGTTGTATCAACGAACTATGTTTACAGTGGGTCCCGTACATACCCGGGACCACGGCCAAAGTTTGCTCCGTTGCATGGAAACGGAAGCCAGCCGCAAGGCTTATCCAGGAGGAGGGACTTATGTATGCCCGTTAAAACAGGAATGTAGGGAGCCAGCTCTCCCCTCGGTCCCCTGGTGGCCCCAGGTCAGACCGGATATATAGTGCACAACCTAATGCCACTGTAAACACGAACATATATCGATATCCGCATGTTTCCCCCGACCCAATACAAGTTGGTCCTTTTTAGGATTCAATAGTTTAATTATCACTTTACGGGAATAATAGAATCAGGACATGATCAGGAAATCTGGAGTACATAAGTACTATACAGTCAGGTCACTGCATGTAAAGCAGGAATACAATATACAGGTCACTGATCATGATACAGGATAACAAATCAGGATTCCCGTAAAGATGACAATCACAAGTCAAGTACATCATGCTGGGTGTAAAGTGATAGCATGATAGGATGGTGACATCCAACAAGTAACCAATCAAGTCAAGAGATTGATATTAATCAGGGCAAGTCATGTCATAACAAGTGGTTCTTACAGGTAGTAACATGCCAAGTGGTCAGGTGATAACATAGTGGAAGTTAGGTGATATACATGTGTTAAAAGGAAACATGAAACTAACAGTCTGAAGTAACGACATAGCAATGATAATATAATAGAAACCCAGAGTTCAATGACCTCGAAGGGTCAACCACGCATAGTGTACGATAAAGAAGTAGGCATAACACAGATAGAGTACATGAACAAGAATGAAACAAGCAATAGCATGTCAATGGAAATATGAAGTGACTAGAGATGACATACGTCAAGTAATAAGTCATAAAGTACAAGTCATGAAGTACGAGTAAGAACAATATATAGTACATGTATCAAGGATGAGATACAAAGTCAAGAAGGTAATCAAGTATAATAGACAGCCATAAGTTAGTCGACTAGGTTGGTAGAGTAGTCGACTACTAGAAGGGTTAGTCGACTAACAGTAGGGTATAGTCGACTAAAACTGTGTAACAGAGAGTTGGGTTTCTGATTCAGGGAAAGTTAGTCGACTAGGTTGAAATAGTAGTCGACTAACAGACATGTCAAGTCGACTAACAGTTATGTTAAGTCGACTAAAACTGTGTTACAGAGAGTTAAGGTTTGATTCAGGAAAGGTTAGTCGACTAGGGTCAAGAATGTAGTCGACTAGGGGTCTCTAGTCGACTGGTAATTTAGTCTAGTCGACTAAAACTGTGAAATCCTGAAAGTCTAAGTTTCAAAACAGAAGGGTTAGTCGACTAATATCTAGGTCAAGTCGACTAATCGTGGGGAAAAACAGTGTACAGAACAGAATTTGCTGGTTGTGCTTGATGGTCTAAAAATGTGATTTTTATGACATATGAACACAAGATATGGAGATACAAGTATGCTTAAGAATGAAACAAGTCTTGGTGAGTAAAAATACTCACAAGGATTGTTTAGGTGAAGCTTTGTAGTCTTGAAAGGATCCCAAGTGGAGATGATGGCCTCAATCCAAAAGTAGTTGTTGAAGTTGAAGTTGCTTGATGTGGAGAAGATGATCTTGGTGTTGCTTTGGGAGTTGGTGGTGAAGATGAAGACCTTGATGATGCCCTAGATGAAGCTCTTGAAGTTGGAGGTTGGTTGAGATGGAGGAGGATTTTGGTGAAGGGGATTTCTTTTGGTGAAGTGAAGAAAAAGAATGGAATTGTAAAGGAATGTTTATATATGATTTGGAATTTGTGAAGGAAGTGAAATTAGAGTAGATGAGAGGGTTATTTGCAAGTGGAGGAGGGGGTGAGTGTCCTTCTCTTGGCCACTTGGCCGGCCATGGAAGAGAGAGAGAAAGAGAGATATTTTGTGGGAAGTGTGTGGAAGAGTGTGGAATTATTGGAATTTTGGAAATGGAAATGCTTTAGCTTGTGGAGGAAAGAAAGAAATAAAGGAAAAGGAAAAATGGAAAAGAAATTGAAATGAGAGATATTTTCTTGGAATTAGAATGGAAAATATTGAAAGGACAGATACCCGGGTTTAATCGAGGATACGGAAAACATTTCGGAAAATACCGGAATCGCCCGAAATTCAAGTATCTCGGAACGACCCGAAATAATTATCAAAAATCCATAATATTATATTAAGAATAATGGTGAAATCCGTTTTAAGAAATACTTTATAGTTTTAAAACTAAAAATCCCGGAACCAGTTATCTACCGACTCCGTTGGAATTTTCATAAAATTATAAATCCTCAGAAAAAGCATGTAGGTAGAAAATATTATTCTAAGAAATAAAGTCTAAAGAATCATTTAGAAATTCCAAACCGTTTGTGAAATAAAAATCCAGGAATCGGTCAGCGGCACTGGCCGACACCGGTTTTGAAGAAAT
This sequence comes from Agave tequilana, assembly GCA_038442645.1. NCBI lineage: Eukaryota > Viridiplantae > Streptophyta > Magnoliopsida > Asparagales > Asparagaceae > Agave > Agave tequilana. Next base: position 184,186 of record JAVJIF010005961.1, read on the forward strand.
TCCTTTTAATTCAAGAAAAATCCAGAAAATCATAGAAAATCTAATATATTGGAAATAATATTTGAAACTGAAATCGGTCAATTCTACACATCAGAAAGACTAAATCGAAGAATATACTATGATCGGGCCTTCGGTTCAGACTAGGGCTGACTCCGAGTCCACGAATCCACATCCAAGGTAAAAACAATCATATAAGGATTCATAATACAGAATAAATACGGGAAACAAATCGAAAGATACGACCGAAAATCTGAATACGAAATTAAGTACGTATTCCGGGAACGGGGTATTACAATCCACCCACCTTACAAAAATTGCGTCCTCGCAATTTCATTAAGGGGTGAAATGAACACAAAGGGGACAAGGCTAGAATAAAGGGCTCATAAAACCAAAACAGGGATAAGATGAACACATGAGGGACTAGAATGAACAATGATAGATGATAAGGAAAAAATATTTAGAATAATAACCAACTCAAATACAAGATCTGGGGTAGTGGTTACCCTGATATCCCTAAGGTTCCGGATCTGGACACTGGTCCTCACGCTCCGCTGCACTGTCTGATGCCTCTGCTCTACTCTGATCTGCTCCAGTTTTCACTCCCCTCTGCTGCTGATCATTCTGTTGGGGTGGAACAGGTTCTGGATTCCTCCTTGGTGGCGGGACTGGAAAAGCTGGGGCTGAACGAGCTGGTCTGACTGGTGCCACCTGTCCAAACTTCCTGTGTGTGCAATTCCTTATCACATGACTCTCTTTCCCACATGCCAACATAACCATTGGCCATTCGGCAATCCCTCTTAAAATGTCCGGGTTTGTGGCAGAAATTGCATGTGTTCCCAGGAAGAGGACGTTTGAACGGTCGCTTGATCTTCGGGCCATTGATTGTCCTGGTCGCACCTCCTTCGTTCACTTCATTCATCAACTGCAAGGCCCTCCTCATCAACTGCAAAGCCTTCTTAATCGACTTGTTCTGCACTTGGTTCTCACTCTTCTTCTCCAATCGTCGTTCCTTTCCACGGGAAACCCTTGATGCTTGCCGTGTCCATACCTTAGTTGATGAAAGATAACTGGAAGAGTTGGAAGAATGGAAGGAGTTTAGGACACTAGGGAAGGAATCAAGAACAACTAGACAAATCAAGAAGGACTAGATAACTTTGTACATTGTAGTTGACAATAGCAATTACTGGAATTTGCAGCTTGTTTGTACTATAGAGGTAAGAGCCTAAGCTCTGATACCATCCTGTAACGCCCCGATCCCGGCGATACGGGGACGTCACTGCAACGTATATACGTAGGTCAGAAAATGCCCCCCACGTATATACGCTAAGCATAAAAGTACAACAAGGAATCAGAGTACAACACGAAGCGTGGTATACATACATATGCCAACATAACAGTACAAATACAAAGCTATCACAGTATGATAAAGTATTACACGTTACATGTATCTTTTATCATAAACAAGTCCAAAGGTAAAATATACAATATAAACACAAAATGCTCACGAGAAGGATGCAGATCTCGTGAGTCAAAAAGAGATGGCTGGCACGAAGGAACTGGAGCTAATCTGACTGCACTCTAAGGAAAGCTCAATCTACTGTGGATGGCTCCACTTCGATCCAGCTTCAAAACCTGAACATACAAATCCAAGGGAGTCAGGACCTCCCAATAATATACAGACTACAGCCAAATGGCTAAGAAACATGAATAAGAGTGTTAGAATCAGTATAAGAAACATGAACCAGCAAGTAATGGAAGTATAACGAAATAAAGATGGAAGACTGTGTGTAAGCTTTGAGTTACGGCTTTACAAGACTAGTAAGTCGAAGGAATAATAACAAAGCGGTTATGATAGAAACATGTAAGAGGTAAAGTAGGAACTAGAATCATCATGTATCAAGTCTAACAAGAATACAGGAATCATAATAAGGATTATGACATAACAGGTATAATAGGAGTCATAACATAACAGGTATCTATAACAGAAATCATAACAGGTGTCTTATTATTATTACTCGTCTAACCCATATCTAGGTATGTGTCTCGGTATATACCCGGTATATATCCCACTCACATACATCCATATATAAGAAAGTCGAGGTTGGTTATTGGAAACAACGGTTGTATCAACGAACTATGTTTACAGTGGGTCCCGTACATACCCGGGACCACGGCCAAAGTTTGCTCCGTTGCATGGAAACGGAAGCCAGCCGCAAGGCTTATCCAGGAGGAGGGACTTATGTATGCCCGTTAAAACAGGAATGTAGGGAGCCAGCTCTCCCCTCGGTCCCCTGGTGGCCCTCAGGTCAGACCGGATATATAGTGCACAACCTAATGCCACTGTAAACACGACATATATCGATATCCGCATGTTTCCCCGACCCAATACAAGTTGGTCCTTTTTAGGATTCAATAGTTTAATTATCACTTTACGGGAATAATAGAATCAGGACATGATCAGGAAATCTGGAGTACATAAGTACTATACAGTCAGGTCACTGCATGTAAGCAGGAATACAATATACAGGTCACTGATCATGATACAGGATAACAAATCAGGATTCCCGTAAAGATGACAATCACAAGTCAAGTACATCATGCTGGGTGTAAAGTGATAGCATGATAGGATGGTGACATCCAACAAGTAACCATCAAGTCAAGAGATTGATATTAATCAGGGCAAGTCATGTCATAACAAGTGGTTCTTACTAGGTAGTAACATGCCAAGTGGTCAGGTGATAACATAGTGGAAGTTAGGTGATATACATGTGTTAAAAGGAAACATGAAACTAACAGTCTGAAGTAACGACATAGCAATGATAATATAATAGAAACCCAGAGTTCAATGACCTCGAAGGTCAACCACGCATAGTGTACGATAAAGAAGTAGGCATAACACAGATAGAGTACATGAACAAGAATGAAACAAGCAATAGCATGTCAATGGAAATATGAAGTGACTAGAGATGACATACGTCAAGTAATAAGTCATAAAGTACAAGTCATGAAGTACGAGTAAGAACAATATATAGTACATGTATCAAGGATGAGATACAAAGTCAAGAAGGTAATCAATTATAATACAGCATAAGTTAGTCGACTAGGTTGGTAGAGTAGTCGACTACTAGAAGGGTTAGTCGACTAACAGTAGGGTATAGTCGACTAAAACTGTGTAACAGAGAGTTGGGTTTCTGATTCAGGGAAAGTTAGTCGACTAGGTTGAAATAGTAGTCGACTAACAGACATGTCAAGTCGACTAACAGTTATGTTAAGTCGACTAAAACTGTGTTACAGAGAGTTAAGGTTTTGATTCAGGAAAGGTTAGTCGACTAGGGTCAAGAATGTAGTCGACTAGGGGTCTCTAGTCGACTGGTAATTTAGTCTAGTCGACTAAAACTGTGAAATCCTGAAAGTCTAAGTTTCAAACAGAAGGGTTAGTCGACTAATATCTAGGTCAAGTCGACTAATCGTGGGGAAAAACAGTGTACAGAACAGAATTTGCTGGTTGTGCTTGATGGTCTAAAAATGTGATTTTTATGACATATGAACACAAGATATGGAGATACAAGTATGCTTAGGAATGAAACAAGTCTTGGTGAGTAAAAATACTCACAAGGATTGGTTAGGTGAAGCTTTGTAGTCTTGAAAGGATCCCAAGGTGAGATGATGGCCTCAATCCAAGTAGTTGTTGAGTTGAAGTTGCTTGATGTGGAGAAGATGATCTTGGTGTTGCTTTGGGAGTTGGTGGTTGAAGATGAAGACCTTGATGATGCCCTAGATGAAGCTCTTGAAGTTGGAGGTTGGGTTGAGATGGAGGAGGATTTTGGTGAAGGGATTTCTTTTGGTGAAGTGAAGAAAAAGAGATGGAATTGTAAAGGAATGTTATATATGATTTGGAATTTGTGAAGGAAGTGAAATTAGAGTAGATGAGAGGGGGTATTTGGAAAGTGGAGGAGGGGGTGAGTGTCCCTTCTCTTGGCCACTTGGCCGGCCATGGAAGAGAGAGAGAAGAGAGATATTTTTGTGGGAAGTGTGTGAAAGAGTGTGGAATTATTGGAATTTTGGAAAATGGAAATGCTTTAGCTTGTGGAGGAAAGAAAGAAATAAAGGAAAAGGAAAAATGGAAAAGAAATTGAAATGAGAAGATATTTTCTTGGAATTAGAATTGGAAAATATTGAAAGGACAGATACCCGGGTTTAAATCGAGGATACGGAAAACATTTCGGAAAATACCGGAATCGCCCGAAATTCAAGTATCTCGGAACGACCCGAAATAATTATCAAAAATCCATAATATTATATTAAGAATAATGGTGAAATCCGTTTTAAGAAATACTTTATAGTTTTAAAACTAAAAATCCCGGAACCAGTTATCTACCGACTCCGTTGGAATTTTCATAAAATTATAAAATCCTCAGAAAAAGCATGTAGGTAGAAAATATTATTCTAAGAAATAAAGTCTAAAGAATCATTTAGAAATTCCAAACCGTTTGTGAAATAAAAATCCAGGAATCGGTCAGCGGCACTGGCCGACACCGATTTTGAAGAAATTCCTTTTAATTCAAGAAAATCCAGAAAATCATAGAAAATCTAATATATTGGAAAATAATATTTGAAACTGAAATCGGTCAATTCTACACATCAGAAAGACTAAATCGAAGAATATACTATGATCGGGCCTTCGGTTCAGACTAGGGCTGACTCCGAGTCCACGAATCCACATCCAAGGTAAAACAATCATATAAGGAATTCATAATACAGAATAAATACGGGAAACAAATCGAAAGATACGACCGAAAATCTGAATACGAAATTAAGTACGTATTCGGGAACGGGGTATTACAGGATCACTTGTTATGTCATACCCCATGTTCTCCATCATTCTGAGTACATTTGACTCGTAATGAGAGAACTGAGGAAGTTCAGTCTCGCTTTCTGAGTCTTCGTAAGTCGTTGGTTTGGACTCGATTTTTCTGAAAAGGATCGATTTTTGACCTTTGCGTCTTGCTGGGACCTCGAAGAAGGATCCTTGCGCATCATTGACACTTTGATATACTGTGAGAGATGATCTACCGGTATATGCAATAATGTCCGTGCATCTATTGCCGATCAGGGGTCATCACCTACATCGATACTAGTATCTGATGGCACAAAATCAGAAGCAAACACAGAAAAGTAAGCCAAACCTAACTCTTCATTAATATACCACTTGCTTACATCATCGGCGGTGTTATTGACATCAAGCTTATTAATGCTCGTTACAAGTGGATTTATCTCCCAAAGACATTCTTCTTCTGCCTTTGGCTCGGCATCAGCTTCGTTATCAGAGTCTAGTTCCTCTGGCTGGGAATTCTCGTCTGTCTCCAGAGAATCCTTGTACAGGAATGAGTCTGTGAAGTAGTTCTCTACCCCCTTGAACGGATGCCTTTCGGTGATCAGCGTTCAGACTTTTCCATCTCCGTCAATATACTTCATGACTTGATGGAGGGTAGAGGGGACGATGGAGTTGCGATAAATCCATGGTCGTCCCAGCCGCAAATTATATGAAGTGTCGGCATCGATAACATAGCACGTCTTCTCAAGTATTAGGTCCCCGATCTGACATTTGAGTTTCATCTTTCCCATTGGGCGCGTACCATTAGTGTTAAAACCGTAAATGATAGTTTGAGTGGCTCTCAATCGGTGAGTGGGGATTCTCAAGTACTGCATGATCCGGCAGGGCATGATGCTCAACGCGGATCCTGGATCCACCTGAATGCGGCTCACTTCAAACGATCCAATATATCCTGTGAAGTATATGGGTCTATCATGTTTCCCCTAACCTACATGTCGCCTGGAGTTAAGGTTATGCAGGGAGCATGTTGAGAGGCGTGGAAGTAGTTTTCTTCTTCTTCCTCCTGTGGTTCTGCTGGAATCTGGGCCATAAAGATCTCAACATCAGCTAAACCTTCTCTTAGAGCTCCATTGTTGACTTTGATAGTCTCAGGAGCTCATAAAGGGTAATCCTGGCTGGGATATTGGCCAGTTGAACCAAGACATCAAAGCGGTAAGGTCTTGAAGATCCTTCTACTTTGTCCTTTGGGGGAGCCTTGGCATACTAAAGCTCCTTTTGTTTCTCCACGGGTTACTTTGTGGATTGCTTGGTTGGCTCTGGGATAGGTTTAGGCGGATTTGCTACCATTTTGTCGTATTTCTTCAAGTACGACTGAACTGAGTGGGTCCCTGCTACGAGCGGTGCATTCGGTTCTGCAGCAAGGACGATTGTCTCCTCCTCCAAATCAGTTAGCGAGGGGACATCGGTTTCTGCTTCCCAGGAGAAAACACACACCACATTGTAAGGCGAAGCTTTTGCTTTGCCCCTGGATTTCCTATTGGTAACAGTAGTCTACTGTTGGCCTTTCACGAGGTCAGGATGAACCCACATGATCTTTACGTGAGGAGTAGGAACAGGTACGAGACCTTTCTCCCGCTGGTGGTGTGGATTTATATTGAGCACCCTTAGTTCCTTTTTCGGGATGGGAATTACTCGGGCCGATGTTGGAGGCTGTATCCCAAACTGAAGAAATGACGTCATGTTAGCTGTCACTTTTTTCTGCTCCGGGCGGAGCTTGAGCACCTCCGCATCAATCAAAGCTTGAAGAATGTCTTTGAAGATATAATAGCTCTTGGTAGGGTGCCCCAGCATTCTGTGATACAAGCAATAATTGGGGTTGTCAGTCTTGCGAACCTCCTCAGGATGTCTAGCTTCAGAAAGCTTCAGTCTGCTGCTCTTTTTGAGTAACTTGAAAAACGAATCAACATGCTCGTCCTTGAAGGAATACTGTTTGTTGGCGCGTGGCTGGGTTGAAGAGCTACCTCCTTTAGTCGGTTAGGGCTTAGAGGAAGACTTTGTCTCTGTCACTAGTGTGTCCTTCCTTTTAGCTTAGAAAGATGCTTTTAGCGCGCCTTGTTGACTTTTCGAGTCTGGGCCTGTTTTCTTCTGCCTTAACCCGGCGACAATCTCTTTTACCTATTCGCCTTGCTGGACCAACTGCTTCGAGGTACGGCTTTCAGCTACTCCTATCTGAGTTAGGAGTGAGGTTTGCAAATTGTGACGACATGTTTCCACCAGGGTGGCCTGGGTCATACCGCTAGGACATCTGTGTGCCATATTCCGAAATCTCTCCACAAATGCTTTAACTGACTCTCCTTTTCATTACCTTGTCGCCAGGAGAGTTAGCATGGTAATCTTCGAGTCATCTTTGAAGAAGCGTGTAAGGAAAAGTTTCTCAAGATCACCCCAGTTCTTGATGGAGCCTTTTGGGAGCTTCATGAACCATTCAAAAGCGATTCCTTTCAGGGTGTCGATAAACAAACGTGCCAGGATGGCATCATTTGATACTGTATTCCATGTCTGAGACTTGAAGTATTATATGTGCGGGTTCGGTGACCCCTTGCCATTGAAGGCCTATAGTGTCGGAGCTTTGAACTTAGGAGGGTACGGGATAAGATCCCACTCAGCCGGGTACGGTCGGACCACTCCTACTTCTTGTAGGCCTTTTCGACTGGTAAGGGCTTCAAGATGCTGTTCTAGATTGCTCATTCTTTTGGAATAAATGCTCGTATTTTTGAGTTGCCTTCCTCTTCGGATGGAGGTTTGGATGACTCAGAGTTGGAATGCTCCTCCTCCTCAGTATGTGCAGAAGACGAACGTTTCCCTTCCATCCGTTTGCCTTTGGACTTCTTAGAAGGCGTCCTAGCCTTAGGCTTCTTCTTTTTGTCCTCAAATAATTGTGAAAATATCTGCTTGAGCCTGTCGTTAGATTCTAGTTGAGAACGAATCATATCGAGTTGCTCCCTCTGGGCTTGGGCTTGCTGCTCAAAGCGTCTGGCCATTTCTTCAGGAGTACTTGCCATATATGCAAAGGCTTCTTTCTCTACAGAAGAGTTCGACGCCTATGATTCTGCGATGGCAGAGTGTGATTCGCTTACATCAATGCCCCGGGCTAGGGCAATGTAGTCCACTGGGGCTATTATGCCAGTTCGAGTGCGGGTATGCCGGTACACTCCTTTCGGTTCGGTGTTGGACTCGTCAAGACTATTGGCTGCTTCCTTTTAGTTTTTCTTGGCGTAATGCTTGGACCTACCACGTTCGCATTAACTTCAGGGTACTCCACATCAGAGAAAGTTCTCCTTGCGTAGGAACGACGCCTTTTGGCCGAGTGAGACACTGACGTAAATGATAACCTTTTGAACACCGACTGTTTGCAGTGGCATTCAGAGAACACCGTTGTGATGAGCCGTTCACAGTAGCATAGTGGAGTGATTTGATGAACACTCCTCTTCTTTGTCAAGTAATCCCTTAGATCTGTAGGAGGGGGATCGAAGAGACCAGCCTCGAGTCTCTAAGGACGAGGACTTTTCAGCTCTCTTCTGACCCTAGCCGTCGGAGAGTGAATGTTAACCTTGCATCGCAACTTCAAGACGCAAGTCTCAGGGACGCAGGGTTCGGAGACGCGGAGTTCACGTTTTGTAGAACAGACACGGCTCTCGCATTTGGGCTTTGAGACGCGGGTCTCGTGCCTCTGTTGAGAAGAGACGCGACCTCGCATTGCTGATTGTTACGTTTGCCTGACGACATTTGAGAGACGCGGACTTCATGAGCCTTGCGGTTTGACATAAGGACGCTAGTCTCATATCTCTGAGAAGAGACGCGGATCTCGCGTTGCTGAACATGCGTCTACGAGGCAGGGCCTCAGAAACGCGATGTAACACCCCGTTCTTAAAATACATAGATTGTATCCCGAGAATCTATCCATGATGACATCCGTTCGAACCCACACGTGTTGTCGATCATGACATCCGTGATTAAAAGGGGAAACTCATCTTTAGGACACACCTCATTTAGATCACGAAAAGTAATGTAAATCCAGATGTTCCTATTCTTCTTGGTAACGGGGACGATTTTGGCTACCTAATCAGGGTGTTATTCTTTCCTGATAAAATCGGACTCTATAAGCTTCTTGACTTCTGACTGAATTACTTCCATTATCTCCGGGCAGAACCGTCGTTGCTCTTGCTTGATGGGCTTCGCATCAGGATTGATGTTGAGGTGATGCATAACCACTTGAGGGTCGAGCCCAGGCATATCCTCATAGTTTCAATCAAAAATATCTATATACTCTTGCAGAAGAGATATTAGATCTTCCTTCTCAGGGGATGATAAGCTTTCACTTTTAAAGATGGGCTTGGGATTAGCCTCATTTTCCAAATTAATCTGGGTTACCTTATCCTCTGTGGGTGATTCGCGTTGTTCAAAGCGAATATCCTAGAGAGTATTCAGGTGTTTGATCCAAGGATCTGTATCTAACTGGATTATTTTTTTATCTTCATTTTCTGGGTGGCTCGTGAAACCATGTTTACCGAAAGTTCTTTGAAGATGTTGCCGACACTGACATCTGACTCTCACGATGACGTGCCTAATGAGTGATTATGGTGTAATGACCCTTGCAACACCCTAATTTCTAATTAATCATAGTTATTGGTTTGTTTAGCCATGAACCTAATTAGGTGATACCTTTACACATATGGGTATTTTGGGCTATGCTTGCATATGCATGTATTATGTATAGTAGCTTCACAAATTTAAACATTTAACCATGGAAGTATACCCCATGGAATATATGTTGGCCCAAAGGCCCATCACTCTAGTTTTGATGATGATCAACTTATGTAGTTATAGTACTAATGATCTTGTGTTTAATTGTCTCAGATTTATGATCAAGATCTTAGTTGGTGTTTAGCTTCAACAAAGGATTTAAAGTCAAGTTTTTGAAGCTAGCACGGTTTGATTCAAGAGCCTATGCATCAAGATCACATCAAGTACTCAAGAGGAGTCTAACTCTTTGGATCATGTTTGGAGAAAGTCAAGAAGATGAGAAGACTTCAAGTGAAGATCTTCAAGATCAAGACTTGTGTCTAGGTTTGTTTTTATTAAGATTTTGTTTTAGATAAAATGTAAAGGATAGAATAGTTGGTGGATTGCTCAAGTATATCATACACACACACACACACACACACACTCTTGATTTAGATGAGTTTCATAAAAGAATTTTCATTTTGGAAAAATACTGGTTTGGTTTTTGGAGTTTATTATATACTTGTGTTTTTAACCAAAACCGTTTTAGTGCTTATTGTCAAAAACATAGATATTTCATCATGTATGTGTAGTGGATCATTTCCATACACTCTATGCTTTAAAAGTGTTTAAAATATCTTGTTTTTGTATTTAGAGAAGTTTTGGAAAAATAAGTTTTGAAAAATCTATTTTGGAAAAACCAATTTGGAAAAAAACGGTTTTTGTTTTTAGCCAAAATTTCTAAGTTACAAAAATAGTTCAAAATGTTTGTAACATGTCTTGATTTTACTCAAACATGTTTGTTTATCAAAGTATAATATTGAACCTATTTTTGTAGATTTTTCGTGAATTTATGGGATTTTATTTAAGATAAAAAGTCAAGTTTTAAATCCCTAAAAAGAGACTGATCTGGCTTTTGCCGGTCGACTGGGCCAGTCGACCGAGCTAGGAGTCGGTCGACCGACTCGGTCGACCGACGTGCACAGACGTGCACGCCAGTTCTGGCTGGAGCGCCGGTCGGCCGACCCGGACGACCGCCAGAGAGCTTCTGCTCTCTGGAAAGCCCCGGTCGACCAGGCCGATCGACCGGCAGAGAGCTCTGCTCTCTGTTCCAGGCCGCGGTCGACCGGGCCAGTCGACCAAGGCTCTAACGGTCAGAAATCTGACCGTTGGAGGTCGACCGGGCCGGTCGACCGACAGCCGTTAGGGCTGCTGATTTGGCCCCAACGGCTAGTTTTTGTGAAGCCTATTTAAAGGGGCTTCCTTGAGCTGTTTTTGATAAGATTTTTGGAGAGTTTTTAAGATAGTTTTTCCTACTCTATTAAGAGGTTTTTCTCCACTTGTTTAAGAGCAAATATTTTCAATCAAAAGGAAAGTTTATCAAGAGTGTTTTCAAAGTGATTTCTTGTGTTTTCCTCCACAAATTCCATCCTTGTTTTTCTCACAAACACTTGAGCTATCCATTGCTATATCTACCTATAGGGATCTTTGTTGTGAGAGGATTTTAGGTGATCAAAGTGTTGTGATCACCAAAGTTCTACTTTGTACTTTAAGGAGGCGGACTTGCAGGTTCGCGGTGTTTCGAGTTCTTGTGTGAACTCTTTGTAGAGGTGCGGCCTCGGCGAGCTAGTGGGCTTGCGGTGTGTAGTTCTTGCGGGAACAAGGGAAGGGACTAGAGAGTCCAAGGAGTTCAAGTGTGAACTCGCCTTGTAGGTGTTGCGGCACCGAGTGATCCGATGGGATCGGTTTATAGTGGAAATCCTTCATAGTGTTGAAGGCGGGGACGTAGAGCAAGTGTGCTCGAACCTCGAAACAAATATCCCGTGTTTGCGATTGCTCTCTCTATCTCTTATTTGTTTATATCTTGCATGCTTATATTGCTTCTTTATATGCTTGATATATATATTTGTGTGCTTATTTGTTATATTCTTGGGGTTTGTTTGCTAACACTTGTATTCAACTAAGAGAGCTAACGCGACACCTCAACTCTTATTTAGAGGAATCTTGAGGAGTTATTCTAGAGCCCTTCACGGGGAATCCAGCTACACTCTTGTGTTATACTTAGTGTTTAGTTTAAAAAGTTTTAGTTTACATTAAATAAGTTTTAATTCCGCATTAATTGACCATTAGATTAGCTAGTCACCTATTCACCCCCCTCTAGGTGATTACAATTAGTATCAGAGCCACGTGCTCTTAATCTGGGTCTTACAACCTAGAGTTAAAGATCCTCATTTTTAACTAATCACAATATTTGTTCACACACCATGGATTTCATGTCACCTCCCACCTTTGACATTCTTAACATCCAAACTTGAAAGGTTAAGATGTCCTTATACCTCAAAGCCTTAGAGATTCATGTGTATTTTGCCACTATTAAAGATTCTTACTGTTTAAATGGCAAAAATATTGAGGTTAATGCAAAAGCCATCCATGCCTTGAAGAGTACCCTAAATGATGATTATTTATCTAGGGTTGCTAACATTGATTCGGCTTTTGTAGTTTAGAATACCCTACTCTCCCTTGGCGAAAAAGAACAATATTATGCGGGGAGCGACTCGAATATGGAAGTGACGCTTCCAATGTATGCTACATGGTCCAAGGAGATAACCCCCTTGAGGTAAATACCGAATCCGAGGTAGAAGAAGATGTTGATATGTCTTATGATGAGCTTGAATCATTTTGTCAACAACTTCTTGAAAAATATGACATGCTTAAAAAGGATAACAAGAAAATGAAAAATAATTTTGATTCCTTGTTAAAAGAAAATGATTCTTTTAAAAATAAAATTGCATCCATTGAAAAAGAAAATGAAAATTTGAAAAATGAAAATTTTCTTGCTTTCTAAATTGAATGATCTTTGTGAAGGAAACGCTTCTTTAAAAATAAAATTGTTTTGGTGAAAAAACAAAAGGAAATTGCTTTGCATGAAAACACCTCTTTAAAAAGAAAAATGGTTGAAAAAGGAAAAGTTAATGTTTCTAAAAAGAAAAAGGAAAATGATTCTCATTCTCACCATGCTTTACATGCCACTGTTAATCAAAATGAGATTAAATTTTTGAAAAATAAAATAGATTGTTTGAGCTCAACTTTGAGCAAATGTGCTTTTAACTATTCTAAATTGGAGTCCTTGTTTTCAAAGAAACAAACTCCACATATTAATGCACATCACCCACATCATGCATATGCACACTTTGCACGTCATGACCACACTCATACACATATGCATTCTAGAGTGTACAAGTGTACACATTGTGGCCGTAAAGGCCATTTAGCAAATTCTGTTATGATATGATAAATGCTTTAAATTTTGCTAATAAGAATATTTGGGTTCCTTATAATGCTAACCCTCAAGGACCCAAAAGAAAATGGGTACAAAATCCCCACCTTGTGTATTTGATGTAGGTGCGGGCTCTCACAAAACGTGAGAGGATTGGTGCCTTGATAGTGGATGCACATGGACTTGATGGACACACATTTAATGCACCGCTATCAAGGAGGTTTGGTGGGACAACCACCATGTTTTGGAGACTTAGAGTATAGTTCTTTGATTTGGTAACTATCTCTAAACTCCTAATTTATTTACATGCTTTCATTTGATGATATTTTTTTTTGCATGTTTTAGTGTTTGTTAAAATATTCATGTTTTATAATTTTGTGCTTCATGTGATAAATACATGGTTAGATGTAGATTCCATTAAAACTTGTGTTTATACGTGTACAAGTAGTAAGTAACATTTGATTCATATACATTTGCACTTCATTGTTCATTTGTATTCACTACATGCACATGTATAGCCTAGTTTTGATGATTTCCTCATTTACACTTGTTTTGCCTATTTACAGGTTTTACTTCATGTCTATGCTATTTTTTTCAAAACTAATAAATATACATGTATGCCCCTTGAGTCTCTTGCCTTCATGCAAACTATATCATAAACTCTTTTCATGTTTAGGATATGTATGCATATTGTTAGTTTTGGATAAATCATACATATACCTAGAAGTTTGTTTTTAGATGAAAAATGAATTTTTATGATTTTCATCTTTATATGAAAAATAAATTTTCATAATTTTTATGATTTGTAATAAAATGTTATTCATGTTTGTTTCAAGCTTTATTGACTATCTTCATGGAAAATGCTAATTACATGATTTTTATGCACTCACACTTTATTTGTTTATTCATGACTTTGTTTCATGATTATTTTTGAGCCTTATAGATTTCGAGTGTCAACCTTTATGTATTTAGTATGTTTCATGATAAACATATGATTTGGTTTCATGTTTTGAAGGATCTTTAACTAGTTTTTAAAAATTAATCTAACTAGTTATTTATTCTTCATTTGATAGTGTTTTCACTATAAAAATATTTTTTAAAATCTATTTTTGAAAACCCCTACCAACCCCTTTAATGGGCGGACGGATGGGCGAGCATGCCTTGTATGCCTTATTAAAAATCTTTTATCTTGTACATGAAAAAGGGTGGTAATTATGAGTTATATACTTGATTTACATTGTTATTTTCAATTGGTATCTCAATTGATATTTATTTTGTATACACTCATATTTTGTTTTCTATATATGTATGCTTCATTTCAAATAATATCAATTTCTATTGGTATTCTCTTTTCATACATATGTATGATTTGTTTGTGCTTGATTGACAAGATATTTACATGTTTAAAGCACAAAGTATGTTTATACTAAGCTTAATTCAAATCTTAATTTTCAATTGATTTCTTAATTGGTACTTTTTATATAAGCTTATGCATTATCTTCAATTGTATTTTTTTTATCATAATGTACAATAACTTCAATTAGTATCTATTGAACTATTTATTTCAATTGGTATCCATGAAAATTTAATTGGTATCAAAATATAAAATATTTTCTTTCATTGGTATCAAAATTTCATTGTTATTTCAATTGGTAAAATGTTTCAATTACAATTAAAATTCAAAATTTATGTTCAAAATTTGTATTGTTTAGTTATAATTGGATTTTTAAAAAATGTCTTGATATGTATTGCCTATATGCAAGGGGAGCTTAACATCTTTTCTACATATAGATTCATGTTGAGTGTATTTTATAATGAGGAGGTTGACAACTCTTCTTTATGCGATACACGTGTGTTGGGAGAGCTTCACATCTCCTCTTATGCATTGCATATTATGCGTTTGTGAGTTAGGGCTTGTCATCCCTTCTTCATGTAATGTATATATGTAGGAAAGTTAACTTAGCGCCTTCCTCTTCATGAATGTATATCGCATATATCTTTTATTGATTGATTTGAGTTCACCTCTTTGTTGATTTTTTGTTTCTAACAAAGAGGGGGAGAACATTGTTTTGTGTTTACTTTAACCCCTTTATTGTTGATTGACAAAAAGAGGAGAAAGATTTTGAGTTTATATATGCATATTTGTGTTTTTGCATATATTGAGTTTATGCATCTTGTGTTTTAGAAAATGGGAAGAATGTTTTTAAAAGTTTTAAACAAAAGGGGGAGAAAGTTTTTGGAAAAAGGATTTTGGATTTATGTTTTATGTCTCTCACCTTGTTGATGCATGTTTAGTTGTTAGTTTTATGTGCTTTATTGTCATATCTTATTGCTTATTTGTTATGCATGAGTTAAGGGAGAGCTTCTTTGAAGCTTTACTTTAATCCATGCATATATAACTCCACGGGTTTTGTCATCATCAAAAAGGGGGAGATTGTTGGCCCAAAGGCCCATCACTCTAGTTTTGATGATGATCAACTCATGTAGTTATAGTACTAATGATCTTGTGTTTAATTAGTCTCAGAGTTATGATCAAGATCTTAGTTGGTGTTTAGCTTCAACAAAGGATTTAAAGTCAAGTTTTTGGAGCTAGCACGGTTTGATTCAAGAGCCTATGCATCAAGACCACATCAAGTACTCAAGAGGAGTCTAGCTCTTTGGATCATGTTTGGACCAAGTCAAGAAGATGAGAAGACTTCAAGTGAAGACCTTCAAGATCAAGACTTGTGTTAGGTTTGTTTTTATTAAGATTTTGTTTTAGATAAAATGTAAAGGATAGAATAGTTGGTGGATTGCTCAAGTATACCATACACACACACTCTCTTGATTTAGATGAGTTTTCATAAAAGAATTTTCATTTTATAAAAATACCGGTTTGAATTTTGGAGTTTATTATATACATGTGTTTTTAACCAAAACCGTTTTAGTGCTTATTGTCAAAAACATAGATATTTCATCATGTATGCGTAGTGGATCATTTCCATACACTCTATACTTTAAAAGTGTTTAAAATATCTTATTTTTGTATTTGGAGAAGTTTTGGAAAAATAAGTTTTGAAAAATCTATTTTGGAAAAACCAATTTGGAAAAATACGGTTTTTGTTTTTAGCCAAAATTTCTAAGTTGCAAAAATAGTTCAAAATGTTTGTAACATGTCTTGATTTTACTCAAACATATTTGTTTATCAAAGTATAATATTGAACCTATTTTTGTAGATTTTTCGTGAATTTATGGGATTTTATTTAAGATAAAAAGCCAAGTTTAAATCCCTAAAAAGAGACTGTTCTGGCTTCTGCCGGTTGACCGGGTTAGGAGTCGGTCGACCGACTCGGTCGACCGACGTGCACAGACGTGCACGCCAGTTCTAGCTAGAGCGCCGGTCGACCGACCCGGTCAACCGCCAGAGAGCTTCTGCTCTCTGGAAAGCCCTGGTCGACCTGGCCAGTCGACCGGCAGAGAGCTCTGCTCTCTGTTCCAGGCCGCGGTCGACCGGGCCGGTCGACCGAGGCTCCAACGGTCAGAAATCTGATCGTTGGCGGTCGACCGGGTCGGTTGACCGACAGCCGTTAGGGCTGCTGATTTGGCCCCAACGGCTAGTTTTTGTGAAGCCTATTTTAAGGGCTTTCCTTGAGCTGTTTTTGATAAGATTTTTGGAGAGTTTTTAAGATAGTTTTTCCTACTCTATTAAGAGGTTTTCTCCACTTGTTTGAGAGAAAATATTTCCAATCAAAAGGAAAGTTTATCAAGAGTGTTTTCAAAGTGATTTCTTGTGTTTTCCTCCACAAATTCCATCCTTGTTTTTCTCACAAACACTTGAGCTATCCATTGCTATATCTACCTATAGGGATCTTTGTTGTGAGAGGATTTTAGGTGATCAAAGTATTGTGATCACCAAAGTTCTACTTTGTACTTTGAGGAGGCGGACTTGCGGGTTCGCGGTGTTTCAAGTTCTTGTGTGAACTCTTTGTAGAGGTGGGGCCTCGGCGAGCTAGTGGGCTTGCGGTGTGTAGTTCTTGCGGGAACAAGTGAAGGGACTAGAGAGTCCAAGGAGTTCAAGTCTGAACTCGCCTTATAGGTGTTGCGGCACCGAGTGATCCGGTGGGATCGGTTTATAGTGAAAATCCTTCATAGTGTTGAAGGTGGGGACGTAGAGCAAGTGTGCTCGAACCTCGAAACAAATATTCCGTGTTTGCGATTGCTCTCTCTATCTCTTACTTGTTTATATCTTTCATGCTTATATTGCTTTCATCTCTATATGCTTGATATATATATATATATATATATATATATATATATATATATATATATATATATATATATATATATATATATTTGTGTGCTTATTTGTTATATGCTTGGGGTTTGTTTGCTAACACTTGTATTCAATCAAGAAAGCTAACACGGTACCTCAACTCTTATTTAGAGGAATCTTGAGGAGTTAGTCCAGAGCCCTTCACGGGGAATCCGGCTACACTCTTGTGTTATACTTAGTGTTTAGTTTACGAAGTTTTAGTTTGCATTAAATAAGCTTTAATTCCGCATTAATTGACCATTAGATTAGCTAGTCACCTATTCACCCCCCCTCTAGGTGATTACAATACACCCCTATTTTCACCAACCATACCTAAATAATCTTGTTTTTATTAGTGTTGTTGTGTTGGAGAGATAGGAGGATGGTTGGGAAAGTGTGTGATGAGGTGGAGGATGAATAGAGCCTAGAAAGGAGATATTGGTGAGGTGGCTCCTCACCCTTTTTGTAAATAAATGAATAATTAGGAAAATTTTGACCTTATGAGGAGAAAAGGGGGAAACTCTTCATCTCCTTCCTTCAGCCCTAAGAGAGAAAAACTCTTCTCCCCAAAATTCTAAACTTGCAAAATTATCTGAACCCATTCTCTCCCCTTTCAACTCAGCAGCCAGTCGGCAGGGGAGGCGGCACGCACGCATAGCCGCGCGCGCACGGGCCGCGCGAGCTAAGGGTAGGAGGGGGTCCTCGCGTCGGCTATTTTTGGGAGGGAGGTGGAAGAAGAGTAACCCAGTTCTGATCCATTAAGGGGAGAGATTCAGGGTCAGATCTGAACTATTTAGGACTCAAATCACTGCTTAAAAAGGGAATTTTCATACTGAAATTTCAGGTATATATGGGGGCAAAACCCTAAAATTTCTCTCTTTAATTTTGATGATTAGATACTAATATGTAACCTCTATATTTTGATCACTAGGGGTGTTATTTAGGAGTGCGGCAAGTGAAGACTAAGTGAGGAATTGTTGAAAAGTGAGTAAACCTAACCTATTAGGGAAACCATTCATGAATTAGAATGATTAGAGAATTCTCAATTTTGTAAGGAAGGTCGAATCATGATAAAGTCACTGTTTTCTCTAATTATTGTGATAAGTGAAATCTAAATGCATGCTACATAATTATTACATCTCCTAAATAAGTATTTGTTAGAATACATGCTTAGAGTTCATGCTCCGTATCGATGACCCCGTAGATAATAAGAAGTTGACATGGATACCTAAGGGTTGTGTATACTCCAACAGGGGGAAACCCCCTTTCACATAGATATTGTATTGTGCATAATCGAGTAAAAGAGTAACGCATATTTACATATAAGACTTAGTGTTGTGCATTGTGATTGCCCCATGATGTAGTGAAGCTATTGAGTATGTATTTTCTTTCACTTGACATGTATTTATTGTATGAATGGCTTGTGAGTGTAACTTTTTACTTTTGTGAAGTGCATAATAACCTATTAACTATATATGCATATATGTATCTTTTGGAGGAAGGGACGGGCAGGAGTCGGTAGGAGGGGGAAGACGGAGATTTATTCTTTATATGTATATATGTATCTTTTGGAGGAAGGGGCCGGGCGGGAGCCGGTAGGAGGGGGAAGACGGAGATTTATTCATTATATGTATATGTGTGTGTGTGTGTGTGTGTGTGTGTGTGTGTGTGTGTGTGTGTGTGTGTATATATATATATATATATATATATATATATATATATATATATATGCTAAATGGAGGAAGGGGCTGGGCGGTAGCCGGTAGGAGGGGGAAGACGGGGACTTAACAATACATGTTTACGTATATGCTAAATGGAGGAAGGGGCCGGGCGGAAGCCGGTAGGAGGGGAAAGACGGGGACTTAACAATACATGTTTGCGTATATGCTAAATGGAGGAAGGGGCCGGGCAGAAGCCGGTAGGAGGGGGAAGACGGTGAATTGAATCTAGATTTCAGAATTATGCATAAATACTTCACCTAAAGCGAACTGTCAAACTTTATCTCACTTTGGTAGTGTATGTTAAACTGAGAATGTCACGACTTAATAAAGTGGTAAACCGGTTGGTGTAGATATATATGTATACACATGTTTGCATGCACCTGCATGTAGGTAATTCATTTTGAGTTGGCATATAGAATGATAAAACTCATGGTAATTGAGACATCTAAATCATTAGTGATGGAGTCTAAGGTAAAGCAAGTTAAAGAAGAAGTTGCATCGCATATTAGTCATAAATGCAAAATACCTCTCCTATAATGTATTGACTTATGAAGTCTTGTACTAGTATATTTCTACATGGTTTACTCATTGAGCTGTCGAGCTCATTTTATTTTCTTCCACCTATTTTAGGTTTTGACAAGGGTAAGAGACCGATTTAGCCCTATGGATTTAGCAAAAGGAGGAACAACATACCATCCGCTTTAGTTTTCCTTTTTGCTAGTTATCCTCGCATGTATGCTTATTTACTACCGTTCTAACTTTTGCGTATGGAATACTTATTGCATGTATCTTGTCTTGAGTGATACATTTTGATTTTGGGGAACTTAAGGTATATGTAATATTTTGGGAATCTAGACTGGGAGGTTCGTCTGGGTGACATGATGTATGGAATTAAAGCTGTTGATGTTATGGACCAAAGGTTTGCCTTAGTGGGGCCATAATATGGATGTATGTAAAAAGAAGTGTGAATTGGTTATGAAGCATATATTGCATCCATTGTTAAGTAAGCCGAGTAGGCTGAAATTGTTAATTGAAATAAGTAGGCCGTTATGAGCCGAAATGTCTTATATCATGCGAAAATGGAGATATTTAGGGGAGGTGCTGCCAAAATTCTGTGAAATCAAAGGGAACTTAAATTTTCGAACTCATTGGTCAAATCATATGTTATCTATCTGGGACCGTCACAACCCTTCAGACTTAGAGGCTGGCGGGATTGGAGTTGACACATAGCCCAATCCCCTGCGAGTTCGATGATAATAATCAGGGGCTTTCCCTTTTGGAACGAAGGATCGAAGCAGTGTTTTCTTTCCTTTACCAAAGTTCGAGCCAGGACCACTTGTTAGGTCATCCCCATGTTCTCCATCATTCTGAATAAATTTGACTCTTAATGAGAGAATTGAGAAAGTTCAGTCTCGCTTTCTAAGTCTCCGTAAGTCGTTAGTTTGGACTCGATCTTTTCGAAAAGGATCAGTTTTTGACTTTTGCGCCTTGCTGGGACCTCGAAGAAGGATCCTTGCACAACATTGACGCTTTGATATACCGTGAGAGATGATCTCACTAGTATATGCAATGATGTTAGGGCATCTATTGCCGATCAGGGTTCATCACCTACATCGGTACTAGTATCTGATGGCACAGAATCAGAAGCAAACATAGAAAGTAAGCCAAATCTAACTCTTCATTAATATACCACTCGTTTACATCATCGGCAGTGTTATTGACATCGAGCTTATTAATGCTCGTTACAAGTGGATTCAGCTCCCAAAGATATTCTTCATCTGCCTTTGGCTTGACATCAGCTTCGTTATCAGAGTCTAGTTCCTCTGGCTGGGGATTCTCGTCTGTTTCCAGACAATCCTTCTATAGGAGGGAGTCTGCGAAGTAGTTCTCTACCCCTTTGATTGGATGCCTTTCGGCGATCAGCGTTCAGACTTTTTCATCTCCGTCAACATACTTCATGACTTAATGGAGGGTAGAAAAGATGATGGAGTTGCGATGAATCCATGGTCGTCCCAGCAGCAAATTATATTAAGTGTCAGCGTCGATAACATAGCACGTCACCTCGAATCTTTGGTCCCTGATCTGACATTTGAGTTTAATCTTTCCCATTGGGCGCGTACCATTGGCGTTGAAACCGTAAATGATAATTTGAGTGGCGCTCAATCGATAAGTGGGGATTCCCAAGTGCTGCATGACCCGGCGGGGCATGACGCTCAACGCGAATCCTGGATCCACCTGAATGCGGCTCACTTCAGACGATCCTGTGGTTCAGCTGGAGCTCGTAAAGGGTATGCAGGGAGCATATAACGTGAAGTACAGGGGCCTATCATGTTTCCCCTAACCTACATGTCGCCTGGAGTTAAGGTTATGCAGGGAGCATGTTGAGAGGCGTGGAGGTAGTTTTCTTCATCTTCCTCCTGTGGTTCAGCTGGAATCCGGGCCATAAAGATCTCAACATCAGCTAAAGCTTCTCTTAGAGCTTCCCTTGTTAACTTTGATAGTCTCAGGAGCTCGTAAAGGGCGATCCTGGCTGGGATGTTGGCCAGTTAGGTCAAGACATCAAAGCGGTAAGGTCTTGAAGATCTTTCTACTTTGTTCTTTAGGGGAGCCTTGGCGTACCGAAACTCCTTTTGCTTCTCCACGGGTTACTTTGTGGATTGCTTGGTTGACTCAGGAGTGGGTTTAGGCTGATTTGCTATCATTTCATCGTATTTCTTCAAGTACGACTGACCTGAGTGGGTCCCTGCTACGAGCGGCGCATTCAGTTCTGCAGCAAGGACGATTGTCTCTTCCTCCGAATCAGTTAGCGAGGGGACATCGGTTTCTTCTTCTCGGGAGGAAGAACACACCATATTACAAGGCGAAGCTTTTGCTTTACCCCTGGAATTCCTGTTGGTAACAGTAGTCTACTGTTGGCCTTTCACGAGGTCGGGATGAACCCACATGATCTTTTCCTGAGGAGTAGGAACAGGGACGAGACCTTTCTCTCGCTGGTGGTGTGGATTTGTATTGAGTACCCTTAGTTCCCTTTTCGGGATGGGAACTACTCCGGCTGACATTGGAGGCTGTATCCCGAACTGAAGGAATGAGTCATGTTAGCCGTCACTCCGTTCTGCTCCAGGCGGAGCTTGAACACCTCCGCATCAATCAAAACTTGAAGAATGTCTTTGTAGACATAACAACTCTTAGTAGGGTGCCCTAGCATTCTGTGGTACAAGAAATAATTAGGGTTGTCGGTCTTGCCAACCTCCTCAGGATGTCTAACTTCAGGAAGTTTCAGTCTGTTGCTCTTGTTGAGTAACTTGAACAATGAATCAACATGCTCGTCTTTGAAGGAGTACTGCTTGTTGGCGCGTAGCTAGGTTGAAGAGCTACCCCCTATAGTCGGTTGGGGCTTAGAGGGAGACTTTGTTTCTATTGCCAGTGTGTCCTTCCTTTTAGCTTGGAAAGATGCTTCTAGCGCGCGCCTTGTTTACTTTTCGGGTCTAGGCTTGTTTTCTTCTACCTTAACCCTGCCAATAATCTCTTATGCCTATTCGCCTTGCTGGACCAACTGCTTCTAGGTTCGGCTTTCAGCTACCCCTATCTGAGTTAGGAGTGAGGTTTGCAAATTGTGACGACATGTTTCCACCAGGGTGGCCTGGGTCATACTGCTAGGATATCTGAGTGCCATATTCTGAAATCTCTCCGCAAATACTTTAACTGGCTCTCCTTTTTGTTGCCTCATTGCCACGAGAGTTGGCATAGTAATTTCCGAGTCGTCTTAAAACTTCTCCAGATCACCCCAGTTCTTGATGGAGTCTTTTGGAGCTTCATGAACCATTCAAAAGCGAGACCTTTCAGGGCGTCGATGAACAAACGTGCCAGGATGGCATCATTTGATACTACACTCCCTGTCTAAGACTTGAAGTATTATATGTGCTGGTTCGGTGACCCCTTACCGTCGAAGGCATGTAGGGTCGGAACTTTGAACTTAGGAGGGTACGGGATAAGATCCCACTCAGCCGGGTACGGTCGGACCACTCCTACTTCTTGTAGGCCTTTACGACTAGCAAGGGCTTCAAGACGCTTTTCCAGTTTACTCATTCTTTTGGAATGAGTGCTTGTATTTTATAAGTTGCCTTCCTTCTCGGATGGAGGTTTGGATGACTCAAAGTTGGAATGCTCCTCCTCCTCAGTATGTGCAGAAGACGAACTTTCCCTTTCCTTTCGTTTGCCTTTGGACTTCTTGGAAGGCGTCCTAGCCTTAGGCTTCTACTTTTTGTCCTCAAGCAATTGCGAAAGTATTTGCTTGTGACTATCGATAGATTCTTATTGAGAACGAATCATATCGAGTTGCTCCCTCTGGGCCTGGGCTTGCTGTTCAAAGCGTCTAGTCATTTCTTCAGGAGTACTTGCCATATATGCAAAAGCTTCTTTCTCTATGTAATTCTGCGATGGCAGAGTGTGACTCGCTTACTTCAATACCACGGTTAGGGCACTGTAGTCCATTAGGACTATTATGCCAGTTCGAGTGCGGGTATACCGGTACACTCTTTTCAGTTCGGTGTCAGACTCGTCAGAGCTGACTATTGATGCTTTCCTTTAGTTTTACTTGGCGTAGTGCTTAGACCTACCACATTCGCAGTAACTTCAGTACTCCGTATCAGAGAAAGTTCTCCTTGTGCGGGAACGACACCTTTTGCAGTGGCATTCAGAGAACACCGTTGTGATGAGCCGTTCACAACAACATAGTAGAGTGATTTGGTGAACACTCCTCTTCTTTATCAAGTAATCCCTTAGATCCGTAGGAGGGGGATCGAAGAGACCAGCCTCGGGTCTCTGAGGACGAAGACTTTTCAGCACCCTTCTGACCCTAGCTGTCAGAGAGCGAATGTTAACCTTGCCTCGCAACTCCGAGACGTAAGTCTCAGGGACGCAGGGTTCAGAGACGTAGAGTTCACGTCTTGTAGAACAGACGCGACTCTCACATTTTAGCTTTGAGACGCGGGTCTCATGCCTCTGCTGAGAAGAGACGTGAACCTCGCGTTGCTGATTGTCGCATTTGCCTGACAACATTTAAGAGATGCGGACTTCGTAAGCCTCGCGGTTTGACATAGAGACGGGGGTCTCTATCTCTGAGAAGAGACGCGAACCTCGTGTTGCTGAACATCGCGTCTGCAAGGTAGGGCCTCAGAAACGCGATGTAGCACCCCGTTCCCGGAATACGTATTTAGTTGCGTATTCAAATTTTTGATCATATTTTTTGATTTACTTCCTGTACTTGTTTTGTATTATGAATTATTTATATGATCATTTTGTCTTGGATCTGGATTCGTGAACTTAGAGTCAGCCCTAGTCTGAACCGGGGACCCGATCCTAGTATATTGTTCGATTTGATTGAGTTCAGTTTCAAACATTATTTTTTAATATTTTAGATTTCTTATGTTTTTTTGAAATTTTTCTGAATAAAATTGAAAATCTTCAAAACAGTGTCGAACAGCGCCGCTGATCGATTCTCAGATTTTTAATTTACAAACAGAATTGAATTTTTAAAAACGGCTTCAATATTATTTCTTAAAATCACATTTTTATCTAAATAAATTTTTTGAGATTTTTCTGAATTTATCAAAATTCCACCGGATTTGATGTCGGCCAGTATCGCTGGTTGATTTCAGAATTTTTAGTTTACAATCAGAGTTGAATTTATGGAATCCGCTTTCATTTTATTTCTTAGAATCATATTTTCTAACTTAATACATTTTTAGAGATTTTTCAGAATTTATCGAAGTTTGACCGGTTTTGGTGTTGACCGGTGTCGCTGGTAAATTTCAGGATTTTTATTTTGAACACAAGATTTTATTTTTGAAAACTGATTTCATTGTGTACCTTAAAATAATATTTATTATTTTTAATAATTTTTTGAGACCTTTTTGGATCAGTCCAATTTTTAGTATTTTTTGTGTTTTTGGAATTTTCCTGGATCCGGAGTATTATCTATATATTTTTCTTTTCTTTCTTTTTTCCTTCCCCATTTTTACCATCCACTCCCTTTTCCTCTATTTTTTTCTTTTTTTTTCTTTTCCCCCAAAAATCCTCCACCACACAACACCCCAAAATATCTCCCCCTTTTCTTTTTATTTCCTTTTCCTTTTTCTTTTCTTTTTCTTTCTCTTTCTTTTTCATTTTTCCTTCTTCTCCCCTGGCGCCGATGCAGATCCCTCCCTCCCCTCCTTCCTCCTCTCAAAATTCTCTCCCTCTTTCCCACTGACTCTCAGTCTCTATCTATTTCTTTTTCTTTTCTCTTCCTCTCTCTACCTCACTCCTTAATTTCCCCTCAATCCCTCTCTCCTCCAAGATCCGGTGCCACCATCACCTCCACCACGCCAGCGGCGGCCCCACCAACCTCCGGCTAAGCCCACGCCGCCACCCAACCTCCGGCCACCTCCTCTCCTGTCATCAACATCCATAACAACATTAACTACACCACCATCAACCCACCATCTCCAATTTCTTCTTCTTCTTCAACCTACCACCAGCATCACCACTACCACCACCTCCCACCTCCTTCAATTTCATCTTCACCATCTCAACTCCCCCCAATTTCTCCACCTCCACCCAAATCATCAACACCACCACAATATCACCACCATCTCCACCATCAACTCTCTCCCTCCCTCTCTTTTGGGGTGGCTGGCGGCCACCCCTGCCCGCCGGTGCCCTGCGCTGCCACCTGGCGCAGCCTGGCCGACGGCCAGGCCGTGGGACCCCCTTTGGGGGGCCTGTGCGTGAGCAGGGGGACAACTTTCCATTCCTCTCTCTTTCCGTTCCTTTCTCCCTTCTCTCTCTACTTTTTCTCTATCTATACTATCTCCCTTTCCCCCCTCAATTTCTCTCTAGCTCTCTCTTTCTTTCTCTAGTCTCTCTCTAGCTCTCTTTCTTTCTCTAGAGCTCTCTTTTTCTCTCTCTCTTTCTCTCTCTAGCTGTCCCTCTTTCTCTTGATTTCTCTCTTCTCTCTCTCCTCTTTATTATTCTTTTTCTTTTAAAAAATTTATTCATATTATAATATATTATGGAGCGTGCACGAGTTCTTGGGATTTCGGAGTTTTCGGCTTTTTTGAAGATTTAGGTGAGTGTCCTGCCTTAATTTGGGTTTCCCCGCTTCGTCCGGTCAACGTGAATTTTATTTCGTATTTGAATGTGTTTTATATTGGGCGATGCCCCTGTATTCGTATGTGGCCGAGTGCTCATGATTGTACATGTATATGCGTGTGACGAATGCTTATACTATGATAGTTTACTTCTTGCACGTATACCATGCCTGTGATGTCTCTTTTTACTGCTATATACCATGCATGGTCGACCCTTAGTGGTCGTTAGCCTCCGGGCTCTCTACTCGGCCTCTGGGTCCTATCAGCCTCCAGGCTTCTCCACTCCATGGTAGATTAGATATTATCACGCTACAACATGCTCGTATGGTATTAACATTGCTGGTACTCTTATACCGACTCTGAGTTTCTACCTACTCTCAGGTTGGTTACCCAATTGGTTTTAGGCCTGCACCCTAATGGGTTTCGTGGTAGCTACCGAGAGTGCGCTTAGACTCCGAGCGTACTTAAACCTCCGAGCTCTCGCTTACTACCTCGAAAGAGAAGTGCGCTTAGACTATCAGGTCTCTCAATTGTGCCTGGTAGGCATATTTAGCGCTCAGCGCTTTACAACTAGATTCGTCTAGGTGAAACTCTGCTGGATTTTAGACTCGCCTTCTAAGCTGAGTCATTCCAGTAGCTCCATCGGGCGCTCTAGTGTTAAACACTATTCGCTATCCGTACCTCCAACTTGCTTAGCTTTACTTGGATGTTCGTTTTCTTGCTTATCATCTTATTTCCATTTTAACGATTCTTCTATTAATGGATGTGAAGAGTTTGAAATCTTATTTATACTATTTTTTCTAAAACTGTTTGGTTTTCTGGTATTCGTACCAATCTCGTATATCGGTAGTATTTTCCTGTATCGCTTGACATGCTTACATAAACTATGATGTCTCTTGTCACCTGCCTAATATCACCCTCAAGCCATGCTATCACCTGACATCCGGCATGACGTACCTGACTCTTATAATTATCACGATAATGGGAATGATGACTTGACATCTTGATTACATCTTGATATACTCTAGTACAAACCATACTCTTGATACACCTGTACTCCTGACACTCTTGACTTGTTCCTGCTCATTCCCGAAATCTGATAACTATTTAATAAACTATAAAAGGGACAACTTACATTGGGTCGGGGAAAACTTGTGGATATCATTATATGTTCGTGTTTACAGTGGTATTAGGTATGCTGTGTAACTAAGTCTTTTGGTTCAACCCAAGGGCCTCCAGATGACGGAGGGGAGCGCTGACTCCCTCCTTCTTGGTACCATCTTGATAAGGGTATCCTATAAGACCCTCCTGTAGGCCTTGCGATTGATTTCATACACCAGCAATGGAACACCCTGGACCTTGGTCCCGAGCATGCACGGGACCCACTGTAAACATTATTCGTTGATACCCCCGTTGGTTTCCAATAACAACCTTACTTTACTCAGATATGGATATATGTGTGCTGTGACGCTAGTTCACATATCTAAACATTTGAGTAGGACGAGTAATAATAAAAATAAAAGATGTCAACTATGTATCCGTTGTATATTTTGCCATGTTTGCTTCCATCGGATTTTACTTCGGATTTTCAGTTTTATGATTATTATTATTATATTATAACTGCTTACATCTTGCTTTACCACTTGGGTTCTATTCCACCAGTCTCCTACCCTTATCTTATTATACCATGAGTATTCCCTACTTGATATCACTTGCTATATACCTACCTGCTTCTGTATGCTTGTGCTCACGATACGGTTTTCAATGCATGTTTATGATTCAGATTTATCGATACATATGTGCTTATCTTTGCACGCCATTTGGCATTCACATCACCACTTGGCGAGTTCTGACTCCCCTGAATCCTCATGTTCAGGTCTCGGAGTTTGGAGCTTGTGGATTCTCTTGGTTACTGATCAGAGTAGCGCAACGGTAGCGTGGATCATCAGCAAACCGTCTGAAGCCCTATTCTTCCAAGCCCCATGCGCGTCTCTCGAGTTTTCCTTCTGTAAACTCGCGAACGTCCTTTGTACTGTTCATACTTGTATATCTCCTTGTATTCTCGCAATTGCGCCTATCGGTGATGTAATATTCTTATAATATTGTATCACATCTGGTGATAACATTGTAATTATACTCATATGTTAGAATGTATAATGCACCACATATTTTCGAACTCTGATTCTTACATGTACTAATGCTTAGCGTATATACATGAGGGTATTTCTGACATGTGTATATACGTCACGGTAACGTCTCCATACCCGCGGGATCGGAGCGTTACATGCGAGCCTCGTGAGCTCTGCGCTTTGATATCCAGACGCAGATTTCGCGCGTCTGATGCTGTTCAGAAGAGACAGTGGCATGAGCCTCGCGTCCTATATCTGCTGGACAGATGGTTTTTTCAGCTTCTTGCACTGTTGTCGATGCGCGCGTCGCCTTTGTCGACGTTCAACATTCCGGTTACACTTCACAGGTTGTTGGGGACCACTGGTAACCTGGAGCTGAGGAAGAGAAGGGGCGTGACAATATTGGCCTTCTACGACGTTGGCCTTGCAGGTCTTGTGGGAGACGTTAACGCGGACCACGCGCGCGATGCGGCCAGAAATAACGTTGTTTGCGCAGGCCATCTTTGGGGAAGTCTCCGAAGGGACTTGAGAGCAGATCTCCGAGGAGACCCTGCGATATTGCTGTGCCACCCCGGGGCTCTTGGAGCCAGAAGAGAGGAACTCCTTATACTTTGCGTGGTTAAATTTCACGATAAGTGACTCGACCGTTTTTCTATAAAGGTGACATCACCTTACGCCACAACTTACTCATCAGTGGAGAAAGTAGTCCCCAGCGGAGTCGCCATCTCTTGTTTTCTCGAAAAAAAATTGAGCTATTTATAGGGATTTCATGGGTAAAATTGTCCCCTAAAAACCCTCCATAATGGGGGTTAACTCCCCTCATTACGTGTGCAGTAACTGACCAAGTAATGAGGGCAGTTATAACTGAGACGCAAGGCTCCTCTGTAGTTGAAACACGGGCTTGAGCTTTGCTAGACGCGAGCTTCGATCCCTGCGTCTTGACATTGCAGCGATGCTGGGACGCAGGTTTCGAGTCTCGCGTCTTGACAATGCGGTAACGCTAGGACGCAGGTTTCAAGCTCTAGCATTGCAGTGATGCTGGGATGTGAGTTTTGAGTCTCCTGTCTTGACATTGCTGTGATGCTGGGACGCGGGTTTCGAGCTCTGCGTCTTGGCATTGCAGTGATGTGGAGGGGCTTCAAGCTTTGCGTCTTGGCATTGCAGTGATGCAAGAGGTGCAAGCTTCGAGCCCTGCGTCTTAGCGTTGCTACGTCTTGACATTGCAGTGATGTAAGGGTGCAACCTTCGACTCCTGCGTCTTGACGTTGCATGAATGGCTTTAATTAATCTCACGTCTAAAATATGAACTTTGTTATCTGATGATTTGTCTTTAGTGATTTTTAAACAATTTACAACACAGAGAGAGCACTTGTCAAAGCTAAAGATATCGCCGATGTAACATCGTCCCTCGAAAAAATTCTAGCCAAACTGCACAAAGTTCCAATTTTCAACATAAGCACAGCTAAAAACGAGTCAATCATCATCAAGTTCAAGTTTTCATGACTACCCACAACTAAAACTCTACAACTCCCCCAAAAATGCACCAAAATTCACAAATCAAAATTCAAAAAAAAAAAAAAAGGAAAGATAAACACCACCAACGAACTGCTGCAGGACCCTCCACTATCAACCAAATTCCACTAAAATTTTCCAAATTTAAACAAAATAAAGGTGAGGCTGTGGAGCAAGAATCTAACCTTTGAGATTCAGGACCAAATTGGATCGTAGGACGAAAATGAAAAGCCCCGAAGGACGAAGAGAGAGAAGGGCGGGGCGAGGCTGTGGATTATGGTTAGAAATAATTGTCAAAAAAATTGGGGGAAAAAGAGAGAGAAGAAAAGTTGAGGGGGATGACAGCGCGCGCGGGGGGGGGGGGGGGGGGGGGGGGAGAGAGAGAGAGAGAGAGCACTGGTCAAAGCCAAAGGTATCACCAATGGAGCATCGTCCCTCCTCGTCGTCCCCCGCAGCCCCCCATTTACCCTCCCTCCTCCTCTGTCGTCCTCGTTGTGTTGGGGATAATTTGGGGGAAATATTGATTTAAGGGTGTAAGAATAGTTTGGAAAATTTTGAATAATTTTTAGCGATGTGTATAGCAATTTTATGAGTATTTTAAGTACCAGGATGTGTGTGAAGCATTTTTGTGAGCGTGAATTGCCGCACTCAAGTTTGGTTTTTTGTTAATAGTTTGTTTATTCCTATAATACCCTTCTCTGTGGAGTTAGGAAACTGATGGAATTTGTCCATTCGATTCTTTTGAGTTTCAAAGGTCTTCAAAGTGCACATTCCCTGCTGGTGTGAGGTTGGGTTCTCAAATCGAAGGCAGTGATTTGCAGTTTCACAAGGAGAGGAAGGGTAATTGTGAAGTGCTTTTGGTGGTGCTAGGCAGTAGTTGATGTAACGAAGAAAACCACTGAGGGGAGGTGAAGGCTTTTGTGATGAGAAGATAGGGGTGTTAAGTGGGCCGTGTCGGCCAGCGGCCTGGGCCCGGGTTTATTTCTGGACCACTGGTCTGACCCGTGACTCGGATGTCCCAGATTCAGGTCAGACCCAACCCGGACCGACCTTATTAAAAAATAAAAAACAAAAAAAACTTTAAAATATTTCTAACAAATTTATCTAAAAATGTTAAAAAATCTAAAAAATTATAAAAAAATATTAAGTGATAAAATTACCAAAAAAAAAATACAATTGGTAAAATGAAAATGTAAAATTTTTATTAATGATCTAATAAATTGGATAATAGATACAAATACAGTTGAAATATAAATTAAAATTCTTTAAGATTTATCATTAATAAATAAAAATGTACAAGTCTTCATACATTTTATCATTCATAAAAAAAATTACAAGTTTTATTCATTTTCTTGGGAGTCTTCTGAAGACTCTTCGATGAGATTGTCAATTGTTTTATGTTGACTTCTCTTTTTCGCATCCAGCCAATTCTTCCCGTTTATGGTCATCTCGATCACATCCGACGCCAGACGGTTTCTCGTATCAGCCAGCACTTGACCACCTGTGTTAAAATCAGACTTCTAAGTTACTGTAGATGCCGAAAGAGTTAGTAAATCACATATCATGATGGAAAGCACATGATAAGTTGATACCTGTGATTTTCACCATGTCAAAATAATAAAATTATCAAATCCTGAATCGGATCGATCTCAGGAGTATGACACGTTGGATATAATAATGAACTTTATTTAAAGAGCCAAAAGTTCTAAATTTTTTGGAAGCTGATAATAGACTTAAAAATAAGGAACTTCTATTAGTGAATACTAAAGAAGTTTGAGATGAAGAATATTGTTTATTTCCATAAGTTGCTTCATAAAAATCATACAATTTATTTGTAAAAGAATCAATATCTGCCCACATATTAGCAGAGCTATCCTCATATCCCATTCTTTCATAAAAATTTTCAAGTAAAAGTTTACATCCATTAAGTTTAATTCTAGGATTCATAATACCAACACAATAAAAGAAAATTCTTTAAAGTATTTATTAAATTTTTTTCTACATGAGAGCAATAATATCTCAAATAAAATCATTATTATATATCGAGAAAATATTTTGTTATTTCAGTTAACTCATAAAATACTAAACTTGTCGTAGGATTTTTTTTGCAAAAAAAATCACCAAACAAACCATATACCGTTGGCGGGTATTTGCAAAAAAAATTACAGATAACCCCCCACCCCCAGCGGCTATAATAGCCATTGGGTTTGGTCGGGTCAGACCTGACACCCATAGCTGTTGGAAAATCCGGGCCCGGGCCGTGGGCCGTCATTGGCAGACCCAGGTCCGGCCCAAGGCTTAGCCGGACGGGACCCGACTTAGCCGGTCCGGGCCCTACTTAGGCCGTGTCGTGCTCGGGCTTCTCGGGTAGTGCAATTTTTATGTTCGTGATACGAGAGAGATATATACACATTTTTGACCTCACACCAGATTTTTCTTTGCTTATATTTCTCACGTGGTTTGAAGTTGTTCAATTTTTCTTTTTGGTGGTTAAACGGACTTTTTTTATGCAGCACTTCAATATTCCTTAAGCAATATTTCAAAGTTTTCTTCTATGTTTGTTTACAAATTATTCATATCAAAATGAGTTTCTTCATTTTACTGTGAAAATTTTATTGGATTTGGTTCTTAAAAAAGTTTTTTTTTCTTCTTTAAATTTTGTCTGTGACTTCAAACATGGATACACACCGAATATTTAGGGGCGGACGATCAATTACTACTCTCGCTGGCCTGTTTGGTTGCAAGGAAGTGGACGGAAGTAAGGAAATAGGAAGTATAATTGCTCACTTTCCTATCTATCCAAATACGGAAAAGGAAAATAAGAAAAACCCCTTTTCCTTTTCTCTTTTCTCTTTTACACAATCATTTCCTCACTTCCCACTTCCGAGTGCTACAGTTAAAATTGTGATCATGTAAATCTCATTTGTAATAAGTTATAGCACAAAACAGTTAATTTTTGATCATGTAAATCTCACTTGCATTCTAATAACAGTCCATTTTTTATTTTTCTTAATTAAATTTTATTTTAATATTATTTTACGGTCAACTATGTGGTCAACTTTTCCACTTCCACTTTTACATAACCATCCAAATACCGGAAAATACAAAATGTTTTTCAAACCACACTTCCCAACAACATCCAAATACGGAAAACTTACTAACAAGTTCCCAAATTCCAAAGAGAATTATTACCGCTTCCTCAATTCCTCACTTCCTCACTTCCACCTTTAACCAAACAGGCCTCGAGGTCAAATTTCTTCCTAAAAATTTCCTTTGACATATAACAATATCTTTTAATACAATGTCTTTTTAATGGATGTGGATCGATCACATATATCAAGATAAAATATTTTAAGAATTTTGCTAACTTCATGACCTAAAAAAAGAAACTAGAAGATAGCATGATCTGTTTTTCTTAGTATGCATTGGTTTCAACAAAAGGATCATTCTAGCCTTAGAGTTTGTCTTCCTCCCATTTCATATGATTGCAGGAAAAATATTACATAGTTTATTAAAAGATTTGTGATATACTCGAGAATTCCTTTTAAGTAACGTAGGAAAACTTCTTATTGAAAGCTTATTTT
>JAVJIF010005962.1:0-221443 GCA_038442645.1 Agave tequilana
AGAGTACTCTCTCAGCCTGCGGTGACGTGGCTCAATTTGTTCACATCACTGACTTGCGGCCCGCTTTTAGGAAGAGTAAATACCAATACCCCTTATGAAAGCTACTTTTTCGGTAAAGACAGTGAATGCTACTTTATTAAATCACGAAACTAATTTGAATGCTTCTTTAATTTTTTTCTGATTTGATATTTAATGATTTTTAATATAGTCGCAGTACTTATGAAACTGCTACCACGGTCCGCAGTCTTTCTAAGGACTCTACCAGGTCGCAGTCTTTTTCTGAGGACTGCTACCAAGTCGCAGTGTTTTTATGAGAACTGCTACCACGGTCGCAGTCTTTTCTAAGGACTGCTACCAAGGTCGCAGTTTTTTTCTGAGGACTGCTACCCAAGGTCGCATGTTTTTATCAGAACTGCTACCAAGTCGCAGTCTTTTTCTGAGGACTGCTACCAAGGTGCAGTCTTTTTCTGAGGACTGCTACCATGGTCGCAGTCTTTTTTCTGAGGACTGCTACCAAGGTCGGTAAAAAGTTGTAAGGAGGGTATTTTCGAAAATACAATGTTGAGGTGACTGGCATTAAATTGGGCGGGATTTTACAGGATTTTGTCCGCCAAAGTTTTTACAGATTTGCGGCGGTGATGTTGCCACGCCCGCAGGCTGAGAAAACTCTCTCAGCCTGCAGCTGAGGTACAGATTCCCCACATATATATATATATATATATATATATTATATATATATATATATATATATATATATATATATATATATATATAGTGAGTTGATCCTCTAAGAACGGTTCTCACGGATTTCTGTGAGAACTTTCACGTGAGTCGTCGGATCTGATAGATCAAATCAATAAAATTAAATCTCTATCAGATCCGACGGCCCACGTAAAACATTTTTATTTCGAGGTGTATATATATATATATATATATATATATATATAATATATATATATATATATATATATATATATATTAAGTTTTTCTAGGAGGCAAAGTTAATGAATGCGCACATGGGGGCGCTTATTACATGGAGCCGTGATGATAAATTCCGCACTTTTGCATATAGAGCCCTTACCTTCTAGCATTTTTATTCTAGATCTAGCTTGCTTCATTTGCACATAATCTCATAAAATTTGCATGTAGCTAAGGTTATGTACTAATAGTCCTTAAAATTTACATGTAGCTTGCTTCATTTGTTCATATATCACTCTCTCACTCTCTCTTGACCTGAGATAGAGTTCAGAATCATGGAGTCTATACTCTCAAGCGATAAGGACATTTTTGTGAAATTATGAACTCATACTTCCTACATTTGCACGGTTTTTTTTTTTTTTAAATTACACAAAAATATTATTGCAAACTTCAACAACTTGGATTTATGAAACACAGAATTAATAATAACTTATGAGGCTTATTGTATATCGTATGTAAAGTACAATAAACAATTAGAGTTTCTATTAATTGTTAGGTAGTCATTGACCCTTCATAAGAGCTTTATCTCTCTAGTATGCAGATTTCTATCTTACATCTTTAGAATCCATGATTTCTTTTATACCTGTTTATTTTATTGTTCAAAGAAATTTAATTTTTTGCATTTTTCTTTTCTAATTATCTTATTTTACCATGGACCTCTTATAATGTTTCCTTCTGTATATATTATCGAAGGTTAATACAAAACTCAAAATCAATCACTAATTAAAGATAACATTTTGGTCATCTCATCTCCACTTTGTACATGGACTTGTTATAAATGAATAATTTATTTTCTTCTTGATTGGCCATTTTAAGGTATTCTTTTTTGCCCCCCCAATTATCACACAAAAACAAATGTATGTATGAAGAAGGAAGAGCGTACATGGAAGAATAGAATTTTTGAAGGGTGTATATGCAAAAGGTCAAGTGCCGTTAGATCTCGGAATCATAGGGACAGCTGTACACCTCTGGTATTCTTTGGAGTAAAGCCCGCATATACTCTCGCATAGAGATTTTTATATACAGACCGACCAATTTTCTTTGACGGTTGAGATGTATCTGGAGAAATAGCGAGCGGCAGATACAGCAGTTTCACAAGAATCGTATGCGGATGGGGATCATCTGTATGATTGACCGCATAGAAGAGGATCCCTTTTATTTTCATGCAGGTCGCATCATGTCATGTGCATCTAACGGCTTTAGCAGGATTTTTGTTTTTTTAATAGTTTTTTTTTCTTCATATCAATCTATTAAGCCCTCTGTAAGCTTGAAATCCGGATAAAAATATGAATGTAAGAAATTGAGATTTGTGTTAGTAAATTTTACGATATTTGTTTGTGACGTGAAAGTATAATAGAAAAAATATATTGCGTTTTACGGTGCTTGATTAGTAATAAGAAAGTGTAAGTGAAAAATTGATCACAAAATTAACTCTTTGATGATTTAAATAATATCGATATTACTAAATTTATATAATAATTTGTCAATCAATTGAAGATAAAATAATAAAACATAATAATATTTAAAATATTAAACTATAATAAAAAAATAATAATAAAAACTAGCTAAAATTAAATATTAAATATTTTAAAAAAAATTAAATTTATAATTATTAAAATTTTGAAATACTAAATATTATAATATTATTAAAAACATAAATTATTAATAGTGATTAGTAATTTTTTTAAAAATATTTATAATTAAATTATTTTTTAATATTAACCGCATATTAAATATTAATACTTTAATATCAAATATTTAAAAAAAATAAATGTAACACCTGCCAGAAAATAAGATTGGAAAAATGCAAGTGGAGCGAATGCATTCATAGGCGTACCCTGGGGGGAGGGATTTGTTCTTAAATGGCGTACGGTGTACTGTTGTGATGTGTGAACTGTGAGTGCTTTTGTTTGAATTTGTGCATTTTTTTTTCCCCCCCCCCCCTTTAATGTAAGGATTTTACCTTGTCTGAGATTTGAGAGAGTTTTCGATTGGCAAGAGGTTAGAGAGATGATATAATATCTGATAAACTTATTCAATAATAAAAAGTATTAAAACCAAACAAAAAAAACAAAAGGGAGAAGATGACCAAACACAAAAATGGATGCAATTCTCGGTTCCACATTGAGAAGTGCTTATAATTAAAAGATCAAAAAAAAATCATACACCCTAGAAAATAGATATCAGGTAAGTTCATATGCCAGAGAGTTTCATTTTTCTTCCACATCACATCGTACCCCTGGCGCGATGGTGCGATACAGACGTTGAAGAACAACAAAACATCATCTCATAAACATATGAGGGTGAAAATGTTGTTGATTGCTGATTTGATCGCACAATAAGAGAAGCTCAAATCAGCAAGGTTATTCTATCCATTATTACACCAACCGCAACAAGTAATCATTCACGCTACTTATATCACGGGCTGATATCAACATATCGATGATTGTGATTGATGATGATAAAATACAGCCAAAGTACAGGGAAGAGATCAATACAGTATGTTTTCGAATAATATGTACCTTCGGTTTGAGGTTGAGTAGTGGTCCGTCTACGCAAATTGCCCGATCTGAACTCCCCCGGGCACTCGAAACGGGTTTTCAACCCAGCAGGTCTGCAAACGAAACAGTTTATCTTGAGAAGAGGCTGGGACACATAATAAGAACAAACCAAAATTAGAGCTCACCGCGATGTTTGAACCCTGCGTGTGACAGTCCCTGGGCAAAGATCACTGATGGAAAACGAGCAGACATTTGTTGTGATGCTTCAAATGGATAGATATTGCAAACCTCTACTTCTGCACTGATGGGGGGTATCAATCACATAAACCACATAAAGGAACTTTATGTATCTGAATAGAACAGTCTTACAACCAATTCTGTGTTATAGAGAGGTGGGCGCGAGCTGAAGAGTTCAAACCTGGGTGCACCGAGCTACAACTGGTTCTATGATAAAAAGAACAGTTGCAGCAGAAAATTTTACACATTGGCAGCATAAAAGTCACCTACATAACCTGAAACAATCATAATCAAAAAGTTCAAGTTTAAACATAATATCAATAATTCAACATTACAATCCCTAAAACACATGTTCAGCAAAGAGTACTTACTTTCTCCTGACAGACTAATAAAAAACCCTAAAACAAATCTATAATGATGCTACGATGTTAGAAACCCTACAACTCTCCTCAGGTGAGTGTGAGCTCCCTCCTAGTTACAGACTGGCAAAAAATAAACCAAAATCCTCGATAAATTATTGTTCCTTGGGGCTTTCTCTGTAAATACTAATGATGACTATATGAATATGGGCCCCTATTGTACATGACTATAGCTAGGAGCTAAACAGTAGTATGAACGACCTCAATCATTTAAGGTCAGAGGAGACAATTGATCTGCAGCATCTGAACTAGTAGCACCGCGCAAAACATCCATTGCTTCAGACACTTTCTGTTTGAGAGCTTCTGGTGATTCGATGAGGTGTAAGACTTCAGTTTGATCAATCTCAGCAACATCCCAGTCACTTTCTCAGCATGATCTTGTTCAAGGCGTTCAACAAGTGGGTACAATTGTTCACCTAGCATCTGAAACAATTAGAGCGAAAGAGATAAGCAAGGAACATCGCAGATGCTCATAGCTAGAAATAGTGCACATACGCATTAATGGGAATTAAGGAATGCTACCATCACAATTTTAGAATGGAAATTCAGAGC
This sequence comes from Agave tequilana, assembly GCA_038442645.1. NCBI lineage: Eukaryota > Viridiplantae > Streptophyta > Magnoliopsida > Asparagales > Asparagaceae > Agave > Agave tequilana. The sequence continues at coordinate 4,688 of JAVJIF010005962.1, forward strand.
GGTTCTCAACAGAAAGGAAACTATGATTTCAAGGAGTGCCACTATGCTTAGACTTGCATTCCGTGCCGCTTAAATCATGACCCAGGTAGCAGGAAGCGTAATGAATTTTATACATTAAAACAAACAATTTTCTACACAGTATAAATATACTAGCAGTCATAATCTGTTTGCTTGGGCTTTATCTAGATATACATACATCACACATCAGATATATGTTGTTTGAGCAATCTACACACACAACACACCAGAGAAATATAGGATTTTTTTTTACATGGTTCACTCAGTAATTAATAGATTGTGTTTTCTTTTTTCTTTCTTTCTCCTGGGACCCTTGCTCCATTCAATGAAGATTGAAGTGGCCAGAACCTAAGGGTACATTTGGCCGGGAGAGTATGAGTGCAGGAGTTAGAAAGGACACATCTCTGAGCATTGAAGATGTTTAAATCTGACTTGCATAGTATCAGAATCCATTTAATGACAAGTCCAATTCAGATAACTGGAACTAGAAAAAAGGAAAACTAAAAACGAATCTCATCAATTTTAAGGCGAGAACTGGGTAGTAGATGGCCACCACCATTAAGAAAATAATAGTAGCTGCGTCTATGATCAGATATAAAAAGATGAAGCTCCATGTCCCCAAGTTTTACTAGTGCTTCTTGGTGGATACCACACAAAAGCAGAAAGTTAGTAGTTGCATCTACAAATGCAAACTCGCAAGGTACAGGCAGAAACCATCAAATGAGGACGAAGATAGTATGAAAAGGGTAAAAGGACATTGACCTGGAATTATATAATTTATTTAAAAATAGAACATTTAGCCACCACCAAGTTTCAAGAGCCACCATACTTCCGTGGTTCCCGTCAAAAATATTTGAGGTTCCCGTATCTTCGTTTGGTTGATGTTTAAGTGTTCCTTTCAAAGCAGTAATAATTGGTGAATATGACTGTAGCTCATGGAAATGGGTTACCATGGGCAAAAACATGTCAGTTACCCAAGCTCATCTCCTATTCTGTCGAAAACTCTTTTTGAGATATCTTCCTAACCAACTTCTGTCAGCAACTGCTTATTCAATAGCTGACATATAGACATAGGATGTCATGGTGGGTGGGATCTATCTGACCATGAAAGATGTTGCAATGTCTGTCATCAGATATGGATGTTTTTTCAAAAGGATTAAGCAACAGTCAAGATATCAAGATCTGGAATAGAAAGTAACTTTTGTCAAACTAAATTTAAGAACAGGCTCTTGTCTCACTGGGTTAGGCTAAATGTAATCCGATTAACAAACAAGCAGAGGGAATGAAGGTCCGAAACACTGAAGAAGCTAAAGTAAAGGATAAATAAATATTAAAGAAAAGCACCATGAGAGCTTTTCTTTATAGGTGTGATGAGAAGATAAACTGCAAGATGTCAATATCTGCCAATCTGACAGGAAATCTCATAAATAAAATGCAATATAGAATGTTTTCTTGCTCAAATTGCTGAATCATATGAGGATTACCAGAAAAGTTAGATCATCCTAGCTTTTAAATATTTGTACACAGCTGAGTTACATCCAGATATGAAGTTTCTTGTTAACCATAGAGGTCTCAGGCAAAGAGCAAGATGCAGTAAAATAAAGTTAAAGTGGTCACAGAGAACTGTCTATCAGCAGTAGCATCTATAAGTAATTCATCATGTTAGAAATCAAGACAAAACAATCATACCGCGTGCCGATTCTCGGGACTAGCAGAAGCTAAAGCAGAGGCAAATGCTGAAACTGGAGATGGGGATCGAGCTGCATCCATGGGTACCACTGGCATTCTGTTCACATTAATCGCATGAGACAGGACCCGGTGGACCTTGAGGTAGCATTGATGGTCAACAATATTCTGGGCATTTTGCATATATCTGAATCCTGTATTACCATTGCGCTGAACCAACTGGAAAAGAAAGAACCATAGAAAAGTGAGGAAAAAAAATTATTAACAAAAAAGAACCAACTTATCCAAAAGAGAAGATCAAAATCCACTTTACAGATGAGTACTAGAACTTCACAAGATCTAACACAAAGAGGTGATATTGAAGAGATGGAAAATTCATTAAAGCAGCTTATTAAGTACAGAAAAAGCCAGCTTTTATCATTCATGTAAAGTAACAAGTATCCTGCACTGTAAAGTAGCTATATGCTAGTTTCAAATATTAATATCAGCAAAAAAATAGGTGGCCAGAGAATAAGTTCATAACAAACCAGAAGCTTAACTCAAGAACCTTGTTGGTAGTAAAAAAAATATGGCTTCATTGAAGAGATGTCATGATTCTATTCTATGGAAGTATCCCCGCTTAGATAGTATATTTCAGGAAGACTGCAGAAAAAACAGACTTTGTGGCTTCTATATAATATAGCAACATGTCAATGAGTCCAAAAGGAAGAATATAGTACTGATACCTTCAACAGAATGACTAGTGAAAAATCAGATACCTCCACCCACTTAACCAACTTTGGACTCACTGATACTTTCAAACACAGCTAATAGTGAAAAACTAGTACTCCACCCACCTAACCACCCTTTAGATGGCCATGTATAGATGAAGTTTGAAACTGTAAGTGGATAGCATTCACAAGGAAAATGAAAGTAAAGAGAAAATAGAAGAAAAGAAAGAAAAAAAAAGAAAGATTAAGAGCTTAAAGAAGCAGTTGCTAGAATACCTGCTGCTGCTGGTGCGGCCCCCTCGCCTAACACCCATCCGCTGCCCGAGTTGCCCTTGTCTCTGAGTTGATAAGGTGGCATCATGAAGTTTGGAGCAACAGAGATCGAAATCCTGGAATAAGTTGTTGCTGAAATCCAAACCCTGCAGGTTGGGTGGGATCATACCAGCAGTGTCCTGATCATAATACAGCTGCTGATTGCCAGCCTCGGTGGACCAAGATGATAACCCATAGAGTGCATTGAAGGGCTCAGAAGCCCAGGGGTTCTGACCTGAGCAAATTGTGCCTGCAAAACAACGAAAAGTTGTATTGGATTCACAGAGGTTGAATGTGTATGAGACCATGTTATTTAGATACTGCTTTATGAATAGCATTTTTATATTTGCATCTATCTATCATTGTAAAAAGAGATGTACGAAACCACGTTATATAGAAAAATACTCTAAATCCATCTGTGATACTATCATTACAATAAGTCTATTCTTAGGGCAATAAGATATTCAAAACTGTACCAATAACTTATGCATACAGCTTCCTGGCTGAATATTAAGAGACACCTACAGGCTGTACAATATCTCTCTATTCATATATGGAGAGCAGCCAGCAGGCGTGCATATCCATATCCTGTCAGTTTTAGACAGAACAAATACATTGCAATTTATACATTTAAGATTACATCCAACAGATGGCACAGTCGGGGGTGCTCATAAAGCTAACCTCTCAATTAAACTAGCATGAAGAGACAGAAGAAAGAACAAACTTCAATTTTAAGATATAGAGTAGAAAGTTCTAGAAAGGGAAAGGAAATAGTTAACTGCAGAAGAGATAGTCCTTGGACGAAAAAAGCAAACACTGAAGCAATAAAAGAATCATTTGACAGGGATTGTATTGTCACTATAGGCATACAGAACATCTGAACTAAGCGTAAACAAAATGCATATGCAAAATGTTATTACTACCCAGCTAAAAGCACTAGGATTTTACAGCCATGATGTTGTTATATCTTTTTTCATCGTTTTGCAGCCAGACTGCAAGGTTAAGTGAAAGTCATTATTTAACCTTGAGAGTGGGCTCAAATAAGTGAAACCAAGGTTATCGCTAAAAATTTCATCAAAATAAGTGAATCAAATAAGCCAGGCTGCACAGTTGATCGCCTAGGATATGGATTACATGGTGGATTGAAGCAAAGTCAGATCTAGTCTAATGGGCCCACTAGAGAGGATTTGCCTCAAATATGGGCTATTTGTCCATTATTTGGGTGCAGGCTGGTATTAGGTATACTCCACTCAGCCATATATGAGTCGGTAATACTTGGGTGATGTTAGATGTTGACAGTATCGGTTTGTCATTATTGGGGAGGCAAGATGGAATAATCTAACAAGGGACTCATAGGTTGATTAGAGCTGCTTGTTAGTGGCCTCAGCATCTGATAGAACACATCATGATGATCTTCACCAATGTTCATTATGCAATTAAAAAAAAAAAAAAATCTAGACGACCATAAGAACACCACAAGTCAAAACTACCTTGATAAGACACGAAAATAGTGGTATTTTAATGTATTATCAACAGAAATTTCCGTAAGAAATGCCACATATGTGGACAGAGAAAGAAGGTAACCTGCAAAGTCACCCTTCTTTCCTCTTTGCGTTGAGCCACAGCAACATATAAGGTTTTCCTTCCGATTATTTTCCCGTTCATTTCCCTCATCTGAACAGCAACAAATGTTAAAACCCTCAGCTCACTAGGATGGTATTTAACATAATAAATTATCATATCACTTGACAAGTCCCAATAGTCACTTACAGCTTGGTTAGCTTCCTCAGGACTAGAAAATGCCACAAAACCATAACCCTTGCTCTGCCCCAGAGAATCAACCATAACCTGAATAGATAGCATGAATAGCACGAGATCTGTTCATTAATTTCTACAACCAAAAGACAATGACCAGAATGTGAATGTTAGTATACCTTGCAGGAAGTAATGGTACCAAACTTAGAAACAAATCTCGGAGTTTCTCATCAGCATAGGTGTCTTCAAGGTTTTTCAAATACAAATTAGCTCCCTGCAGTTTTTGTAGTCTTTCACTTCTCTCCTGCTCATATCTTGACTTCAATTCTGCCTCCCTTTCTGCTTTCTTTTGTGCCCTTCCAACATACAACACCTTCTCGTTATAAACTTTTCCATTAAATTTCTCAACTGCAGCTGCAGCATCATCATGATTATTAAAATTTACAAAACCAAAGCCCCTTGAATTTCCATTTTCATCTTTCATGACAACTGCACTATTGATAGGACCACATTTTTTGAACATTTCAATCAGGTTCTCCTTCGTAATTGTTTCCGACAAGTTATTTATATACAGATTTGTGAACTTCGGAGATCCATTTAGTCGATCTCTTTCTTGCCGGCGAACAAAAAGACCGACATATACTTTTCTGCCGTTAAACAACATACCATTAAGCTGTGATATAGCTTTTTGAGCTGATTCTTCATGCTCATACTGTACAAAAGCATATCCTTTTGATTGACCGCTGCTATCAGTAGCCACCTTACAAGAAAGCACGGTGCCAAAGACGGAAAAGTTTCATGCAATTGCTTGTTATCAATTCTCGAGTCAAGATTTTTTATAAATATATTACCATAACCACTTTTCCGCATGCCAGGATCTCTGTTTGAAAACATGATCCTGATGGGCTTCTTATTAATGGTGGTAAAGTTTAAAGTATCCAAAGCTCGAGCGGCTGCAAGAAATCAAACACATTAGCCTCAACACATAGTTTCCATAATCCTCACATGCAATAAGAACCTATTTAAAAGAGTTAAGAAAAGAAAATGAAAGGAAACTCCAAATCAATAATAAATCAAATAAGAAAACGTTACTACATGATCATGCTAAAATTTCATGGGCAAAAAAAGTATCTCACGTCTGTCCAGAGAACCAGTTGGGAAACTACTTGTGGAATATGGAAAATTACAGCGCATGGCATCTGTCCACTACTACCATTTCCCTCATGTTAAGTATACTAAGTGCCATCTCCTCGGTTGAGTTAACAACCACCATATCCGTTTTAATTTGCATCCATCCATGTTCCTTTAGGCCTTCCTATAGTCCTCATTGCTCCATTAACCATGATTCTGTAACTGCTAATCAGTGCACTAATAGGTCTCCATTGCATATGCCTAAACTATCACAATTGGTTCTGTTAAAAAGTAAAGGGGAAAGGACATAGTTTCCACGGTTTAATTGCAAACATGAGAAGGGTTTGCAGCATGTATTCACACATTTATCTAGGCTTGCCATTTGGATCAATCTAAATTAGCATATAACAATTCTGAAATGAAATTAGTAGTAATACAGTTCTAAAACGAAATGAATAATATTTGCAGAAATTTAGATTATTGTGGAAACCATGAAGTAGTTTCCTTATTTTTTATGCTGAACCTACTGTACTTACATCTTATATTAAATTTAGGTTTGTGAATAAATGTATACTAACCCATTCATATGATCATTGACAAAAAAAAGTAAGATAGACATAAATCTTCTATGTAAATTTTTTTTTTGTTTTTATATTTTGAAGAAAAAAGCCTGAACTTACAGTATTTACTTATTCATTATGAAAGTATAAGAAACCCATTTTCCCAGCAGGGTAGGATTTTAACTCAGACGTCTTTTTCTTTGATTTTCTTAGTGGGTTTTAGTATTATTATTTGGGTCTTCTCGTTTTCTTCTTCATCATCTTTTCAGGACAAAATTAAACCTAAAATTGCATAAAAAGTTGTATTTTCCTCTCTTTAGATACCTATTACCTATTTCATCACTCACAAAATCTTATTTCGCTCACTAAAACTGAAAATCAAGAATATTATTCCTAAAAGTCTATCAGCATTACAAATAAACACAAAAAAGGCGAAATAAATTGAATAATTTAATCACAAAGTTTCAATTTCTTTACCACCTCAATTTGTATACAGCATAAAAACTACTCTTCCCCTTTTAAATACCCATTACTATGCCAAAAGAAAAACCAAAACACTAAAGAACTCCATTGACATGACATAAAAAAGTAAGACATAAGAACTCTTTTTTTTCCCCTTCAGAAAAGTAGTATTTTAACTTAGAGGTCTTTTTTCGATTTTTTAGTGGTTTTTAGTATTATTATTTGGCATTTCTTGTTTTCTTTTTCTTCATCTTTTTAGGACGATGTTAGACCTATAATTACATAAAAAGTTGCATTTTCCTCTCTTTGGATACCTATTACGTATTTCATCACTCAGAAAATCTTATTTCGCTCACTAAAACTGAAAAATCAAGAATATTACTCCTAAAAATCCATCAGCATTAAAAATAAACAAAAAGGAAGGAATAAATTGAATAATTAATCACAAAGTTCCAATTTCTTTACCACCAAGATCAATTTGTATAAAGCAAAAAAACTACTCTTTCCCTTTTGAATACCCATTACTACGCCCAAAAAAAAAAAACTAAACACTAAGAACTCCATTGCCAAGATAGAATAAAACAACCATAAAAAAGTAAGACATAAGAACTCCTTTTTCAGAAGAGTAGGATTTTAACTCAGAGGTCTCTTCTTGTTTTCTTCTTCTTCATCTTTTCAGGACGAAGTTAGACCTATAATTGCATAAAAGTTGTATTTTCCTCTCTTTAGATACTATTACCTATTTCATCACCCACAAATCTTATTTCACTCACTAAAACTGAAAATCAAGAATATTACTCCTAAACGTCCATCAACATTACAAATAAACACACAAAAGGAAAAAATTAACTGAATAATTAATCACAAAGTTCCAATTTCTTTACCACCAAGATCAATTTGTATAAAGCAAAAAAACTACTCTTCCCCTTTTATATACACATTACTACGCCAAAGAAAATAACCAAACACTAAAGAACTCTATTGCCATGATAGAATAAAACACCATAAAAAAGTAAGAGATAAGAAACTCTTTTTTTCCCCCAGAAGTGAAGGATTTTAACTGAGAGGTCTTTCTCTCCGATTTTCTGAGTGGTTTTTAGTATTATTATTTTATTTGGCTCTTCTCGTTTCTTCTTCTGCATCTTTTCAGGACGAAGTTAGACCTATAATTACATAAAAAGTTGTATTTTCCTCTCTTTAGATACCTATTACCTATTTCATCACTCACAAAATCTTATTTCGCTCACTAAAACTGAAAAAAACAGAATATTACTCCTAAAAGTCCATCAGCATTACAAAGGGGGAAAATAAATTGAATAATTAATCACAAAGTTCCAATTTCTTTACCACCGAGATCATTTGTATAAAGCATATAAACTACTCTTCCCCTTTTAAATACCCATTACTAATCTAAAAGAAAAACCAAACACTAAAGAACTCCACTACCATGATAGAATAAAACAACCACAAAAAAGTAAGACAAAAGAAACTCTTTTTTTTTTAAAAAAGAGTAGAATATTAACCACAGTTCTAAAAAGCGTTTTCGTACGCACGCGGTCCGAGAAACGCTTAAATAATTTAAACGTTGAATAAATATTTCACACGTTTAATTAATTTTTAATATATAATAATAATTTTATAATACTTAAAACATTCTTTTCATTTTATTTTTTTCTCAATTTTTACTCAAAGCCCAGGCCGAAGCCTATATCCATTACTTTTATTCTTTTTCTTCTCTTCTTCAAGTGAGCCCAAGTCCAAAGCCCATATCCTCTCTCCCCCCATATATATTCACTCTTCTTTTCTTTCTCTGCTCTCTCTCTCTCTCAATCTCTCTGATCTGAGTGACGAGATCCACCACCAAGGTCGCGACGTTGAAGCCCAGGGTCAAGACCACCATCGCGACGAGATCCACGAGATCCACCATCACGACAGATCCGCCATCACTGCACCTCCCCACCCCACCGCAGCTCAGATCCGCCGCCATCACAGCCCCCTCCACCTTTCCTCCCCCTCCCCTCTCCTCCCCCACCCACCGCAACCCCTCATCCCTCTCCTCCTCTCCCTCCCACCGTACCCCAGATCCGCCACTACCGCAGCCCCTCCGCCTCTCCTTCCCCTCTCCTCCTCTCCCACCCACCAACAAATTGGCAGCTCCCCAGAGGACGAGGAGATGACGACAGCAAGAGGACAACGACGAGACCACAGAGGCTTGTGAGATCACAAAGACTAGTGTTAAATGTTAAATTGGGCGATTAAACAGGTATTTATTGTTAAATTAGGCGATTAAATCAGAAATTAAATGGGTTTAATCGCTGATTAATCATTTTAATCACCTAACCGCGTACACAGACCGTTTTCAGCATTTTCTACTCGCTTTCTTCCTGAAAACTTGTAAGCGCTTAGACCATTTTTTAGAACATTGATTTTAACTCCGAGGACTTTTTCTCCGATTTCTGAGTCGTTTTAGTATTATTATTTGGCTCTTCTTGTTCTTTTTCTTCTTCATCTTTTTCAGGACAAAGTTAAGACCTATAATTGCATAAGAAGTTGCATTTTCCTCTCTTTATATACCTATTACCTATTTCATTACTCACAAAATCTTATTTCACTCACTAAAACTAAAAATCAAGAATATTACTCCCAAAAGTCCATTTGCATTATAAATAAACACAGGGGGGATTAAATTGAATAATTAATCACAAGTTCCAATTTCTTTACCATCAAGATCAATTGTATAAAGCATAAAAACTACTCTTCCCTTTTGAATACCCATTACTACGTCAAAAAGAAAAAACACTAAAGAACTCCATTGCCATGATAGAATAAACAACAATTAAAAAGTAAGACATAAGAAATTCTTTTTTCAAGAAGAGTAGGATTTTAACTCAAATGTCTTTTTCTCCGATTTTCTGAGTGGTTTTTCGTATTATTATTTGGCTATTCTCGTTTTCTTCTTCTTCATCTTTTCAGAACAAAGTTAGAACTATAATCATGGTTCACAGTCGCAATCTCGGCCGCCGACTCAGCGGGCACTGAGACGGATCAGTCTCGACAATTCGGATTGGTCTCGGGTGATACACGTAAAAACTACGTAGAAAGCTCAAAAAATTCTAAAAAATTACGACAAATTTTAAAAAAAATGTAGACATCTACATTCATATATCACATGTCCAAAACATATCACTTAGCACACTAACCATAAAGCAAAAGCATAAATACACGCGTCGTCGGTAAAGCATATCAAAATACATGCACAATATAGTAAATTGCACAAACTACATTCATAAATACATGCTAATGTAGTTATTTTCACATTGAATTGTGATGAGGCACAAAATCATCATAATCATCTCTGTAGTAAGTAGATAAACCGTTACTAATACTCGTAGATCTCTTAAGCTGTGGTCTGTAGTCATGGACAGATGTCACACCATAATGTTGGCCTGATGTCAAACTCAACATTTGCATATGACTTTCAAGACTCTAAGTTTCCTCCATCAGCCCTATTGTTGCCCTCATTATTGTTGTCATCATCACCGCCGCCGCCATCACTGTCATCATTATCATCACCATCTTTACCATCATCACTACTAGAACTGGATAAAACTATCACATCTTCACCACCACTATCATCATCTGTTTCTCTTATACCTCAGAGGGGGGGAGAGATCGGAAACAGGGAGAGAGGGAGGGGGAGAGGAAAGAGACAAAGAGAGACGGGAGATGGAAAGGGAGAGAGAGAGCGGGTGAGAGGGGGAGAGAGAACAGAGGAAGGGGAGGGAAAGAGACAAAGAGAGACGAGAGATGGAGAGGGGGAGAGAGAGGGGGGGAGAGAGAAACAGAGGGAGGGAGAGGGAAAAAGACAGAGAGGGGAGAACATCACCTGGGCTGAGGAGGAGTGGTCAACGATGATCGGGCGGCGGTGTTCAGATTTGAGCGGCGACGATCGGGCAGCGTGGCGATCTCCAGATTTGAGCGAGAGAGAGGTAAGTTTCTTTTTTTTTCCTTTTTTCCTTTACACCGGTTCGTCATGGGTGAATATACGTTTTGAGCCAACTCGGTCGAGAATCGGAGTCGACTCGGTCGTGACTCGGTACCGAGTCACGACCAATTTGGCCGTCAATCGGCCGAGTCGACCTAGTTGACTCTGATTCTCAGCCGAGTCGGTCTCCTCTGAGTTGAGTTGACCAACTCGTGACTCGGACTCATTTCGAAGCGGGTCGAGACGGATACGACTCGGCCGAGTCGTCTCCGACTGGCCGAGTCTTTGAACCGTGACTATAATTAAATAAAAAGTTGCATTTCCTCTCTTTAGTTACCTATTAACTATTTCATCACATACAAAATCTTATTTCGCTCACTAAAACTGAAAATCAAGAATATTATTCCTAAAAGTCCATCAACATTACAAATAAACACAAAAAAGGCGAAATAAATTGAATAATTAATCACAAAGTTCAAATTTCTTTACCACCTCAATTTGTATAAAGCATAAAAACTACTCTTCCCCTTTTAAATACCCATTACTACGCCAAAAGAAAAAACCAAAATACTAAAGAACTCCATTGTCATGATAGAATAAAACAACCATAAAAAAAGTAAGACATAAGAAACACTTTTTTCCCAGAAGAGTAGGATTTTAACTCAGAGGTCTTTTCCTCTGATTTTCTGAGTAGTTTTTAGTATTATTTTTTGTCTCTCCTTGTTTTCTTCTTCATCATCTTTTTAATACGAAGTTAGACCTAAAATGCATAAAAAGTTGCATTTTCCTCTATTTAGATACCTATTATCTAGTTCATCACTCACAAAATCTTATTTCGCTCACTAAAACCGAAAAATCAAGAATATTACTTCAAAAAGTCCATCAGCATTTCAAATAAACACAAAAGAGAAAAATTAAATTGAATAATTAATCACAAAGTTCCAATTTCTTTACCAACAAGATCAATTTGTATAAAGCATAAAAACTACTCTTCCCCTTTTAAATACCCATTATTACGCCAAAATAAAGAACCAAAACATTAAAAAAAACTCCACTGCAATGATAGAATAAAACAATCATAAAAAAGTACGACATAAGAAACTCTTTTTTTTTTCTTCAGAAGAGTGGGATTTTAACTCAGAGGTCTTTTTTCTTCGGTTTTCAGAGTGGTTTTTAGCATTATTATTTGGCTCTTCTTGTTTTCTTCTTCTGTAAATCACCTAGAGGGGGGTGAATAGGTGATAATGCTAATCTAGAAACTAAATGCGGAAACTAAAACAATTTTGCAATCACACTTAATACAACTAACAAGTGTAGCCGAATTCCCCGTGAAGGGCTCTGGACTAACTCCTCTTGATTCCCCTACATAAGGGTTGAGGTGCCATATGAAGCTCTTGTGGTTAAGTATAAGTGAGACACACACACAAGCAAGCCAAGCATATAAGGATGAAAAATATGAAATAATGTAAGGCACAATACAAGCAAATATGATATTGTAACGCCCCGATTCCACGAATACAGGGACGTCACTGCGACGTATATCAAGGAGATGTTAGATCCCGGCGATACGGGGACGTCACTGCGACGTATATCAAGGAGATGTTAGACAGAAGATTCTGGCAGAAGCACACAGTTCAGCATATTCCATCCACCCAGGGGGAAACAAGATGTATCAGGACTTGAAGAAGCAGTTTTGGTGGAATGCTATGAAAAGGGAGATAGCCCAGTTTGTAGCCAAGTGCCTGGTGTGCCAGCAGATAAAGATAGAGCATCAGAGATCAGCTGGACTTCTACAACCCTTACCAATACCCGAATGGAAGTGGGAGCACATCACTATGGATTTTGTCACGGCATTACCTCGAAGTCCTAAAGGTAATAATGCTGTGTGGGTAATCATTGACCGTCTCACCAAGTCAGCTCACTTTATACCATTCAGGGTGGGACAGTCAACAGAGGTTCTGGCAGACAAGTACATGAAAGAGATAGTTCGTCTGCATGGAGTTCCAGTCAGTATTGTATCAGACAGAGACACAAGATTCAGATCTCATTTCTGGGAGAGTCTCCAAGAAAGTTTGGGAACTCGTCTGAAATTCAGTACATCATATCATCCTCAGACAGACGGACAATCTGAGAGGACTATCCAGATTCTTGAAGATATGCTAAGGGCCTGCATGATTGAATTCCAGGGATCATGGGAAGACCATCTTCATTTGGCTGAATTTTCTTATAATAACAGTTACCAGGCAAGTATCAAGATGGCACCATTTGAAGCATTGTATGGAAGGAAGTGTAGGTCACCGATTTGTTGGGATGAAGTCGGTGAGAGGGGACTTTTGGGGCCAGAGATTCTGATTCAGACCACAGAGAAAGTCAGAATCATCAGAGACCACCTCAGGGCAGCACAGAGCCGTCAGAAGAGTTGGGCTGACACACAGAGAAGGCCATTGGAGTTCCAGGAAGGTGACCATGTGTTTTTAAAGATATCACCTACCAAGGGAGTTATCCGGTTCGGTACTCGTGGAAAGCTTAGTCCGAGGTACATCGGCCCATTCGAGATCTTGGACCGTGTGGGAGATGTATCGTACAGATTGGCTTTACCTTCATCTTTGGAGGGAGTGCACAATGTTTTCCACGTATCACAGTTGAGGAAGTATGTAAAAGATGATAGTCATATCCTGGATCACTCCGAACTGGAACTACAACCGGATTTGTCATATCAAGAGCAGCCGAGGGCCATATTGGATAGGAGTGTTAAGACACTGAAGAGCAAGGCTATACCATTGGTATTGGTGTCTTGGAACAGACATGCACCGGGAGAAGCCACATGGGAACGAGAGGATGTTATCCGAGAGCGTTACCCTCAACTCTTCACATCTTGATTTGGTAAAAACTTTTTCCTTCTTATTCTTTTCTATTGTTATCTCTCTTCTTTTCCTTAACTATCTGTTACCTTCCTGTTACCTTTCACCTTATGAAATTTCGAGGACGAAATTTTTGTAAGGTGGATGGATTGTAATACCCCGTTTCCAGAATACGTCCTTAGTTGCGTATTCAGCTTTTCGATCGTATTTTTCGATTTACTTCCTGTATTTGACCGATTTCAATTTCAAATATCATTTTCCAATATATTAGATTTTATATGATTTCTGGATTTTTCTTTAATTAAAATAAATTTCTTCAAAACCGGTGTCGACCAGTGTCGCTGATCGATCCCTGGAATTTTAATTCTCAAACAGTTAGGAATTTCTAGATGGTCCTTTAGACTTTATTTCTTAGAATCATATTCCCTACTTAAATACTTTTTCTGAGAATTTTATAAATTTATGAAAATTCCAACGGAGTCGGTAGATAACTGATTCCGGGATTTTTAGTTTCAAAACTATAAAGTATTTCTTAAAAGGATTTCACTATTAGTCTTCATATATTATTATTGATTTTTGGTAAAATTTACGAGTCGTTCCGAGATACTTGAATTTCGGACGATTTCGGTATTTTCCGAAATGTTTTCCGCATACATGACCTAAACCTAGGAATCCATGTTTTCAATATTTTCAATTTCCAAGTTAGAGTAAATACCTTCCTTTATGAATTTCTTTCCATTTTCCTTTTCCTTTATTCCTCTTTCTCCACAACCACAAACTTTTCCCATTTTTTTCCAAAAACCTAAATCTCTTCCAAAATTCCAACTCCACATAACCTCACCAACCCCCATTTAATGCCCCTCTCTCTCTCCCCCATGGCCGGCCAAGTGGCCAAGGAGAGGGACACCCATCCCCTCCCCTATTTTGCAATAAACCCCTCTCAATTTCTTTAATTGCATCTCCTTTACAAAATCAAATCCTATATAAGTTTCCCTTTACATTCTTTCTCTCTTTTCTTCACTTCACCAAGAGTTTAGCCTTCACCATTTCCTTCTCCATCTCAAACCCTAACTCCAAGAACACCACAAGATCTTCACCTCTAGCTCAAGCAACTGATTTGGAGCTTGAATCGTAGCTCTTTTCGTCGCCAAGGATCACATAGGTGCCATTTGACGACCACACTCTTCCCGGACTCGTAAAGCTTCAATCAAACCATTCCTAGTGAGTATATCTACTCACCAAGACTTGTGAACTCCTTTGCATACTTGTGTTGACAAATCATGCACACTTGTGCCATAAAAATCCTATTTTTAGATCATCAAGAACAACCACCAGAAAATCTGTTCTGTCACTGTTTTTCCCACGATTAGTCGACTTAACCTAGGGACCAGTCGACTAACCCACCTTAGCTGAAACTTAACCTTTTCTGATTTCACAGTTTTAGTCGACTAAGCCATATTACCAGTCGACTAGACCCCCTAGTCGACTACATTTTTAACCTAGTCGACTAATCTTTCCCTGGACCAGAAAACACCAACTCTCTGTATCACAGATTTAGTCGATTTAAGTGTCTGTTAGTCGACTTTTAAGTTCACTGTTAGTCGACTAGCCCTTCTACCTAGTCGACTAACTTTCCCTGAAACAGAACCCAACTCTCTGTTTCTCAGTTTTAGTCGACTCATCCAGACTAGTAGTCGACTTAAGACCCCTAATAGTCGACTAACCCTTCCACCTAGTCGACTAATTCTGACTGTTTGACTTAGTTGATTCTGTTCTGAATTTGGATCTTATTGTTGATACATGTATGGCATATTATTTTTGTTCATGCCTGCCCTAACCTATCTGCCTTCTGAGTATTTCCTACTTGATATCATTTCTTATATACTTCATTTGTGTTCTAACCCTCCTGTCTTCTGTACTTGACACTTGTGCTCCTCCTGACTCGCCACCTGGCATCATATTACTACTCGCCTGGGGAGTTTCACTGACTCCCCTGGATTCTCATGTCCAGGTTTCGGAGCTTGGAGCGTATGGATTTCCCCTGTTACTGCATCAGAGTGGCGCAGCGGTAGCGTGGATCTCCAGCCGACCGTCCAGAGTCACATCCTTCCAGGCCCCCTGTATGCCTCTCGAGTTTCCTCTTAGCAAACTCGTGAGTGCCCTTTTTCTGTTTACTCTTGTACTTTTCCTTGTATACCTGTATGTGAGCTCCCTTTTGTACCATTCACATATGTATATCTTTTGTGTTCTCGCATTTGCGCATATCTGTGATGTTATATTATTGTAATATTCATCACCTCTGGTGATAACTCTGTGATTGTATATATGTGTTGGAATGTATAATGCACCATTTGCTTCCGTACTCTGATTCTTGTCTGTACTGATGCTTAGCGTATATACGGGAAGGTACTTCGGACTTACGTATATACGTTGCAGTGACGTCCCCGTATCACCGGGATCGGGGCGTTACAGATATGATGCTAAGAATGATGCTATGCACAAATAAAAGAGAGAGTTAGAGAGACAATAGATCAAACGCAAACACAAAGATATGTTTCGAGGTTTGAGCCCCTAGCTCTACGTCCCCGCCTTCACCGAGAAGGATTTCTGATCCACTATCTTGTCCACCGAGGACTCCCACCAAGGGAAACTCCACCGAGGAGGATTTTTACAAGGGAGTACCGAACTCCTCTCTCAAACACCGCCTCACAACCGAGGGGTAGGCCCGTAGCCAAACAACAACCAACGCCTCTACCGAAGAGGGTTACAACCAGTCTCCACCTCACAATAGAGGGAGCAAACCATAAACCTCAACCTCTACCAAAGAGGGAACAAACCAATCACCCGATCAACCTCTACCAAAGAGGGATACAACAAAAGCAAGGGTGTTTACAACTAGTGGTTTCTTTCAACCACAAACAATCTCTCTTTTCCACAAAACAAAGATCCTAATAGAATAGGATAGAAGATAAGCTCAAGTGTGGAAAAACTAGAGTTTGGAAAACAAAAACTCAAAGAAAAAAATACTTGGGAAAACTCTTGTAAAAGATAGAAATGAAGAACAATACAAATCTCTCAATTTTTCTATTTTCTTTGATTTTTCCAAAAACTCTAAAACAAATAAGATGAATCCTTTTTGGCACAAAACACTTTTGAAAACTTGTTTAAAACACTTGTATATGAGAGAAATTTTGACTCTTAAAATCTTAGTTAAAAACACCAAGCAATGGGGTATTTATAGCCCCAAAACAAAACTAGCCGTTAGACTGACCTGTCAGCCTGACAGGCTGGCGGTCGACCGCTAACGGTCAAAAATATAACCGTTGGGGCAAATCCGGTCGACCGCCCAGATACAGAGAGCAGAGCTCTCTGGTCCGGTCGACCGCCCGGTCGACCGGCCCACAGTGCTGCCAGACGTGCACAGCTCTGTGCACGTCAGTCGACTGTACGGTCGCCCGGCCCTTGGTGCGGTCGACCGTGCGGTCGGCCGACCTGGCCTGTCAGCCAATTCTGGGTCAGAAAAACATGTTAAATATTTCTAAAAATTCTTTAAAAACTTCTAAAAATCCCCAAAAATAGTTTTATCATTTTGCATTGATATATAAACATGTGATAAAAATTTCAACTCAAATATCAAGCAATTTGAACTATTTTTGTGTCTTCTCATTTTTATCAAAAACAAAAACGTGTATTTTATCAAACTTGGATTTTTCAATAAGAAATCTGATTTTTCCTAAAACTCATGAATAAGCATATCAAAATAAGTTTATTTAAGATATGAAGCATGTATGTATATTGAACACATCTAATATACATAAAAATCAAGTAAACTTGTTTTGATCAATCTATTCATGAAAAACCAAATCCAAAATATAAAACTTGTGTGTGTTGTGCACTTGAGCATATCAACTATTCTAAGCTTTACAAATGGATCTAAAACACACTAAACTAAACTAGGATACTTAAGTCTTCTTGATGATCTTCATCTTCAAGTCGACTCGATCCAAAACGTGATCCACCGAGCAAGGCTATGTATGATCTTGATGCTCGGGCCCTGGAATCACCAAGTGAAAACTTCCAAACTCCTCTTTTTGAAGCAATCACCAACTAATATCTTGTTACATAATCTGAAACTAAAATCACAAGATTATTAGTAAACATAACTACATGAGTTAATCATCATCAAAACTAGAGAGGAAAACCCGGGCCAACAATCTCCCCCTTTTTGATGATGACAAAACTCATGGAGTTATATATGCATGGATTAAAGTTAAGCTTCAAAGAAGCTCCCCCTTAACTCATGCATAAAACAAATAAACATAAATATGCAATGAATGACAATGCAAAAACAATAAAAGGCTCTAGATACCCAATGAAATGTTCAAAAACAAAACATGCTCTAGATACCAATTAAAATTAAACTAAATTAAACTTAATATATGCAAAACATAAATATGCATATATAAAACTCAACCAAACTCAAAATCTTTCTCCCCCTTTTTTGTTAATCATCAATAAAGGGATAAAAACCAAAACAAAACAGAATCTTCTCCCCCTTTTTAATACAAAGAAACAATCATCAATAAGGGGTAAATAAAGACAATGTTCTCCCCCTTTTTGTCTAAAACAAAAACAAAACCAAATAGGGGTGACAATCAATTAAGATATCAATTGAAAATATGTCAAAGTAGTATCTTGATACCAATTGAAAGTAAGCATAGATCAATAAAGAAATGGTATATGCGATATACATTCATGAAGAGGAAGATGTGAAGCTTCCCTACATAGATACATTACATGAAGGAGGGATGACAAGCCCTAATTCACATAACGTACACTATGCAATGCATAAGAGGAGATGTGAAGCTCCCCCTACACACGTGTACCACATAAAAAAGAGATTGTCAAGCTCTTCAATACAAGATACACTCATCATGAATCTATATGTAGAAGAGATGTTAAGCTCTCCTTGCATATAGGCAATACAAATCAGAACTTTTATATTTTTATTTTTTTATTAAACAAAATTTTGAGATACCAAATTAAAACATTCAAATAAACATCTTGATATAAAAAAAGAGTATTTTTCTTTTTTAGTATATGATATCAATTTAAAATTTTTATTTTCTATCATAAAGTAAGGGAGTGGAAATACAAATACCAATTGAAATATGAAGATCGAATTTTCTCCCCCTTTATGAAAACAAACAAAAACAATGCGTAGGCTTGAATACCAATTGAAAAGCAATTGAAAACTAATCAATTGAAACAAAATTGAAACTCAAGCTTAGCATAAATACAAACATATATATATATATATATATGTATGAAAAATAGATATCAATTGAAATTGATATTCTTTGAAATGCAAGCATACATATACGAAAATATATGAGTGTACAAAAAAAAAGTCAAAATTGATATCAATTGAAAGAATCCAATGATACCAATTGAAACGACAATAATATCAAATGTATATCTCATATTATCTAACCTCCCAATCATGCTTATGTTTAAAAGATTTTCAATGTAAAGCATACACAAGGCATGGTCTCCCAACCAACCGCCCTTGGATGGTAGGGGTTTTCAAAAAAAATTTGAAAAATAAAGTGTGTTTGAAAACTTCTACAAAAATGAAGAATATCGCAACTAGTTAAAAAAAATTTGTAAACTAGTACGAAATCCTTCAAGTAAGGAATAAAACAAATTTTTTTTCATGAAACATGAAATCCGCATGGCACTAAAACACTCAAAATCCATTAAGCTCAAACATACTCATGAAAACACAATCATGAGAAACATTGTAAAAGAGGTGAGTGTGCAAGTGTTATGTGAAACATATAATCATGAAAATTGGCAATTAAGCTTAATATTCCTTAAAACACGAAAACATGAAATTCATCAAAACTTTAATCTTCAAGGTATATGTATGTCCTATACAAATAAATTATACATACATATCCAAACACAACGAGTCCACAAAGATATATGCATGAAGGCACGTGGCTCAAAAGGATGTATATGTATAAACAATAATTTGGATAAAATGAACATATACATGAAGTTAAATATAAACACATGGAAACATAAAAAACAAATTTCATTTCAAGGTATATGTATGATTTGTCAACACAAAAAGTATACATACATATCCCTAAACACAATTGAGTCCATATGTATAAATTTGCATGAAAGGCAAATGACTCAAGAGGTATACATGTATATCTTAAAGTTTGGCAAAATAGACATATACATGAAATGAAAACTCATACACATAAAACAAATTCAAAAATAGGAATACAAGTTTAAAATGTATGAATCATCAAAACTAGACTATACTAGCACATCTAATGGGAACAAGTAAGCAATCAAGCACAAACATATATAGATTTATTTGTGGCCCACTATATGCACAAATATATACTATATGCACAAATATATACCTAGTCTTAATGAAAACTAACATTTAAACATATATTCAAATCATGAAGCATAAAAACAAGATATAAATCATCATGATAAACATAAACATGATTATTATGTAAATTCACATGTTATTAAACCTATGATAAACAAGATAGCTAAACAAACGGTGAGAACACAAAATATGATCCATATTAAACATGGGTGTCTCAAAGGCTATACATGTATGTCAAGAGTCTAATAATCATGGCATTTTCATAATAATCAATAGACAATAAAACATGCTATAAACAATGAATATGAAAAGCATTTAATAAACGGAGTAAAGGATTGTCATCAAAACCGAAGAAGCAACTCTCCTTGTCTCCAAAACAAGGTGGTCCTCCCACCAAACTTCCCTTGAAAGTGATGCATCCAATTGATTTCCATGAAGCTCGGAACGCATCCACTCCAAGTAGCGCTACTCTCACGTCATGTGAGAGCCCACACCTACATCATAAACAAGAGGGGTGGTCTTTGGTACCCATATCCTTTTGGGTCCATGGGGGTTAGTACCTTCTCTAACCCAAACAAAATTATTTGCTAAATTTACATCATGTAATCTATCAAAACAAAATTTAGCAAGGTGGCCCTTACGTCCACAATGTGTATATGTGTACACATAAGCATACAAGTGATGATGGTGTCCGTGAGGAGCAAGTGTATGCCGTGGGTGGTGTGCATGCATGATAGATGGAACTTGTTTCTTTCGAATCAAGGATTCCAAACGTGTATGGTTCATGACACATTGGCTCATAGTGGAGCCCAAACAATCCATTTTCTTCTTAATTAAATTTATATCATTTTCAATCAAAGAAGAAGTGAAACATGCAATAGGTGAAGTATGTGAAACTACCCTAGCATGGCAAACATGTGCATCAATCTTATTTTGTAAAACTTCATTTTTCTTTAAACAAACATTTAAATCATTTGAAATAGAAATAATTTTATTTTTCAAAGCAACATTCTCTTTTAAAACAACATCAACTTTTGAAAATAAAAACTCATTTTTCTTCAACACATCATCACAATCATTTTTAGATTTCAACAATTCATTTTCTTTTAAAACAAGATTAAGTTGAGATCTAAGTGAGTCACATTCACTAGAAACCTCTTCCTTCTCTTGCAAAACAATCTCAATTTTAGATGACAAATTTTTCTTTTCTTCTTTTAAAACAAGATTCTCATTTTTCAATATTTTGTATTTAGAAATCAAATTTTCACAATTTCTAGCAGGTTCATCATTCATAGCTTGTGCCTCTAGACATTCATTGCAATATGAATTAGAACTAGCATCTAGTTGAGTGTCCAAGTGTACCTCAAGGGAGTCATTCCCTTGGACCATGAAGCAATGTTCTTCGGACTCATCTCTTCTAGATCTTCTCTTCTTTTCGATAATCTTTGGTAGCTCGGGAGAAGTCAAAATACTCCAAACTGCAAAAACTGAATCATAATGAGCAAACACATGTAAATAATCTTTATGAAGTGATGCTCTAAGTGCTTCTAGGGCTATTGCATTGGCCTCTATATGCTTGCTATCACTAAGGAAGGATTCCTTGGTAATGGCAAGGTGAACTTTATATCCTAGGGCTTTTAAATGACAACTCATCATAACCTTTCAAATCTCAAGTCTAGAAATGTCAAACATAGGAGGGCTATCCATGAGTGCAAACTATATGTGTGCAAACAACAAAAGTGTGCAAATGCAAATGGAAGATTAGCAAACAAGGATCTCACTCCTAGGACGTTAAGCCTAAGTATCAGGAGCGTAGGCTCTGATACCAATTGTAAATCACCTAGAGGGGGGTGAATAGGTGATAATGCTAATCTAGAAACTAAATGCGGAAGCTAAAACAATTTTGCAATCACACTTAATACAACCAACAAGTGTAGCCGAATTCCCCGTGAAGGGCTCTGGACTAACTTCTCTTGATTCCCCTATATAAGGGTTGAGGTGCTATATGAAGCTCTTGTGGTTAAGTATAAGTGAGGCACACACACAAGCAAGCCAAGCATATAAAGATGAACAATATGAAATAATGCAAGGCACAACACAAGCAAATATGATATGATGCTAAGAATGATGCTATGCACAAATAAAAGAGAGAGTTAGAGAGACAATGGATCAAACGCAAACACAAAGATATGTTTCGAGGTTCGAGCCCCTAGCTCTACGTCCCCGCCTTCACCGAGAAGGATTTCTAATCCACTATCTTGTCCACCGAGGACTCCCACCAAGGGAACCTCCACCGAGGAGGATTTTTACAACAAGGGAGTACCGAACTCCTCTCTCAAATACCGCCTCACAACCGAGGGGTAGGCCCGTAGCCAAACAACAACCAACGCCTCTACCGAAGAGGGTTACAACCAATCTCCACCTCACAATAGAGGGAGCAAATCACAAACCTCAACCTCTACCAAAGAGGGAGCAACTCTACCAAAGAGGGAGCAAACCAATCACCCGATCAACCTCTACCAAAGAGGGATACAACAAAAGCAAGGGTGTTTACAACTAGTGGTTTCTTTCAACCACAAACAATCTCTCTTTTCCACAAAACAAAGATCCTAATAGAATATGATAGAAGATAAGCTCAAGTGTGGAAAAACTAGAGTTTGAAAAACAAAAACTCAAAGAAAAAAATACTTGGGAAAACTCTTGTAAAAGATAGAAATGAAGAACAATACAAATCTCCCAATTTTTCTATTTTCTTTGATTTTTCTAAAAACTCTAAAACAAATAAGATGAATCCTTTTTGGCACAAAAATACTTTTGAAAACTTGTTTAAAACACTTATATATAAGAGAAATTTTGGCTCTTAAAATCTTAGTTAAAAACACCAAGCAATGGGGTATTTATAGCCCCAAAACAAAACTAGCCGTTAGGCTGATCTGTCAGCCTGACAGGCTGGCGGTCGACCGGCCGGTCGACCGCCAACGGTCAAAAATATGACCGTTGGGGCAATCCGGTCGACCGCCCAGATACAGAGAGCAGAGCTCTCTAGTCCGGTCGACCGCCCGGTCGACCGGCCCACAGTGCCGCCAGACGTGCACAGCTCTGTGCACGTCGGTCGACTGTACGGTCGCCCGGCCCTTGGTGCGGTCGACCGTGCGGTCGGCCGACCTGGCCTGTCAGCCAATTCTGGGTCAGAAACTGGGTCAAAAAAACATGTTAAAATATTTCTAAAAATTCTTTAAAAACTTCTAAAAATCTCCAAAAATAGTTTTATCATTTTGCATTGATATATAAACATGTGATAAAAATTTCAACTCAAATATCAAGCAATTTGAACTATTTTTGTGTCTTATCATTTTTATCAAAAACCAAAACTTGTATTTTATCAAACTTGGATTTTTCAATAGGAAATCTGATTTTTCCTCAAACTCATGAATAAGCATATCAAAATAAGTTTGTTTAAGATATGAAGCATGTATGCATATTGAACACATCTAATATACATAAAAGCCAAGTAGACTTGTTTTGATCAATCTATTCATGAAAAACCAAATCCAAAACAAAAAACTTGTGTGTGTTGTGCACTTGAGCATATCAACTATTCTAAGCTTTACAAATGGATCTAAAACACACTAAACTAAACTAGGATACCTAAGTCTTCTTGATGATCTTCATCTTCAAGTCGACTCGATTCAAAACGTGATCCACCGAGCAAGGCTATGTATGATCTTGATGCTCGGGCCCTAGAATCACCAAGTGAAAGCTTCCAAACTCCACTTTTTAAAGCAATCACCAACTAATATCTTATTACATGATCTGAAACTAAAATCACAAGATTATTAGTAAACATAACTACATGAGTTAATCATCATCAAAACTAGAGAGGAAGGCCTCCGGGCCAACATCTTCTTCTTCATCTTTTCATAAAGAAGTTAGAACTATAATTGCATAAACAGTTGCATTTTACTCTCTTTAGATCCTATTACCTATTTCATCACTCACAAAATCTTATTTCGCTCACTAAAACAGAAAATTAAAGAATATTACTGCTAAAAGTCCATCAGCATTACAAATGAACACACAAAGGGAAAAGATAAACTGAATAATTAATCACAAAGTTCAAATTACTTTACCACCAGGATCAATTTGTATAAAACATAAAAACTACTCTTCCCCTTTTGAATACTCATTACTACGCCCAAAAAAAAATCCAAAACTATAAAGAACTATATTGCCATGATAAAATAAAAAAACCATTAAAAAGTAAGACATAAGAAACTCTTTTTTTTTTCAGAAGAGTAGGATTTTAACTCAGAGGACTTTTTCTCTGATTTTCTGAGTGATTTTTCGTATTATTATTCGGCTCTTCTCGTTTTCTTCATCTTTTCAGGACGAAGTTAGACCTATAATTACATAAAAAGTTGCATTTTCCTCTCTTTAAATTCTATTACCTATTTCATCACTCACAAATCTTATTTCGCTCACGAAAACTGAAAAATTAAGAATATTACTCCTAAAAGTCCATCAACAATACATATAAACACAAAAAAGGAAAAAAAAAAATAGAATAATTAATCACAAAGTTCCAATTTCTTTACACCAAGATCAATTTGTATAAAGCATAAAAACTACTCTTCTCCTTTTGAATACCCATTAACACGTCAAAAAGAAAAAACACTAAAGAACTCCATTGCTATAAAAGAATAAAACAACAATTAAAAAGTAAGACATAAGAAATTCTTTTTTCAAGAAGAGTAGGATTTTAACTCAGATGTCTTTTCTCCGATTTTCTGAATGGTTTTTCGTATTATTATTTGGCTCTGTTGGAACTTACTTTTGATGATACATTTATGAAGCCATATTATTGGAGCCCTATCTCATAAGCCTATACAAGAGTTCTACATGCTCAAGACTTCCTAAAAAGAATGGCTATGAATGTGTATTGTAATATTTATTAGAATGTTAAAAGCCTTGAATGCACACACATCTTAGTCATATTAGTCAACTTATAGACTTGACTAGTCGACTAATACCAACTATAGTCGACTAACCCTTTAACTATAGTCGACTTAGTTTGCCTCCAGATGCATACCCTTTCTGTTTCTAACCTGCATGCATTATTAGTCGACTTGACAGTCCTTATAGTCGACTAATACTTGGCCTAGTTGACTAACCACTTAGTCTGGTCGACTATTTTCAGTTTTCAGAAACTTGTCTTTTGTTTTAATCTTGACTTAGTCGACTTGGTCCCTTTACTAGTCGACTAACTTAGTCTAAATTGCCTACCCTAATCGACTAACCCCCTACCCCTAGTCGACTAATGGCAGTTTCTAACTGTCGGACAGTTTCTGTTTTCTGTTGTTTTATCCAACGTTTTTATATTCAAATTTGTCCTGATAACTACCCTAACTGACTATAGATTTCAGCTATAAATAGGGATGTTATCCTAGGCTAAAAACACCAATTCAAATCAATAGTTTTCTGCCCAAAAACTCTGTTGAAAAATCTATTTTTCATAAAACTGTTACCACTTTCATTTCTTCACTCAAATTCCTACTCCATAGTGAAGATTTCTGAGAGTCTACCTATAAGAGCCCTTGTCCATGATCACATACAGATTCAAGGCTTATAGGATCAATTATAATCACTCAAAGAGGAGCATTGTACAAGAGCGTCTTCGGGTTGAAGAGAATTTGTACAAGGTGTTGTGGTCTTCTTAGTTGTAAGAAGAGTTGTACACATTTGACAAAGTGAATTTGTCAAGTGGTGTGCAAGGTGCTGATTTTAGGTGTACAAAGTCAAAAGTTAGAGGAAAATCTCAAGCGGGGGGCTTGGAGACTGGATGTAGGTCAAGAGGACCGAAACAGAATAAATCACTTGTGTTTGCGTTTGCCTTTTTTTCCGTGATTTATTTTTCTTTACTGCAAGTACTTTATATTTAAACGCTAATATCTTTGTTTGAGTGTTGACGTATATTTTAGATCTAACAATTGACATCATCTCGAGACCAACAATTGGTATCAGAGCCCGGCCCGGCATACAAGCCCTGCATACCCAGTCAACAACATACAAGGATGGCAACGGAGTTCCCTTCATCACAATTCAAAGAAGGATATTTTACACAACGTCCACCGCTATTTGATGGATCTAACTACAACTATTGGAAGTGTAAAATGAAGATCTACTTGCAATCGCTCAACTACGAACTATGGAATATAGTAGAAGCACCGTACACCAAGCCAACAACCAACTATACCGCTTGGAGTGATGATCAAAAGAAGAATGCGAACCTTGCTGCCAAAGCGATGAATGCTTTATTCTGTGCCTTAACCAAAGAAGAATTCAACCGTGTCAACAGCCACATCTGCAAATCAAATATGGCACATACTATAGGTAACACATGAAGGTACAAATAAGGTTAAGAAATCTAAAATTTTTGTTCTTGTTCACAGGTTCGAACTCTTCAAAATGATGGAGAACGAAACAATTTCAGAAATGGTCACAAGGTTCACCGACATAACCAATTCCTTAGCCTCCCTTGGAAAAGAATACACTCAAGTCGAAAAAGTTCGCAAGATCCTTCGTGCACTTACACCAGATTAGAAGAAGAAGACAACTGCAATAGAAGAAGCGAATGATCTCTCAACAATGTCATTAGAAAACCTTATTGGCAATCTAATGGCATATGAAGTGCAACTCGAAAACAAAAAAAAGATGAACAATCTCTCTCAAAGAAGAAAGAATTTGCCTTCCATGCATCCTCAGACACGACACGGACAATTCAGATAACGATGAAGAGGAGATGACAATACTTTCAAGAAAATTCAGAATGTTCTTGAAGCAAGGTAAGTTTAAATGTTTTAATTGCAATAAAATAGATCATATGAGGAAGGACTGCCTATTGCTCAAAAACAAAGGTAAATTCAAGAGCAAAAAGTTCAGAAAGAAGAAAGGCTACCAAGCATCATGGGAAAATAGTGGTTCCTCTTCCTCTGACGAAGAAAAAGCTACTGAACGTGCCAACATCTATTACATGGCTCTAGAAAAAGATGAGGTACAATATACTAAACTTTTAGATGCATTTCATGAATTATACAATGATCTTAAGAATGAAAAGATAAAGAATAAAGTTGTCAAAGGAAAATGAAAAACTTTTTAAAGAAAATTCTTATTATGCTTCTCAAATTTCTTCTATAAATTCTCAAAAAGATGATTTTGAAAAAATGATATCATCATTGAAAAAAGATAATGAGAATTTATTATAAAATAATGTTTTATTGAAAAGAGAAACTATGTTTTTAAATGAAAGAATTTCTTTTTAGATAAAGACATTTCAATTTTCAAAATGAAGTATGAAGAGATTTTAAAAAATGTGACTAAATTTAATCAAGGAAAAGAAAAGTTAAATGATTTGTTATCATATCAAAAGATGTCACATAATCATTATGGTCTTGGATTTTTTAAAAATCTACATATGTTAGTAATCCATATAATTCTTTTGTAAAAAAAAACTACTGATATTATTTCAAAAAGAATTAAGAACAAATTCATGTGGATTCCTAAAAACTTAAGCAATATTGATAAAAATACTTATATTGCATCATACATACATGATATATATAATTCATGCAATTATGTGTATACTAACAGATGAAAACCAAATTCAAATTGGGTTTGAATTCCTAAAGGTTAATGCTTTGATCTTTTTATTGGTACCATTCTAAAGTCTATCTTTCAGGTACCATATAAAAAGTTTGATAAGAAAATTTCAAACATTTATCATATGTATATATATTATGATATATTTTTTGCAAGGGAAGAATACATGTTTTTTGTATATCTGTTATAACCTGTTCTATGCAGGGGGAGAACATATAACATATTTTCTGCAGGGGGAGTATTTGTGCACACAAAGTGTCATCATCAAAAAGGGGGAGAATGTTGAAACTTGCTTTTGATGATACATTTGTGAATCCATATTATTGGAGCCCTATCTCACAAGCCTATACAAGAGTTCTACATTTTCAAAACTTCCCAAAAAGAATGACTATGGATGTGTATTATAATATTTATTAGAAAGTTAAAAGTCTTGAATACACACACACATCTTAGTCATATTAGTCGACTTATAGACTTGACTAGTCAACTAATACCAACTATAGTCGACTTAGTTTGTCTCCAGATGCATACCAACTTTCTGTTTTTAACCTGCATGCACTATTAGTCGACTATAAGGTATAGTCGACTAATACTTGACCTAGTCGACTAACCACTTAGTCTGGTCGACTAGTTTCAGTTTCCAAAAATTTGTCCTTTGCTTTAATCTTGACCTAGTCGACTTGGTCCCTTTACTAGTCGACTAACTTAATCTAAATTGCCTACCCTAGTCGACTAGCCCCCTATCCCTAGTCGACTAATGGCAGTTTCTGACTGTTGGATAATTTCTGTTTTCTGGTGTTTTATCCAACGTTTCTATATTCAAATTTGTCCTGATAACTACCCTAACTGACTATAGATTTCAGCTATAAATAGGGATGTTATCCTAGGCTTAAAACACCAATTCAAATCAATAGTTTTCTGCCCAAAAACTCTGTTGAAAACCTGTTTTTCAGAAAACTGTTACCGCTTTCATTTCTTCACTCAAATTCCTACTTCATAGTGAAGATTTCTGAGAGTCCACCTATAAAAGCCCTTTTTCATGATCACATACAGATTCAAGGCTTATAGAATCAATTGTAATCACTCAAAGAGGAGCACTGTACAAGAGCGTCTTCGGGTTGAAGAGAATTTGTACAAGGTGTTGTGGTCTTCTTGGTTGTAAGAAGAGTTGCACACATTTGGCAAAGAGAATTTGTCAAGTGGTGTGCAATGTGTTGATTTTGAGTGTACAAAGTCAAAGGTTAAAGGAAAATCTCAAGCGGGTGGCTTGGGGACTGAATGTAAGTCAAGAGGATCGAACCAGGATAAATCACTTGTGTTTGCGTTTGCTTTCTTTTCTATAATTTATTTTCCTTTACTGCAAGTACTTTATATTAAACGCTAATATCGTTATTTGAGTGTTGACGTATATTTTAGATCCAATAATTGGCATCATCTCGGGACCAACAGGCTCTTCTCGTTTTCTTCTTCTTCATCTTTTCAGAACGAAGTTAGAACTATAATAATGGTTCACAGTCGTGGTCTCGGCCGCCGACTCAGCGGGCACTGAGACGGATCGATCTCGGCAACTCGGATCGGTTTCGGTCGTATACGCAAAAGCAAAATAGAAAGCTCAAAAAATTCTGAAAAAATCACGATAAATTATAAAAAAATGTAGACATCTACATTCGTATATCACATGTCTAAATATATCACTTAGCACGCTAAACATAAAGTAAAAGCATAAATGCACGTGTTGTCGGTAGAAGCATATCAAAATACATGCACAATATATTAAATTGCACAAACTATATTCATAAATACATGCTAATGTAGTTATTTTCACATTGAATTGCGATGAGACATAAAATCATCATCATAATCATCTCTGTGGTAAGTAGATAAACCGATACTAGCGCTCGTAAATCTCTCAAGCTGTGGTCTATAGTCATGGACATATGTCACACCATAATATTGGCCTGATGTCAAACTCAACATTTGCATATGACCTTCAAAACTCTAAGTTCCTCCATCAGCCCTATTGTTGCCCTCATTATTGTTGCCATCATCACCGCCGCCGCCATCACTGTCATTATTATCATCACCATCTTCACCATCATCACTATTAGAACTGGATAAAACCATCACATCTTCACCACCACTATCATCATCTGCTTCTCTTATACCTCAGAGGGGGAGAGATCGAAAAAGGGAGAGAGAGAGAGGGAGGGGGAGAGGAAAGAGACAGAGAGAGACGGGAGATGGAAATAGAGAGACGGGAGAGGGAAAGGGAGAGAAAGAAAGCGGGTGAGAGGGGGGAGAGAAACAGAGGAAGGGGAGGGAAAGAGACAGAGAGAGACGAGAGATGGAGAGGGGGAGAGAGCGGGGGAGAGAGGGAGGGGAGAGAAACAGAGGGAGGGAGAGGAAAAAAAGACAGAGAGGGAGGAACATCACTTGGGGCTGGGGAGGAGTGGCCGGCGGCAATCGGGCAGCGGCGGAGTCCAGATCTGAGCGGCGACGATCATGTTGCAGTGGCGATCTCCAGATTTGAGTGAGAGAGAGGTAAGTTTCTTTTTTTCTTTCCTTTCTTCCTTTATACCCGTTCGTCACGGGTGAATATACGTTTTGAGCCAACTCGACGGAGAATCGGAGTCGACTCGGTCGACTCTGCCGAGTCATGACCAATTCGGCCCTGAATCAGCCGAATCGACCTAGTTGACTCTGATTCTCGGCCGAGTCGGTCTCCTATGAGTGAGTTAACCGACTCGTGACTCGGACTGATTTCGAAGTGGGCCGAGACGGATACGACTCGGCCGAGTCATCTCCGACCCGGCCGAGTCTTTGAACCGTGACTATAATTGAATAAAAAGTTGCATTTCCTCTCTTTAGATACCTATTAACTATTTCATCACATACAAAATCTTATTTCGCTCACTAAAACTGAAAAATCAAGAATATTATTCCTAAAAGTCCATCAACATTACAAATAAACACAAAAAGGGCGAAACAAATTGAATAATTAATCACAAAGTTCAAATTTCTTTACCACCTCAATTTGTATAAAGCATAAAAACTACTCTTCCCCTTTTAAATACCCATTACTACGCCAAAAGAAAAAACCAAAACACTAAAGAACTCCATTGTCATGATAGAATAAAACAACCATAAAAAAGTAAGACATAAGAAACACTTTTTTTTTCTAGAAGAGTAGGATTTTAACTCAGAGGTCTTTTCCTCTGATTTTCTGAGTAGTTTTTAGTATTATTTTTTGTCTCTCCTTGTTTTCTTCTTCATCATCTTTTTAAGACGAAGTTAGACCTAAAATGCATAAAAAGTTGCATTTTCCTCTCTTTAGATACCTATTATCTATTTCATCACTCACAAAATCTTATTTCGCTCACTGAAACTGAAAAATCAAGAATATTACTTCAAAAAGTCCATCAGTATTACAAATAAACACAAAAAAGAAAAAATAAATTGAATAATTAATCACAAAGTTCCAATTTCTTTACCAACAAGATCAATTTGTATAAAGAATAAAAACTACTCTTACCCTTTTAAATACCCATTATTAAGCCAAAATAAAAAACCAAAACATTAAAAAAAAACTCCACTGCAATGATAGAATAAAACAATCATAAAGTACGACATAAGAAACTCTTTTTTCAGAGGAGTGGGATTTTAACTCAGAGGTCTTTTTCTTCGATTTTCAGAGTGGTTTTTAGCATTATTATTTGGCTCTTCATGTTTTCTTCTTCTTCATCATCTTTTTAGGACGAAGTTAGACCAATAATTGCATAAACAATTGCATTTTACTCTCTTTAGATCCTATTACCTATTTCATCACTCACAAAATCTTATTTCGCTCACTAAAACAGAAAATTAAAGAATATTGCTGCTAAAAGTCCATCAGCATTACAAATAAACACACAAAAGGAAAAAATAAACTGAATAATTAATCACAAAGTTCAAATTTCTTTACCACCAAGATCAATTTATATAAAGCATAAAAACTACTCTTCCCCTTTTGAATACTCATTACTACGCCAAAAAAAAACAAAACTCTAAAGAACTCTATTGCCATGATAGAATAAAAAATTTTCATTAAAAAGTAAGACATAAGAAACTTTTTTTTCCAGAAGAGTAGGATTTTAACTCAGAGGACTTTTTCTCTGATTTTCTGAGTGATTTTCCGTATTATTATTCGGCTCTTCTCATTTTCTTCATCTTTTCAGGACGAAGTTAGACCTATTAATTACATAAAAAGTTGCATTTTCCTCTCTTTAAATTCTATTACCTATTTCATCACTCACAAAATTTTATTTCGCTCACCAAAACTGAAAAATCAAGAATATTACTCCTAAAAGTCCATCAGCAATACATATAAACACAAAAAAGGAAAAAATAAATTGAATAATTAATCACAAAGTTCCAATTTCTTTACCACAAAGATCAATTTGCATAAAGCATAAAAACTACCCTTCCTCTTTTAAATACCCATTACTACGCCAAAAGAAAAATAAATCAAAACATTAAAGAACTCCATTGCCATGATAGAATAAAACAATCATAAAAAAGGAAGACATATGAAACTCTTTTTTTCAGAATAGTAGGATTTTAACTCAAAGGTCCTTTTCTCCAATTTTCTGAGTGGTTTTACTATTATTATTTGCTCTTCTTGCTTTCTTCTTCTTCATCTTTTCAGGACGAATTTAGACCTATAATTGCATAAACAGTTGCATTTTCCTCTCTTTAGATACATATTACCTATTTCATCACTCACAAAATCTTATTTCGCTCATTAAAACTGAAAAATCAAGAATATTACTCCTAAAAGTCCATCAGCATTACAAATAAACGCAAAAAAGGGGAAAATAAATTGAATAATTAATCACAAAGTTCCAATTTCTTTACCACCAAGATCAATTTGTATAAAGCATAAAAACTACTCATCCCCTTTTAAATACCCATTACAATGCCAAAAGCAAAACCAAAACACTAAAGAACTCCATTGCCATGATAGAATAAAACAACCATAAAAAGTAAGACATAAGAGACTCATTTTTTTCCAGAAGAGTAGGATTTTAACTCAGAGGTCTTTTTCTTCGATTCTCTGAGTGATTTTTAGTATTATTAGTTGGCTTTTCTTGTTTCTTCTTCATCATCATCTTTTCAGGATGAAGTTAGACCTATAATTGCATAAAAAGTTGAATTTTTCTCTCTTTAGATACCTATTACCTATTTCATCACTCAAAAAATCTTATTTCGCTAACTACAACTGAAAAATCCCGAATATTACTCCTAAAAATCCATCAGCATTACAAATAAACACGAAAAAAAGAAAAAAAATAAATTGAATAATTAATCACAAAGTTCCAATTTCCTTACCACCAAGATCAATTTGTATAAAGCATAAAAACTAGTCTTCCCTTTTAAATACCCATTACAACGCCAAAAGAAAAACCAAAACACTAAAGAACTCCATTGCCATGATAGAATAAAAGAACCAGAAAAAAGTAAGACATAAGAAACTCTTTTTTTTTCAGAAGAGTAGGATTTTAACTCATAGGTCTTTTTCTCCAATGTTCTGAGTGGTTTTTAGTATTATTATTTGGCTCTTCTTGTTTTCTTCTTCATCATCTTCATCTTTCAAGATGAAGTTAGACCTATAATTGCATAAAAAGTTGAATTTTCCTCCCTTTAAATACCTATTACTTATTTCATTGCTCAAAAAATCTTATTTTGCTCACTAAAACTGAAAAAGCAAGAATATTACTCCTAAAAATCCATCAGCACTACAAAAAAACAGGAAAAAAAGAAAAAAATAAATTTAATAATTAATCACTAAGTTCCAATTTTTTTACATCAAGAGCAATTTGTATAAAGTATAAAAACTACTCTTGCTTTTAAAATACCCATTACTATGCCGAAGCAAAAAAAATCAAAATGCTAAAGAAGTCCATTGCCATGATAGAATAAAACATTCATAAAAGAGTAAGACATAAGAAACTCTTTTTTCTAACAGAGTAGGATTTTAATTCAGAGTTCTTCTTCTTTGATTTTCTGAGTGGGTTTTAGTATTATTATTTGGCTCTTCTTGTTTTCTTTATCGTCTTTTCATGACGAAATTAGGCCCTATAATTGCGTAAGAAGTTGCATCGTCCTCTTTAGATACCTACTACCTACTTTATCACTCAGAAAAACTCATCTCCCTCGTCAAAAGTGAAAAATTCAAGAACAACATTGCTCCTGAAAATCCATCAGCATCATGCAAATAATCACAAAAAAGGGGGGAAAAAGAAAATCGAACAACGAATCACAAAGTTCCAGTTTCTTTACCATCTTGCTGGCTGTGGAAGTTCAGATAGCCGTACCCGAGCGAAGTCCTCCGGATCTGGTCCCGGCAAATTCTAACCGACACCACCGGAGCAATCTGACGGAAGAGATCAAAAAGCTCCGCCTCGTCGACGGAGACGTCGAGATCGCCGATGTAGAGCGAGGCGTTGGAGAAGACCCCCGGCGGCGGCGGCCCCATCGGAGACATCTGCGGCGGCGACGAGAGCCGGGGAGACGGAAGAGAAGGGCTCGCCGTCGCCTTCGCCATCTCCATCGGCACCTCGTCCAATGCTCAAAACCCTAGTTAGGTTTTTTTGAGCCGCCGCGATTTTTCCCAAAGTGGCGGGGATTTGGGCGAGGGCGTGAGCGAGGGCGAGAGAAACGGAACGGAGCGAGGGGGGGCTAGAGATTCTCGGCAAGTGCGGGGGAGATGACGTGGCTTTCAAAAGGCGCAAAAGCGGTTGCGGCTGTGGGACGAGTGCGGTTATTTGGGCCCCGAGTTTGTTTTTTTGTTTTTCTACTTATCCCTTCTTTGTTTCCAAACAACCGCTCTCTTGTGGGACCTGAAGTCGAAGTCACGAGTTTGGGTCCGCTTCCGACTTAACGGACTCGGGGTCGTCAGTTATTTACGGGGATGCCACTGGGACACACGGCACGAGGTGTGGGAGGAGAGCAGTTTGGTCAATGCGCGTCCGAGGTGGCCGAGGTGGCGGTTTCTTTCCGTTTTGAATTCTAAAAGCGGATCCCGTTACAGACGGGCAGGTTATTTGCCACCAAAAAAATGATAAAAGCCCTCCTATAGATTAATGCACCTTTAAAATTAATAAAGAGGCTCCCAATTTTTTTTTAGAATGGTGAAAATGGTCATTTCTTCTTCTCTTTCTTCTCCTCCCTCTCTGTCGAATCCCCTCCGGCGACCCCCTCCCCCTCCTCCGGCGACCGACGACCACCCCCTCCCCCTTCGAGCCCGCCACCCCCTCTCCTTCCCTGCCCCCCGGTTCCCCCCTCCTCCCCTCCGGCCTCCCCCCGGGTTCTCTCCCCTCCTGGCCACCCCCAACTCCCCTATGGCTCTGTTCGGCCAGCTGGGTGGCTCTGTACGGCATGATCCGGCCGAACAAGAGGAGGGGGCGCGGGGAAGGCCAGCTGGGGTCGCGCACGAAAAGCGTATGTTTTGAAATCAAAAGTTAAAAGTGTGTGTATTTTGGCTTCCTCGATACTTTCGTTATAGCATAGAGACTAAACGGGTCGAATCCACAGGGACGGGAGGCGATAGAAGCTTTATCGGTATGTTCACGTGTGTGTTAAGTTTTCTTCAATGTTTGAAAGAATGAAAAGAAAGGAAAACAAAGAATGAAAAGAGAAGAATATAGTGAAACACGAAGAAGTGGGAAACATAGAAAAGAATGTATTTGTGGTTCTTAAGATATATCTAAAACAAAGCAAAAAGAGAAGGAAAACCCATGACTACTAACTACTAATGGTTTCACTAACTATGCTAACCTTTTAGTGATAGTTGCCTCACATGTATCCTTGGCCATCACTGTCCTTGGTTCAAGAGCGTGCCAATGTTGGCCCAAAGGCCTTCCACTCTAGTTTTGATGATGATTAACTCATGTAGTTATGTTTACTAATAATCTTGTGTTGTTTAAGTTTCAGATCATTAACCAAGATATTAGTTGGTGATTAGCTTCAACAAGGTGTTTAGAAGCTTTTCATGATGATTCTAGGGCCAAAGCTTAAAGAACACACATTGCCTAGCCCATGGATGGAGTTTTGGAGCAAGTCAACTTGAAGATGAAAATCATCAAGAAGACTTAGGTATCCATAGTTTAGTTAGTATGTTTAGATCCAATTTGTAAAGCTTAGTATAGTTGATATGCTCAAGTGCACAAACACACACGTTTTCATGTTTTGGATTTGGTTTTCATGAATAGTAGATCAAAACAAGTTTACTTTATTTCTATGTATATTAGATGTATTCTAGATATACATACATGGTTTAACTTGCTAGACAAACTTATTTTGATATCCCTATTCATGTGTTGAAAAATCAAGTTTGATAAAAATACAAGTTTTGTTTTTGATAAAATTTACAAGACTCAAAAATGAATTGATATGATTGATATATGTCTTGAAATTTTTATCACAAGTTTGTGTTTCCATATAAAATGATAAAACTATTTTTGGTGATTGTTAGTAGTGTTAAAAGATTTTTAGAAAAATATGTTACACTGTTTTTCTGACCCAGATTTCTGTTCCAGGCTTCAATCAGTCGACTAGTCAACATGACCTAGTCGACTTGGGTGAAGTCGGTCGACCGGGCCGGTCGACCGACGTGCACAAATCTGTGCACGTTTGGAGGCACTGGGACGGTCGACCGCTCCGGTCGACCGGGGCACTTACAGTGCTCTCTGTTTGTTAGTTGCCCAACGGTCATATTTCTGACCGTTGGCGGTCGACCGGGCCGGTCGACCGCTGCCTGTCAGAGCTGCCAGCTCAGCTCTAACGGCTAGTTTTGTATCGGGGCTATATAAACCCCATCTCTTTGGGGATTTTGGCTAAGATTTTTATGAGAAAAAATTCCAGTTTTCTGAAGTGTTTAAAAGAGTTTTAAAAAGAGTTTTTGGGCCAAAAAGAATTCATCTTATTTGTTTTAGGTTTTTGGAAAAATCAAAGAAAAGAGGATTTTGGGAGATTTGTCTTGTTTTTCATTCTATATCTATTGCAAGAATTTTCCCAAGTGTTTTTCTTTGTTGCTTGTTTTCCAAACACCTAGTTTTCCACACTTGAGCTATCATACTATCCTAATCTATTAGGATCCTTTGTTTTGTGGAAAAAGAGAAAAAGAAAAGAGAGATTGTTTGTGGTTTTTGGAACCACTTGTTGTACACCCTTATTCTTTGTGTATCCCTCTTAGGTAGAGGTGATCGGGTGATTGGTTTGCTCCCTCTAGTGAGAGGTGGAGTTGGTTTGTAAACCCTCTTCGGTAGAGGTGTTGGTTGTTGTGGTTGTTTGGCTAAGGGCCTACCCCTCTTGTGTGAGGTGTTTGTTTGAGAGAGGAGTTAGGTACTCCATTGTTGTACAAATCCTTCTCGGTGAAGGTTCCCTCGGTGGGAGTCCTCGGTGGACGGTATAGTGGATTGAAAATCCTACATGGTGGTGTAGGCGGGGATGTAGAGCAAGGGTGCTCGAACCTCGAAACATATCATTGTGTTTGCGTTTGATCCACTTGTCTCTAAACTCTCTCTCTTTACATTTGTGCAAAGCATCATACTTCATTCACATCATATTTGCTTGTGTTGAGCATAATTCATATTGTCATATCATATCTATTTGCTTGTGTTGTGTCTTGCATAATTCACATTGCTATATCTTGTATATGCTTGGTTGTTTGTGTGTGCCTCACTTGTACCTAATCAACAAGAGCTTCACATAGCACCTCAACCCATTCAAGGGGAATTAAGAGGAGTTAGTCCAGAGCCCTTCACGGGGAATTCGGCTACACTTGTTGATTGTACTAAGTGTGTTGCAAAATTTGCATTAGCTTCCGCATTTAGCG
Source organism: Agave tequilana (assembly GCA_038442645.1). Taxonomy (NCBI): domain Eukaryota; kingdom Viridiplantae; phylum Streptophyta; class Magnoliopsida; order Asparagales; family Asparagaceae; genus Agave; species Agave tequilana. The sequence continues at coordinate 42,116 of JAVJIF010005962.1, forward strand.
CACTTAGTTTTGCATTTAGTTTTAGATTAGCACTAACACCTATTCACCCCCCTCTAGGTGTCCTTTCAATTGGTATCAGAGCTAGTGCTCCTGATACTTAGGCTTAACATCCTAGGAGTGAGATCCTTTGTTTGCTAATCTTTTGTTTGCATTTGCTTGTTTGCACACATTTAGTTTACCATGGCCTTCATGACCCCACCTATGTTTGATCCTTCCAACATTCATGTTTGGAAGATTAGGATGACCGTTTATTTACAAACCCTAGGTCATAAAGTTTACCTTGCCATTACCAAGGAATCTTTCCTTAGTGATAGCAATCATATAGGGGCCAATGCACAAGCCCTAGAGGCCATTAGAAGCACATTATCTAAAGAATATCTTTTGCGTGTTTCTAACTTTAATTCCGCTTTTGCAGTGTGGAATTTGTTGACAACCACCACCACCTCCAAGCTTCTATTGCCAAATCAACCGGAGGAATCTAGTGGAGAATCCGATTCACAATGCTTCATGGTCCAAGGGAATGACTCCCTTGAGGTACATTCGGAACCCCACTTAGATAATGATGATTGTGCTAGTTCTTCATGTGATGATAATATTGATCCACATGCTTTGAATGAAGAACTATCCATAGTTTGTGAAAAATTAATTGAAAACTATAAAGTTTTGAAAAAGAAAAGTCTAGGCATTAACAATGAAAATAAAAATTTGATTGCTAGACTTGACATTGTTTTGCAAGAGAAGGATGAGATCTCTAATGAAAGGGATTCATTGAAATCTCAACTTGAACTTGCACTTAAAGAAAATGAATTTTTAAAATCTAAAAATGATTGTCATGCTATTTTGAAGAAAAATGAAAATTTGTCTTCAAAATTGATTTTGTTTTAAAAGAGAATGTTGCTTTGAAAGATAAAATCATTGCTATTTCAAATGATTTGAAAGTTTGTTTAAAGAAAAATATTGTTTTGCAAAATAAAATTGATGCACATGCTAGTGTAGTTTCACACACCTCACCTATTGCATGTGCCACCTCTTCTTTAATTGAACAAGATATATCTATGCTTAAGAAGAAGGTTGATTGTTTGGGCTCCACTATGAGCCAATGTGCCATGAACCACTCACGGTTGGAAACCTTGGTTCGAAAGAAACAAGTTCCAACTTTTATGCATGCACACCCTCCACGGCATACACATGCTTCTCACGGACACACCCATCACCATATGTATGTTCATGTGTACACTTGTACACATTGTGGACGTAAGGGCCACCTTGCTAAATTTTGTTTTGATAGATTACATAATGTAAATTTAGCAAAGAATTTTGTTTGGGTTAGAAATGAGACTAACCCCCATGGACCCAATAAGATGTGGGTACCAAAGACCACCCCTCCTATTATTTTTGATGTAGGTGTGGGCTCTCACATGACGTGAGAGTGATGACACCTTGGAGTGGATGCGTTCCGTACTTAAAGGAAATCAATTGGATGCATCACTTTCAAGGGAAGGTTTGGTGGAGATGACCACCATGTTTTGGAGACAAGGAAAGTTGCTTCTTCGGTTTTGGTAACTATCCTTTACTCCTATTTATTGTTTTCATGCTTTTAATATTCATTGTTTATAGCATGTTTTTGATGTCTATGGATTAGTATGTTCATTCCATGTTTATTAGATCCTTGACATACATGTATAGTATTTGAGACACACATGCTTGCATGAACCCGTACTTAGTGTTCTCACTTTTGTTTAAGCTATAATGTACATCATGAATCTAATACATGTGAATTTACATAGTAATCATGTCTTAGTTTTATCACGATAATTTTTATCTTGTTTTTGATGCTTCATGTTAAGATTACTTGTTTAGATGTTAATTTTCATTAAGACTAGTTATATACTTGTTCATAGAATGGGCGACAAATAATTCATATATAGTTGGGCTTGATTGCTTATTTGAACCCATTAGATGTGCTAGTATAGTCTAGTTTTGATGATTCATACATTTTAAACTTGTATTCCCATTTTGGATTTGTTTTATGAGTTTTCACTTCATGTATATGTATGTATTGCCAAACTATGAGATATACATGTATACCCCTTGAGTCATTTGCCTTTCATGCAAATATATATATGGACTCAATTGTGTTTAGGGATATGTATGTATACTTATTGTGTTGACAATTCATACATATACCTTGAAATGAAATTTGTTTTAGTGAAGATTTATTTAGATTTTGTGTTTAATTGTTTAACTTCATGTATATGTCTATCTTGTCCAAACTATTAGATATACATGTTTATCCTTTTTGAGCCACGTGCCTTCATGCATATATAAATTGTGGACTCGTTGTGTTTTGGATATGTATGTATACTTTGGTTTGTATTAGACATACATATGCCTTGAAGATTAAATAAGTTTTGTTGATTTTCATGTTTTCATGTTTAAAGGAATAATTGAGCTTAATGAAAATTTTCATGATTATGATATTCACATTGTATTTGTACACTCACTTTTATTGATTACTCATGTTTTGTTTTCATGAGTCAAAATTATGCTTAAATTGGATTAGAGTGTTGATTTTCATGTGGATTCCCTATTTCATGGAAACTATTTTTTAGTTTATTCCTTACTTGAAGGATTTTGCACTAGTTAACAAGTTTTTCATTTTGACTAGTTCATATTCCTTAATTTGGTAGTGATTTTCAAACAAAACTACATTTTCAAATCTATTTTTGAAAACCCCTACCCTTAAAGGGCGGTTGGAAGGGAGATCATGGTCATGTATGCTTTAAAATGAAAATCATTTAAAACTTGAACCTTGATTGGGTGGTAGATTATATGAGTTATACCATGCTTTTATTGTTATGTCAATTGATATCATTGAACTCTTTCAATTGGTATCAATTTGATTTTTTGTATACTCATATGCTTATTGTGTATGTATATTTTCAATTGGTATCATCTATTAGTGATTGGTACCCATTCTATTTCATACACATATACTTGTTTTATTTGTGCTACTATATTTCTATATCTTTAGCACAAATTTTGTTTATGCTAGTGCTTGAGTTTCAACTTCATTTTCAATTGATTTAGTTTTCAATTGATATCTTATTTCAAGCCTATGCATAGTTTGTGTTGGTATTTCATAAAGGGGGAGAAAATTCGATTTTCACATTTCAATTGGTATTTGTATTTCCACTCCCTTACTTTATGATAGAAAATAGTCATTTCAATTGTCTATAAGGTTTTTTTTAAAAAAAATAATACTTTTTTTTTGACATCAAGATGTCTTGTGTTTTAATTGGTATCTAAAAATTTTTGTTTTAAGAAAAATACAAAAGTTTTGACTTGTATTGACTATATGCATATAGATTCATGATGAGTGTATCTTGTATTGAAGAGCTTAACATCTCTTCTTTATGTGGTACACGTGTGTAGGGGGAGCTTCACATCTCCTCTTATGCATTACATAATGTGTGTTATGTGAATTAGGGCTTAACATCCCTCTTTCATGTAATGCATATGTGTAGGGAAGCTAACTTAGCGTCTTCCTCTTCATGAATGTATATAGCATATAACATCTATTGGTCTTTATTTATTTTCTATTGATATCTAGATGCTTCATTGACATATTTATCTATTGATATCATGTTGTTTATAGTCACCCCTTATTGACCTTGTTTTTGTTTTAGACAAAAGGGGGAGAACATTGTTTTATTGTTTTGATTGACTTAAAAGGGGAGAAAGATTTTTACCCCTCATTTTATTGTTTGGATTGTTTAACCCCTTCTTGATCTTTTGTTTGACAAAAATGGGGAGAAAAATTTGTTTGACTTGATTTTATTTTGAACCCTTTGTTGATGATTGACAAAAAGGGGGAGAAGTATTTGAGTTTCTATGCATGTTTTCATTGCTTAAGGGGGAGAAGTATTTGTCTTCCTTGTTATTTATGCATATATGTTTTAGTATTACAAATAGGAGAAAAAGATTTGTATTTATGCTTGTTGCATGTTTTATCTCCATACTTGCATACATATTCATGTGTTTCATTTCCATATCTTATTATTTATGTCTATGCATGAGTTAAGGGGGAGCTTCTTTGAAGCTTAACTTTAATCCATGCATATATAACTCCATGAGTTTTGTCATCATCAAAAAGGGGGAGATTGTTGGCCCAAAGGCCTTCCACTCTAATTTTGATGATGATTAACTCATGTAGTTATGTTTACTAATAATCTTGTGTTGTTTAAGTTTCAGATCATTAACCAAGATATTAGTTGGTGATTAGCTTCAACAAGGTGTTTAGAAGCTTTTCATGATGATTCCAGGGCCAAAGCTTAAAGAACACACATTGCCTAGCCCATGGATGGAGTTTTGGAGCAAGTCAACTTGAAGATGAAGATCATCAAGAAGACTTAGGTATCCATAGTTTAGTTAGTATGTTTAGATCCAATTTGTAAAGCTTAGTATAGTTGATATGCTCAAGTGCACAAACACACACGTTTTCATGTTTTGGATTTGGTTTTCATGAATAGTAGATCAAAACAAGTTTACTTTATTTCTATGTATATTAGATGTATTCTAGATATACATACATGGTTTAACTTGCTAGACAAACTTATTTTGATATCCCTATTCATGTGTTGAAAAATCAAGTTTGATAAAAATACAAGTTTTGTTTTTGATAAAATTTACAAGACTCAAAAATGAATTGATATGATTGATATATGTCTTGAAATTTTTATCACAAGTTTGTGTTTCCATATAAAATGATAAAACTATTTTTAGTGATTGTTAGTAGTGTTAAAAGATTTTTAGAAAAATATGTTACACTGTTTTTCTGACCCAGATTTCTGTTCCAGGCTTCAATCAGTCGACTAGTCAACCTGACCTAGTCGACTTGGGTGAAGTCGGTCGACCGGGCCGGTCGACCGACGTGCACAAATCTGTGCACGTTTGGAGGCACTGGGACGGTCGACCGCTCCGGTCGACCGGGCCGGTCGACCGCTCCGGTCGACCGGGCCGGTCGACCGCAGTTGCCCAACGGTCATATTTCTGACCGTTGGCGGTCGACCGGGCCGGTCGACCGCTGCCTGTCAGAGCTGCCAGCTCAGCTCTAACGGCTAGTTTTGTATGGGGGCTATATAAACCCCATCTCTTTGGGGATTTTGGCTAAGATTTTTATGAGAAAAAATTCCAGTTTTCTGAAGTGTTTAAAAGAGTTTTAAAAAGAGTTTTTGGGCCAAAAAGAATTCATCTTATTTGTTTTAGGTTTTTTGAAAAAATCAAAGAAAAGAGGATTTTGGGAGATTTGTCTTGTTTTTCATTCTATATCTATTGCAAGAATTTTCCCAAGTGTTTTTCTTTGTTGCTTGTTTTCCAAACACCTAGTTTTCCACACTTGAGCTATCATACTATCCTAATCTATTAGGATCCTTTGTTTTGTGGGAAAAGAGAAAAAGAAAAGAGAGATTGTTTGTGGTTTTTGGAACCACTTGTTGTACACCCTTATTCTTTGTGTATCCCTCTTAGGTAGAGGTGATCGGGTGATTGGTTTACTCCCTCTAGTGAGAGGTGGAGTTGGTTTGTAAACCCTCTTCGGTAGAGGTGTTGGTTGTTGTGGTTGTTTGGCTAAGGGCCTACCCCTCTTGTGTGAGGAGGTGTTTGTTTGAGAGAGGAGTTAGGTACTCCATTGTTGTACAAATCCTTCTCGGTGAAGGTTCCCTCGGTGGGAGTCCTCGTTGGACGGTATAGTGGATTGGAAATCCTACACGGTGGTGTAGGCGGGGATGTAGAGCAAGGGTGCTCGAACCTCGAAACATATCATTGTGTTTGCGTTTGATCCACTTGTCTCTAAACTCTCTCTCTTTACAGTTGTGCAAAGCATCATACCTCATTTATATCATATTTGCTTGTGTTGAGCATAATTCATATTGTCATATCATATCTATTTGCTTGTGTTGTGCCTTGCATAATTCACATTGCTATATCTTGTATATGCTTGGTTGTTTGTGTGTGCCTCACTTGTACCTAATCAACAAGAGCTTCACATAGCACCTCAACCCATTCAAGGGGAATCAAGAGGAGTTAGTCCAGAGCCCTTCACGGGGAATTCGGCTACACTTGTTGATTGTACTAAGTGTGTTGTAAAATTTGCATTAGCTTCCGCATTTAGCGCACTTAGTTTTGCATTTAGTTTTAGATTAGCACTAACACCTATTCACCCCCCTCTAGGTGTCCTTTCAGCCAAAGCATGACCCATAAGATAACTTTCACATTCAAACTCAACAAAACAAGTGCAAGTTACACTTAAACCATCAAAACTAAATAAGAGTAAGCATGAAATAAAGTAAAATTAGCTTGTTAGAGGGTTAGGATGTTAGAGTGTTAGAATCCATCATTATAAGCCATCAATGGCTCTTGCAAGAGTAAGGCCAAGTAGAGGCTATTAGATTCATGTAGATTATCAAGTAAGAAGTTGCATGTTAGTGGTTAGTAGTAAGTTGCCATGAGAGAAAATTAGCTAAACATATAAAAGGAGTTAGAGAGAAGAAAACAATGAGAGATAAAAAGAGAACCTTTTATAAATTGTCACCTTCCATTACAAGCACTTTTGCTTTCCACCCATGTACTACTCTCTCTCCCAATATAAGATCTACAAGAAATAAAAAATATAAAGGAGGAGGAAGAAGAAAAACTAACCTAAACTACCCTAAAACTACAACATGGAGAAGAAAACCCTAAAAACTACCTTAAAAACTCCTCAAACTCCACCTCCTGATGCTCTTGGAAACCCAGGGTATTTATAGGCGAAACAGGGGACCAGAGAAGCTGTATGGAGCCGCGCCTCAAATCACGACGCGCGGCTCCACGCAATTGATACTGAAACGCGGCAATTGCCGCATTTTTGCGGCAATTCTAGGGCGGCACGCGCAGCGCCACCTGCTGCACGCAGTGCGTCCTCCAGTCGACTATACTTTCTGGAATCTGGATTTGGGCCCCCAGTTTTGATAGAAACACCCTCCAAAGTCAATGGCTATTCTTGTAGGCTTTTAATCACCAATTAAATGGGATTTTGGACTTCTTCTTTATTTCATATCATGAACCTAGAAACATGCAAGAGAGGTATTATTAACAAAATTTAATATTAAATAACTGTGAAGATGTGGTATAAAATATGCAATTTTAGAGACTAATCACACACCCACGCTTATCTTTTGCTTATCCCGAGCAAATAGAAAAAATTAACTAAGGAGATTATTACATCACTTTTGCAGGTGACGCGATTGCACTGAGCGTGTGCAATAAGCCGTTGAGCCTCTAGGTTTCCCCTAGAGGAGGAGTTTTATCTCCTGAGGGTTTTCAGCGGATTACACCCACAAAACACATAAAGAACGAAATCAAATGTTAATATTTTGAAAACACATTTAAAAATAGAGAAGTTAAAATATTTTTACGAAAATTTAAATGATCTAAGGTCATAAATTAACCAGAAATTATTCTTCCTTAAACTAAGTCTAAATACAAAATCTTGTTGTAAATTAAATGTAAGAATTTGAAATTGAATTGACTCTTTGATCTTTCATAAAACTCTTAGAAAATATGCACTTTGTGAACTGTGAAGATTTTTGAGATATTGACTCAAACTTTCATGCCATTGATCTGTGTGTGTATATATATATATATATATATATATATATATATATATATATATATATATATATATATATATATATATATATATATATATATATATATATATATTTTCTTCTTTTAGCTTTCTTAGGCTTTCTTATTTACCCGGGTCATGAGCCTTTAGCCAGTGACTCTCAAACCAGATAGTTTTAGGGCACCAGATGAGAAAACATCCCTCAGACTTAAGAACTGAAGTAAACAAGGCCACAAAACTAAAGGGGATTATTTTGTTTTTGTCCACCGTTTTAGGCGTGAATAATCATACTTCTTGAGGCATAATTATTCAACTTCAATAAGTGATTTTTATTATCATCATTTTTTAAAATAATTTTTATGGCATTTTCAGTCTTTGTTTCCATCCCAAAAAATTGTGTAAGTGTGAAGTGTGTATATTTAAGGCAAAAAATTCAAGATCAAATTATCTTTTCAATCTTACTTTCTTATCTTAAAATTTAAACAAGATATATTATTTTGACTCGGTTTAAAAATTCTTAATTTTAGGTCTTCCTGATTCCTAAGATAATCTTAATTTTCTTAAAAATAATTCAAAACTATTTCTCTTATTTCAAAAAGTTTTGTAAAAAGAAAAGAAAAGAGTTTTTATACAAAGGAAAATTTTTAAAAAAGTTCCTAAAAAGAAGTGTAAAAGAAAGAAAATTTAAAATAACCTACGTTAGTAAACCCTCCCCCACACTTATCTCATGCATTGTCCTCAATGCATCGTGGATGTGTATTTACATGAAACGAATGGAAAGAGAAGAAAAATTACCTCATGGTGGTGGCTCCGGTGGTGGTATGATTGGGCCAAGCGTTGTTACCCAATCAAGATAATGTTTTGGCTCACGGAATCCACCTTTATTGACCTCTTTTTTATTAACATATTTACAATCCCCAATTTTAATAGAATCATGCAAGATCCTATCATGAAAATTATTCTCTTTACATGACCAGTCTTGGAAGATTATCACTAAGTCATTATGGTCAACACCTTGTTCCAATAATAGAATGTGGTTTTGTGAAATGAAAGATTTAGGTTTTGAAATGAAAAGTTCGGGAACCAATACTAACTCGGAAAAATCAACTTTGGGTTTGAGAGTCGGTTTAGCTTCAAGAGTTGATTCAAATCAAAGAATTTAGTTTCACATTCTGTTCCCATCAATGAAATGTGACTATCCAAAAGAAGTGGTTCAATTTCAAAATCTATGGATATAGGAATCAATGTTGACTCAGGCAATAGGTCCAACTTGGGTAAGGATGCCGAAGTCAACATAGATTCAAAGATTGGAATTGAATCACAAAGTTATGGGACGGGTTATTCATATTCAAGTTCAATTTCATTGAAATAAAAACTTGCCAATTTGTCAATGGGTTAATATTGGTCAAGTTCAAGATTTTGTGGTGAAATTGAATCTTGGTCAAAGTCTTCAAGATTACATGATTCTTGGTTTTCATCAATATGATTAGAAGTGTTAGGAGTAGTTAAAGATTGGGTAGGGAGAGTTTCCTTATTCCTACACATATTTTCTAATCGACTAAGTCTAGCTTCTATCATATTGAAAGGATCGTTTTGAATCATGGATTCCGTACTCTTTTCGAAGTCTTTGTTCTTCTTGCTGTGGGACTTGAAAACTGGAGTAAGGATCTTGGATTTGAAAACTTTGATCGGATTTTGAGTCTTCAAGATTTTGAATTCGTCGCTCGAGTTCCTCTAAGGCTTCCATCCTCTTTTCCCAGTCAATTGGTTCTTCTAATAGTTATTCGGGAGAAGGAGTATATGAAGCTAGATGTTGGTAAGGTGGTTGACCATATGACTTGGGAGAGTTGTATCCCCACTGAGTCTGTGAAGAGTGACAATGATTATTCTAGTCTTGTTCATAGTATTGAGACTGGGGCACATATTGAGTCAGATAATCCCAATTCAGCATATATGGTTAGTTCATGTTGTACATAGCCGGGTCGGAGTTATCTGAGTCAAATGAGGTCGGGGTGAAATATGGATTCATATTAGGATTAAAAAAATTATTGTTGTTAAAATTCATTTCATAATTTTCAAAAAACAAACAAACAAACAAACAAATAAAGAAAAAGAAAAGGAGAACAAGCCTATGCTAGGGTTGACTTAGACCTAGATAACTCATAACTGGTTAGACTGTCCACGGGGGTACATTGTCAGAATCTGACCATGAGTTAATCGGCCAGGTAGGGGCAAATCAGTGAGAGGTATCCGTATCGGAGCAACGGGCCTAATTATGTCAAACCACTGTTCTTTGAGGTTTCACCTCTCAATCCCCAACCTTGGACACTGATTTGAAAAAGTTAAACTCTAATAATTTTTCCCTTAGGTTAATCTCTTAAATGAGTCTGAGATGTCCCTATGGGCCAACGTCTAGCAAATTTTATTAAGGCTTGGATTGTGTGAGTGGGTGATTTTTGGGCTAAGGGAGAGTAATGACTTCTCTGTCTTATGTTGTATTGGGTTTTGCCCTTAAATTCAGTTCGTGCAAGTGTGCAATATAGATAAAAATAAACACATAAAGAGAGTAAATCACTCACGTGTTTGTCCTAATTATATGTAATGCAATATGTACACCTCCGTCATAATCATAACAACACAAGAATAATATATAATATATTGAAATTGAAATTGACACGTGTCTAGATGCAAATGTCTAAACTATTTTAAAACATCCGATTTCCATATTTAGTTCTTAATTATTACAGTGCACAGGTAATATAAATAAAAATTAGCAACAGAATATAAGAATATACAAGAATTTACCTAACATACAAAAGTAAGTGTGGACTTCTGCAATGCAAAAAATTTGCCCGCACACCAAAAAACAAAGAAGAAAAGTTAACCAAAATGTGAAATCAAACCGTTCTCATCCCCATCAGCGACGCCAAAATTTGATCGGGGGAAACCACACATGAGAAGCGTATGTTTTGAAATCAAGAGTTAAAAGTGCATGTGCTTTGATTTCCTCGATACTTCCATTATAGCATAGAGGCTAAACGGGTCGAATCCATAGGGACAAAAAGCGATAGAAGTTTTGTCGATATGTTCACGTGTGTGTTAAGTGTTCTTCAATGTTTAAAAGAATGAAAAGAAAGAAAAACAAAGAATGAAAATAGAAGAGTATGGTGAAACACAAAGAAATGGGAAACATAAAAAAGAATGTATTTGTGGTTTTTGAGATATATCTAGAACAAAGTAAAAAGAGAAAGAAAATTCATGGCTACTAACTACTAATGGCTCTACTAATTATGCTAACCTCTTAGTGATAGTTACCTCACATGTATCCTTCGCCATCACTAGTCCTTAGTTCAAGAGCGTTTCAAAGCATGACCCATAAGATAACTTTCACATCCAAACTCAACAAAATAAGTGCAAGTTACACTTAAACCATCAAAACTAAACAAGAGCAAGCATGGAATAAAGTAAAGTTAGCTTGTTAGACAGTTAGGATGTTAGAATGCTAGAATCCATCATCATGAGCCATCAATGGCTCTTGCAAGACCAAGACCAAGTAGAGGCTATTAGATTCATGTGGATTATCAAGTAAGAAGTTAGCAAGTTAGTGGTTAGTAGTTAGTTACCATGAGAGAAAATTAGCTAAACATGTAAAAGGAGTTAGAGAAAAGAAAACAAGGAGAGATAAAAAGAGAACCTTTCATAGATTGTCACCTTCCATTATAAGTACTCTTACTTTTCACCTATGTACTACTCTCTCTCCTATTACAAGATCTACAAGAAATGAAAAATATAAAGGAGGAAGAAGAAAAACTAACCTAAACTACCCTAAAACTACAACATGAAGAAGAAAACCCTAAAAACTACATTAAAAACTCCTAAAAACTCCTCCTCCTGGTGCTATGGAAATCCTAGGGTATTTATACGCGAAACAGGGAACCAGAGAAGCTGTACGAAGCCACACGTCAAATCACGACGCGCAAATTCTCGCAATTGCGTGAAAACGTGGTAATAACCACGTTTTCGCGGCAATTCTAGGGCGGCGCGCGCAGCGCTGCCTGCTTGTCCCTGCGCGCGCCGCCTGCTTGTCCCCGTGCGCGCCGCCTGCTTGTCCCCCTATCGGCTGTACTTTCTAAAATCTGGATTTGGGCCCCCAATTTTGACAAAACCATCCTTTAAGGTCAATGGCTATTCTTGTAGGCTTTTAATCACCAATTAAATAGGATTTTAGGCTTCTTCTTCATTTCATGTCATGGACCTAGAAACATGCAAGAGAGGTATTACTAACAGAATTTAATATTAAATAACTGTGAAAATGTGGTATGAAATATGCAATTTTAGAGACTAATCAGGGAGACAGAGGGGAGGGGCGGTAATCGTCAGAGAAGGTGATGGGGGAGCAGGCTGCAGGAGGAGGGAGGGAAAGAAGGAGGAAGATGAGGGTTTTTGAACATTTCACTATGGGTGAAGTGGGAAAAAATAATGACACTCTTGTAATTTTTTTGGGGGGGAGGCTTTCTCATTTTTGGGGTGGCAATAACCGCTTCCGTCACAGACTGGTAACCGTAAGTGTGTTACCGAACAGTGATTCAAATTACCATCAATATCCAAAATAAATCTGAAACTTTTGCTTACAAATTACAACATGAACAAATAGCATTTTGATTTTTTTTCCCAGTTCCATCAAGGCAATGCGAGCATGCAACCAGTGATAGAGCATCAACAGGCGCACCGTATGTGAATTCAATATGAATACTGCAATGTAACTTCTGTCACCTTTCAGATCATCAGAATCAGAACTATGTTCACATAAATGTTGTTTTTTATTCTAATACAATGAAAATTAACTTTTTTACAAAGAACAAGCATTCTCGCAAAGAAAAACAGTAGCCTCTCCAGCTATATACCTTATAAAGTTCAAATTATGACCCTTTTGTTGACAAAGATTCACAAATTTCAGAAATTTTCCTGTACATGTAGAATGATAAATATCAGAGTGGCAGTAGGAGCGCGAACAACCACCCAACAAGACCAGTTCGTTATAAAATTAGACATGACATTGTTGAAAATTTTATTTAAATTATAAAAGATTGAAATTCCTAAATAACTAATTGTTAGGATTTTGTTTGTTTTTGAAGAGGAGATGATGGTTCAAGAAAATCCAATTGAGTTGGAGAAGACAATGACTTGAAGCAGAAGAAGCAAATCAAGGTGAAACAGTTTTCTTTTCACCGATTGCAAGTTTCCTTTTCAGAAGAAATATGAACATGATTCAATTCCTATTCAATGAAGATTTATTTCTAAAAATTAAAAGGTTTAGAATCTTTCTAGATCAAGGAGATCAACTTCTAATAGGATTGATCAAGATTCTTCGAGCATCCAACAGTTAAGATCATCTCAAGTCTAAATAGGAGTTGTATTATAAAATTCTATAAATAAAAGTTGTAACCCATCATTATAAATTGGAGCAGAAACAACAATGTAAGGCCCTAAAAAGTCAAAAAGTCCTAAAAGACTAAGAAAGAGAAGAGTAAGGTGAAGGTGCATAGAAAGAATGTATACTCTTATAAACTAGGTGTAGTTTAAGGGGAAGGTGAATACTCTTTGGTCATCAAGAGGAAGGTTAGATCTCTTTGTATCAGCTTTATTAATAAAGCTCTCTCAAATTCTCTCCCCGTGTACGTAGGCCAAGTTTGGGTCGAACCACATTAAATTGTGTGTTCTTCTTCTTATATTTTTTAATATTCATCTTATGTGCTCGAGGTAATCAATCTCATGGCGTGCTTAAGGTTGTCGGTGAGGATCTCCGTATCTCCCAACTATTGGTATCATAGTAAGTATGGTATCCCGGGCTATGCACGCAACGATTAGTATCAGAGTATATCAATGCCGTCACAACAAATGGTATCAGAGCTGATGGTGTTTGTTCAAGACTCGAATGCTCTAGATAAAAAAGAAGATGTCAAGTCGATCGAGTTCGGCAGAGGCATCAAGATGAAGAAGACAACAAGAAAGTTCAAATTTGTTCTAAGGTAAAGATCGATGACTTTTGGAGTTTATTGATCAAGGTGGAATCATTAAGGCTCAATGATGCTCAGATCTGAATACGGTAGACGAGGAGGCGATGATTGGATCATCGCCAATGGAGGGTGATAAGACGACGAGCTCACGGAGGCATCACACAAGGCATTCCATGGAGGCTTGCTGCAGCAGCAAGTCATAGAAAAACAACGGAGAGTGATAAGACGATCAACGGACGAGATTGATCAGAAGGTAGATCGAGCAATTGTAGTCGGATTCAGACGATGAAGGTGAAGGTATCGAACCTTATGTTTTCCAACATTCTGGATGCAATGGTAGGTGCAGATCGAGAAGATTCCAATGTCTGATGTAGGTTCTGTACAGATCGGTTAAAGAAATCAACAAAGACCACGATCAAAGTTACGATGGATTAGTCATGACAAAGTGAGATTATTGCAGGCATTGGTGAATCTATCAGATTTGAAGATCACCAATAGTAGGATAATAGATCTGGAAAACATCAATACAGTAATAAATGGCAATCTTGATTGATGGAAGGAAGATCATGACAGTGTGTAGTGGTAAGGCCCGATAAGACTATGGCAGTTATGTGAAGACGATAAGTCTCAGTGTTAAAACATTAATGAAAGCTGGACCATCACCAAGTGTTCGGTGGAAGACCATGACACGACAAGTCCATGACAATGTTCGTGTAAAGTTGGTAAGATCATGGCGGAATTTAAGGTGGATTGCCTCAAAACCGACAGGGTCCCCATGGCCTATGGCCGGGAAGGCATCACAAAGCAGAATTTGCTAGTGGTGGCGGTGATGCAATGCAAGTTATAGGAAAGAAACTAAGTCAGGAAGTTTCAATGAAAATCTTGAAGGGAGCTCACTTTGAGGTGGAGCTTTAAGGAAGACTGTAACGAGTCTAAGAGTTACAGGACGACTATAAAAGGGTGCATTCAAACAAGATTCGAGATGACTCAAGACATGACAGTGAATCCGCCAAAGGCCATGGGGGAGAGGGGGCAAGGTTAAAGGGGCTTCAGACATGGTTACAACCAAGAAAAGAATTAAGATAGTAATCCAAAATCTCAAGTTATTTTGCTAAACGCTTGAAAAGCAATTCAAGGTGGAGATTGTTAGAATTTTGCCTTATTTTTCAAGAGGAGATGATGGTCTAAGAAAATCCAATTGATTTGGAGAAGACGATGACTTGAAGCAGAAGAAACAAATCAAGGTGAAGCAATTTTTGTTCAGGCGATTGTGAGTTTCCTTTTCAGGAGGAGTATGAACACGATTCACTTCCTATTCAATGAAGATTTGTTTCTAAAGATTAGAATCTTTTTAGATCAAGGAGATTAACTCCTAATAGGATTGATCGAGATTCTTCAAGTATCCAATGGTCAAGATCATCTCATAGTCCAAATAGGAGTTGTAATGTAATAAATAAAGATTATAACCCATCATTGTAAATTGGAGAGAAACAATAATGTAAGACCCTAAAAAGCCAAGAAGGCCCTAAACAGTTAAGAAAGAGAGGAGTAAGGTGAAGTTGCATAAAGAGAATGTATACTCTTGTAATCTAGGCGTAAATTCAAGGGGAAGATGAATACTCTTTGTGTCATCAAGAGAAAAGTTAGATCTCTTTGTATCAAGTTTATTAATAAAACTCTCTCAAATTCTCTCCCCGTAGACGTAGGCCAAAGTTGTGTCGAACCACGTTGAATTGTGCGTTCTTCTTCTTATATTTTTTAATATTCATCTTGTGTGCTCGAGGTGATCGATCTCATGGCGTTCTTGAGGTCTTTGGTGGAGATCTTCGTATCTCCCAACTATTGGTATCATAAGTATGATATCCCAGGTAATGCACGCAAAAATTAGTATCAGAGTATATCAATTTTGTCACAACACTAACTTCACCTGGTCACTAACTTTCACTCCTCAAATGGGATTACTTGCCATAGTTTGTGGCGTTAGTTGGCATGAGTAATGAGTTAGTGGTTAAGGGTCAGGTACTAGGCTTTCATCTATTTATACACTAACATTATTGAAAGTAATGAAAAGAAAAGAAAAAAATTATAGAAAAGAATCTCTCTCTTATCAAAGTTCTCCGTCATTCTAAATATCAAATTTCTCATTCCTTATTTATCTGCGTGTTTCTTACAGTTCGAGGTCATCTCCCCTTCGTGGTAGTGCATGCAAAGAACACCAGCAGAGAGGGGTAATACCGCTAAGGGGCACATGAGCCTTAGTTGACCACACGAGATCGATGATATGCCTTTTAGCGCAGTGACCACGCGCATTCTCCAAGACTGGTAACATCTCTTCATTTTTTTTTGTTGAGTTAATTTTGGATGCAAAAATCCCAACAGATATGAGCAAAACTAATCAACTGCTAACTGGGAGTCTCGCTTTCATGTTGGCCAGTTCACAAACACTGATAAAACTCTGAACACAGGTTCTCGCTCTTGTTGAAGCAAGATCTCAGACGCATACCTGTATACTCTTCAAACATGAATGCACATAAACCTGCACCTCCCAACCTGCGTGCATGAAACTAAAGTCAGAAATATCTGTACAGTCTACAGCTCACAAAAATCTGTACCATCTCATAAACACACAGTATAAACCTTTACAAAAGTCTGTTCACACAAGCCCATACATCATAGAGGAAAATATGATCCGATGCACTTTTGAATATCTATGCAAAAAGAGAGAGATTTTACTCACAAATGACCAAAACCTTTAGTTATCGTGTTTTCCGCTTGCGACTTCACAATGAAGATGTACAGTTAACCCCTTATTTCTCTTATTTGTAACTTTCTTTGCATGGCATTATACAAAAGTCTGCAGACAAAGTATGAGGAAAAACTAAATACGAATGTGACGTTAAGCTCAGACCAAGGTTGGGATATCTTCACCATGGCACCGTATGGTCTGTTTGGTATGAGCAGAATTGTTGCATCTTCAACTAACAACCCATGCATCAAGCCACGTGTATGTTATGTGTATCACCGATAGAGAAGATGTCTCGTTCTAATCTCCTAGTAGTAAAACTCTATGTATTTTTGTTTTTTTTATTTTAGAGTTTGTAATTCTATTTTGATTAGGAGTTTTACTTTGAGTTGTATTCAATTTTTGTACAAGTCTATAAAAGGCCTCATATATCAAACAATATGCAATGCAGTAAATTATTATGAAAGTTTTTCTTCAAATTTGTGTGAGTTGTAATCTCTCCCAAATCTCTCTCTTTGTGTATGAAACCTTAGAGAAACCCTAAATTAGTAGTGTAAAAATCTAACTAGCCTATCTCTTTCTTTATCTCTTTCTCCTCCTTCAAACCCTATTTGTTTATCTCCTCTCTTCAAATCCTAGTTCTTCTATTCTATCTATAATCTCAATTCTAATTCTTTCTTAAATCTATCATCACAACCTAGTTCAGCTATCATCATAAAAATTCTAAAATAAGCATTAAAAAATTCAGAAAAATTATTGCTACAATATAAGATCTACTATAGTGCTACAATACCAGGAACCGACATGAATAGTAAACCCACAATGCAAAACAGATCCGTTAAGGTATCAAATTGGTTTTCGAACCGTATCTTTCTCATCTGGAGAACAAATCACGCATGATTTGAAGCATTGCATTCATGAAGATGATCTCTATACATCTACAGTTATCAAAAGAACACTGAAGTCACATATGATTCTCAGTGGGTGTAACCCCCAATCCTAAATGTACGTATTATAGTATTAGTATTCGATACGGCATACAAATTTGATTTAACCTTTCTGGTAGTCAGATTAAATCAATTTCAGTTTCAAATATTATTTTTTAATATTTTAGATTTATCAGAATTTTTTGGATTTTTTCTGAATTATTTTGAAAAATCTCCAAAGTCGGTGTCGACCGATACCGATAATTAGCCTCTATGATTTTTAATTCACAAAAGAAGTTGAGTTTCTAAAATCTGCTTTCATATTATTTTTTAAAATCATATTTTTCTTCTTTCAAGTATTTTTGGGGATTTTTCTGAATTAGTCCAAAACGTGCCTGAACTTGTGTTGACCAGTATTGCTGATATATTTCAGGATTTTTAATTTATAAACTGGGCTAAATTTCTTAAATCCGGTTTCACACTCTATTTTACAAAATTTTCGGAACCATTCGGAACTAGTCGAGTTTTGATCCACTAAAAATACTATTAATTAAATAATATCAAATTTTTTTCCTTCTCCTCATCTTCTCCTCTTCCTTCTCCTGCAAGCCAAATGGTTACACCACCGACCTTCTCCACCACCTTAACCCACTGTTCTCTCTCCCCCATAAAATCTCTATATCTCTCTCTAACCTCTCTTCCTCTCTCTATCTTTGCCCCCCTCTCTCTCTTAGTTCACATACTTCCTCTTTCCTTCACCCTCTCTCACTCTCCCCCGCTGGCAAGATTTGCTGTCGGCAACTGCTTCAGGCCGACAGACCCCTTCCTTCTTTCTTATTCTTTCTTCATGTTATTTTTCTTTTTTTTCTTTCTTTTTTTTCCTCTTCTTTTCCACTCCACCTTACCTACCCATCGCTTCACCCAACCTGACCGCTGCCTTACCCAACCTGACCGCCGGCGGCGGCCATGGTGATCGTCGCGTGCCTCCCTGGACCACCTCCGCGCCACTGTGCACCACCACCACCCTCTCCTTTTTATTCTTCCTATTTTCTCTTTTTCTTCTTCCTTTCCCTCCTCCTCTATCTCTGTCACTTTCTCTCTCTACCCCCAGCCTGGCAGCGCCGCCGACGGCCTGAGAGGGCCGCCAGCGTTACCGGGCGGCCATGGGAGCCCCAGCGCGGCTGTTGCTGCACCGTACACCACCACCCCATGCTTCTCTCTCTATTTCTCTGGTTCTCTCTCTGTATTGGGTAAAACCCAATAACCCAACAAACAGACCCGAAAGCCTATTACCCATTACCCACTTACTTTAGTTAACTGGGTTCGGGTTGTGGATCTGAACCCGACCCACTAGCAACACAAATCCACTCCAAAAGTTAATAAAGGTAAATTTACATATAACCCCCTGGTAATTTATAAGATTTGCATTTTAGACATTTTATTGCATATCTGACCTATTTATATAGTTTTTAATATTCAGGTGATATCTAGAGCATCCGGTATCCGATTTGGACGATTCTTGAGTCGTTACGATCTTAAGAAGACGAGTTACATCTCTATTATATCTATGTGAGTGTTTTTCTTATATAAATTATATTTATCTTATTTAATAAACTTGGTTGATTGCTTAATTTAATAAGTCTTGGTTATGGGTAAATCACTGTAATTATTATTCAATACCTTGTAATTATTGGAAAATCATTGTAATAAGAATATGCATAATGTTTTATTAAATATAATTGATAAAATAATACTTTAATTTGTCTCTTGATTTAATATAACATATAGGTGATTATATTAGATGGTGAATTAAAAAAATTCCACATTAATAAATACTTTAATGATATTTAAATGGTTGTGAAGAGTTTGAAAGTAGATAATGGTATATAATTCATTTGTAATATCGATCATAATAATAATGAAATCATTATAATAAATGCTGATATATATATATGTATGTATGTATGTATGTATATCTATTAACACATGTTCCTGTTACAAATATTATTTTGAGTGTCATACCTGAATAACCATTGACACATTGGCCACTATTAAAACATTTTCTTGAACATTATTATTCATATATTCTATCACTGTTACACGATCACTGTCCTTACATGTGTAACAACATTACACAGATACTCTAGGACACGGAACACTGTTATCACATATGGAGACTTGTTATAGTGAACACTGTTATTGCATGTAATTGTAGACTTGTTACACGGATCTTATATTGCACCGATTTTATTACTTTATTCATATCTCACTGTTTCATAGATTTACCTGTCTGCATGCAATGATTGTCTTTGTATTCCCATTGCATTGAACACTGTTCATATTACATCGATTATTGTTACATGACTGTTTCTTATTACTAATATGGATATGATATTCCTATTATTGGATATGAGTTGTTGATATGCGATGTATGAAACTAAGTGCCACGTGGATTTAAGCCACGGGGGCCGCCTCTAGATCCCACATCTCTTATTTTCCTTTTCCCGTTATCTTATTTAATGCTATCAACAGAGCTCATGTCATGTTAACGTGTTACATGTACCATGCACTGTTCTTGTTTCTTGATAAACTATGTAGTTTAAATATAATAAATATAACATGAAGATGGGGGAGACTTGACAGTTGACTAGGTCTTGTCGGCTGATGTCTGAATCCATTATTGTCCCACTACAGGGGACATAATTGAAAATACACCTAGAGGAGGGGTGAATAGGTGTAAGGCTAATCTAATGAACAATGATGCGAAATTAAAAACTTAATGCAACGCACTTAGTTAACCAACGAGTGTAGCCGAATTCCCGGTGAAGGGCTCTGGACTAACTCCTCTGAATTCCTCTAAATAAGAGTTGAGGTGCTATGTAAAGCTCTCTTAGTTAAACACAAGTATGGGCACACACAAACAACACAAGTATGTATATGATATGACAATATGAATCAATGCACAATGTAAGAGAGAGAGTTCAAATGCAAACACCAAGATATGTTTCGAGGTTCGAGCACACAGCTCTACGTCCCCGCCTTCACACAAAAGGATTTCCACTAACTTGTCTACACAGGACTTCCCACACAGGGAACCTCCACTGAGGATTTGGGGCAAATACAATTGGGAGTACACAACTCCTCTCTCCAACAAATACAATTTCTACACTTAGAGGTAAGGCACAAAATAAATCACCTCTACACTTAGAGGGATAGGCACTAAGCCACTCAAACAACAATCATCTCACACTTGAGGGATTCCAACACAATCTCCACCTCTCACTAGAGGGAGCTAAATACCACTTTCACTATTACCTCACACTTGAGGGATAACAATTCAATCACCTCTCACTAGAGGGATATCACAATCAATGGAAGGTATACAACTAGGTAGTCTAACAACCACAAACCAAATCTTTTCTCACTAAAACAAAGATCCTATAGATATGATAGAATGATAAGCTCAAGTGTGAGAAATAAAGAGTTTGAAAATCAAAATTACAAAGGAAAACTCTTGGGAAAACTTTTAGAATGAATGTAAAGTGAAGATCAAAAACAATCCCAAAGACTTTCTTTTTCTTTGAATTTTCCAACCCTTTAACACAAAATAAAGATGAAATCTTTAGGCTTAAAAATCCTTTTAAAAACTAGTGTTAAAACACTTATAAACATGAAAATTTTGCTCTTGAAAATTCTTATTGAAAACCAACTTCAAATGGGGTATATATAGCCCATTTGGAAATCTGCCCGTTTGCAGCTGAAAAGGGTTAGTTTGCCCTTCAGGTCGACCGGCCAACGGTCAAATTTTTGACCGTTGCGCCTACCGGTCAATCGCCCCGTCGACCGGAACTAGATCCAGAGAGCAATGGCTCTCTGGCCGATCGACCGCCCGGTCGATCGAGCTGATACAGAGAGCAGAGCTCTCTGCCGGTTAACCGGGTCGGTCGACCGGGGCCATTTCCAGAGAGCAGAGGCTCTCTGGCGGTCGACCGTTCCGGTCGACCGGCCCATCAGCCTGGTTGCGTGCACGTTCTGTGTATGTCGGTCGACCGGCCTGGTCGACCACCCACCGGCAGTCAGCCAGTCCAGCTTAATCAGGTCTTAAAAACTTAGATTTTTATTATCAATTAAATCTCATAAAAACACATAAATTTCACAAAAATCAGTTCATGTTATATTTTTGAAATATAAACATGTGTGATAAAAATTCAACACGTATTTCAAACTTTTTGAACCATTTTTGTGACTTGAAAAATTTGCCTTTAACCAAAAATGGTATTTTTCAAAACTAGGATTTTTGAAATGGAAATCCGATTTTTTCAAAACTCATGTAAATACAAAAACATGATATTTAAATAACTTTGAAGCATATAGTATATGGATAGAATCCAATATATACATGAAAGATTATATCTATGTTTTTGACATTAAATCCAAAAATAAGTTTTGTCTAAATACAAAACTCCAAACACATAAATAGTGTATCAAAATAAGTTTTCTAAGTATATGAAGTATAGATGTATATATATCAAATCTAATATACATTAAACCATGTAAATTTGTTTTGATTCTATCTATTCATGAAAATCAAGATCGGTTAAACCAAAAACCAAAACATGAAACTTGAAACTTGTGTGTGTTGTGAACTTGAGCATATCACACTATCTAATCTTTACAATGGATCTAAACAAAATCTTAACTAAACAAACTGAAGCCTTCTTGTAGAACGCTATCTCCAAGTTGACTCGATCCAAACACGATCCAATGAGTTTGACTCCAACCGAGTGCTAGATATGAACTTGACGCTTGAGCTCTTGAATCACCATGTGAAAGCTCCAAAACACCTTTCGTGAAGCTAATCACCTACTAATATCTTGATCAAATATCTGAAACTAAATATCACAAGATTATTAGTAAACTATAACTACATGAGTTAATCATCATCAAATCTAGAGTGGAAGGCCTCTGGGCCAACAATCTCCCCCTTTTGATGATGACAAAACTCATGGAGTTATATATGCGTGAATTAAAGTTAAGCTTTAAAGAAGCTTCTCCTTAACTCATGCATAGCAATAAACAATAAGATGTGTAATGAATGCTATAAAAGTAAATATACTTTTGATATCAAATTTTAAAATAAACATGTTCTTAAATACCAATTGAAAATATAAACTTAAAATAAACATGTTCTTAAATAATTGCTCTGATACCAATAAAAATTTCAATAAAAGCTCTTGATACCAATAAAACAAAACAACAAAATATGTTCTTGATACTAATATCCATGCTATTGATACCGATATCAACAAAATATAAAACAAATGTTTTTAATATAAACTTAAATAAACATGCTTATATACTAAACATGGATATATACTAAAATACTTCTCCCCCTTTTTGTCAATCATCAACAAAAGGGTTAAAGTAAACAATAAAATAATATTCTCTCCCTTTTTGTCCGAAACAAAAATCAACAAGGGGTAAAATCAAATCAAAATATTATGATACCAATTAAAAAAATATCAATTTAGTGCAAAGGTATACATAAAAACTTCATGATACCAAATGTTGATACCAATTGAAAATAAATAAAACATTTTAAAGAAACCAACAAAAATTTTGATATCAATTGAAAGATATAAACATATCGATAATCTTGATACCGACTGTAAAAATTAGTACCAATTGAAAATATTTTACACTTTTGATACTAATTTGAAAACATACACTAATCTTTTTGGTTAAACACTAAACTCATTTTGTAATAGAGATACCAAATAGTGGATAATATCAATTTAATATTTTTGATACCAATATTGAAAATGAAACATATACCAACTGAAAATAATTTTCATTAGGAGCGTATGATACCAAATTAAAAAATCAATATCATTTTTCAATCATTTTTCAACATAAAGTGTGAGAGTAAGATACCAAATGTGAAGAAAACCAATTGAAAGGTGAAATATGAATTTTCTCCCCCTTTATGAAATACCAAACAAAATGATACATAAGCTTATATAAGATACCAATTGAAAAATAATCAATTGAAATATAATTGTCATTTAAGAAGTCAACCTTAGCATAACAAAAATTTGTGCTTAAATATATAGAGATATAGTAAGCACAAATAAAATACATATATATATATATATATATATATATATATATATATATATATATATATATATATATATATATATATATATATATATATATGAAAAATTAAATACCAATTGAAATTGATACTATTTGAAGTGTAAGCATACATATATAAAAATATGAGTATACAAGATAAATGAATGTCAATTGTGACACCAATTGAGAAGATACAATGATACTAATTGAAAATAAAATAAGATCAATTGTATAACTCATACTTCCTACCACCCATTTCATGCACATGTTTTAAATAAATTTTCAATATGAGCATACAAGGCATGGTCGCTCAACCAACCGCCCTTTGGATGGTGGGGTTTTCAAAAATAAGTTTAAAAATAATATAACATGTTTGAAAACTCTACCATATGAAGAATACCACAACTAGTTTAATGATAAACATGTAAACTAGTAAGAAATCCTTCAAGCAATGAATAAAATAAAAAATATATTTTATGAAAAACATGTAAGTCACAAGATCATCAACACTCAAAATCTATAAGGCACATATCATACTCATGAAAACAAAATCATGAGAAAACTTTAAGTAAAGTGAGTGTATAAGAGTTATGTGAAATACATCATCATGAAAATAGGCAATCAAGCTCAATATAAAATTCCTTAAAACATAAAAATCATCAAAATAATTTAATCTTCAAGGCATATGTATGTTTTGTACAAACTAGAGTATACATACATATCTAAACATAAACGAATCTACAAAAGTATATGCATGAAGGCAAGTGACTCAAGGATGTATATGTATAACTAATAGTTTAGGCAAAATAGACATATACATGAAGTTTAACAATAAACATGAAAAAACATGTCAAAAATATGGAATATAAGTAAAAATGTATGAATCATCAAAACTAGACTATACTAGTACATCTAATGGGTACAAATGAGCATTTAAGTACAAACATATAATAATCTATTTGTGGCTCACTAGTTGTACAAGTATATATCCAAGTTTTAATGAAAACTAACATCTAAATATGTAATCAAAATATGAAGTATAGAAATTAAAACAAAACTCATATGATTATTATGGTAAATGCATATGCATTAGATCTATGATATACACAATAGCTAAAACAAATGTGAGAACACAAAAGTATAAGTCCATATTAAACATGGGTGATCTCAAATTCTAATCATGTATGTCATAGGACTAATTAACATGGCATATGACATAATGAACATTAAAATATGACATGCTAAAAATCAACAATATGAAAAGCATGAAAACATAATGAGGAGTAAGAGATCGTTACCAAAACCAGTAGGGCACATCTCCATATCTTAAAACCATGATGGTCCTTCCACCAAACACCCCTTGAAAGTGATGCATCCAAATAGTCCTCTTTAAGCTCGGAACGCATCCACCTCAAGGCATCATCACTCTCACGTCATGTGAGAGCCCACACCTATATCAAATAAAATAGGAGTGCTCTTTGGTATCCATACTCTTTTGGGTCCATGGGGGTTAATACCTTTTCTAACCCAAAAAAACTTATTTGCTAAATTTACATCATGTATTTTATCATAACAAAACTTAGCAAGGTGGCCCTTATGTCCACAATGTGTACAAGTGTACACATGAGCATACAAAGTGTTATGAGTATGAACGTGAGGAGCATGTGTATGCCGTAGTTTGTGTGCATGCATAGGAGGAACTTGTTTCTTTCGAAGCATAGATTCCAAACGTGTATGGTTCATGGTACAATGGCTCAAAGTGGAGCCCAAATAATCAACACTTTTCTTCAAAACATTTATATCATTTTTAATACTAGAAGATAAAGTAGAACATGCAACAGGTGAGGTAGAATGTGAAGCTACACTAGCATGACAAATATGAGAATCAATATCATTTTTCAAAGAAACATTTTCATTAGACATCAAATCCAAATCCTTTGAAATAGAAATAATTTTGTTTTTCAAAGAATCATTTTCTTTTAAAACTAAAACAAGTTTTAAAGATAGAACTTCATTTTTCTTCAAAACATTTTCACAATCTTTTTTATCTTTCAAAATCTTGTTTTCATTTAAAACAAGTTCAAATTGGGTTTTCAAAGAGTCACACTCATTTGAAATCTCAACCTTCTCTTGTAAAGCCAAATCAAGTTTTGAGCACAAATCCTTATTTTCTTCTTTTAGTCCAAAACTCTTCTTTTTCAAAAGATTATATTTTTCTAATAATTTTTCATAAACAATTGAAAGTTCTTCATTCAAAGCATTGGCATCAATATAATCATTACTAGAAGAAATAGCATCATCATCATCTAATTGAGTTTTCGAATTTACCTCAAGGGAATCATTCTCTTGGACCATGTAGCAATGTTGCTCGGATTCTCCACTAGATTCATCCTCCACAATGGTTGGCGTTTGAAGCTTGGAGGAGGTCAACGTTTCCACACTGCAAAGGCAGAATCACAGCTAGAAACCATCATAAAATATTCTTTGTTAAGCGTACTTCTAAGTGCCTCAAGAGCTTGTGCATTGGCCTCTATATGTTTGCTATTACCAAGATAGGATTTCTTGGTAGCGGCAAGGAAAACATGCAAGCCTAGGGTTTTTAAGTACATGGACATCCTGGCCTTCCAAACAACAATGTTGGAAGTATCAAACATAGGTGGGGTCATGAAGTCCATGAGTGTGTGTAAACAATATAAGTGTGCAAATACGAATCTAGATTAGCAAAATCAAGATCACACTCATAGGTGGTTAAACCTAATATCAGGAGCGTAGGCTCTGATACCAATTGAAAATACACCTAGAGGGGGGTGAATAGGTGTAAGGCTAATCTAATGAACAATAATGCGGAATTAAAAACTTAATGTAACACACTTAGTGTAACCAACGAGTGTAGCTGAATTCCCGATGAAGGGCTCTGGACTAACTCCTCTAAATTCCTCTAAATAAGAGTTGAGGTGCTATGTAAAGCTCTCTTGATTAAACACAAGTATGGGTACATACAAACAACATAAGCATGTATATGATATGATAATATGAATCAATGCACAATGTACGAGAGAGAGTCAGAGAAAGTGGATCAAACTCAAACACCAAGATATGTTTCGAGATTCGAGTGCACAGCTTTACGTCCCTGCCTTCACACAGAAGGATTTTCACTAACTTGTCCACACAGGACTTACCATACAGGGAACCTCCACTGAGGATTTGGGGCAAATACAATTGGGAGTACAGAACTCCTCTCTCTAACAAATACAACCTCTACACTTAGAGGCAAGGCACAAAACAAATCACCTCGACACTTAGAGGGATAGGCACTAAGCCACTCAAACAACAATCACCTCACACTTGAGGGATTCCAATACAATCTCCACCTCTCACTAGAGCGAGCTAAATACCACTTTCACTATCACCTCACACATGAGGGATAACAATTCAATCACCTCTCACTAGAGGATATCACAATCAATGGAAGGTATACAACTTGGTGGTCTAACAACCACAAACCAAATCTTTTCTCACTAAAACAAAGATCCTATAGATAGGATAGAATGATAAGCTCAAGTGTGAGAAATAAAGAGTTTGAAAATCAAAAGCATAAA
This sequence comes from Agave tequilana, assembly GCA_038442645.1. Taxonomy (NCBI): domain Eukaryota; kingdom Viridiplantae; phylum Streptophyta; class Magnoliopsida; order Asparagales; family Asparagaceae; genus Agave; species Agave tequilana. The sequence continues at coordinate 69,205 of JAVJIF010005962.1, forward strand.
GAAAAACTCTTAGAAAAACTTTTAGAATGAATGTAAAGTGAAGATAAAAAACAATCTCAAAGACTTTCTTTTTCTTTAAAATTTTCAACCCTTTAAAACAAAATAAAGATGAAATCTTTAGGCTTAAAAACTCTATGAAAACTAGTGTTAAAACACTTGTAAAGATGGAAATTTTGCTCTTGAAAATTTTTATTGAAAACCAACTTCAAATGGGTTATATATAGCCCATTTGGAAATCTACCCATTGACGGTCGACCGGCCAACGGTTAAATTTTTGACCGTTGCGCCTACCGGTCGACCGCCTGGTCGATCGGGACTGGATCTAGAGAGCAAAGGCTCTCTGGCCGGTCGACCGCCCGGTCGATCGAGCTGATACAGAGAGCAGAGCTCTCTGCCGGTCGACCGGGTCGGTCGACCGGGGCCATTTCCAGAGAGCAGAGGCTCTCTGGCGGTCGATCGTTTCGGTCGACCCGCCCATCAGCCTGGCTGCGTGCACGTTCTGTGCACGTCGGTCGACCGGCCCGGTCGACCACCCACTGTTACGGTCGACCGGGCGGTCGACCGGCAGTCAGCTAGTCCAGCTTAATCAGGTCTTAAAAACTTGGGTTTTTATTATCAATTAAATCCATAAAAACACATAAATTTCACAAAAATCAGTTCATGTTGTATCTTTGAAATACAAACATGTGTGACAAAAATTCAACACATATTTCAAACTTTTTGAACCATTTTTGTGACTTGGAAAATTTACCTTAAACCAAAAACGGTATTTTTCAAAACTAGGATTTTTGAAGTGGAAATCCGATTTTTTCAAAACTCATGTAAATACAAAAACATAATATTTAAACAACTTTGAAGCATATAGTACATGGGTAGAATCCAATATATATGAAAGGTATTATATCTATATTTTTGACATTAAATCTAAAAATAAGTTTTGTCTAAATACAAAATCCAAACACATGAATAGTGTATCAAAATAAGTTTTCTAAGTATATGAAGCATAGATGTGTATAGATCAAATCTAATATACATTAAACCATGTAAACGTGTTTTGATTCTATCTATTCATGAAAACCAAGATCGGTTAAACCAAAAATCAAAACATGAAACTTGAAACTTGTGTGTGTTGTGACTTGAGCACATCACACTATCTAATCTTTACAATGGATCTAAACAAAATCTTAACTAAACAAACCGAAGCCTTCTTGTAGAACGCCGCCTCCAAGTTGACTCGATCCAAACGCGATCCAACAAGCTTGACTCCAACCAAGTGCTAGATATGAACTTGATGCTCGAGCTCTTGAATCACCATGTGAAAGCTCCAAAATACCTTTTTTGAAGCTATTCACCTACTAATATCTTGATCAAATATTTGAAACTAAATATCACAAGATTATTAGTAAACTATAACTACATGAGTTAATTATCTCAAAACTAGAGTGGAAGGCCTCTGGGCCAACAATAATAGTACTGGCTACCTTCCCGTTGTAGCTCATTGAGCTCCCATTTTCTGTTACTTGTTTCGTCTTAGCGGGCCGACCCCGGTCCCAGCAGCCAGGGAACTATTTAAGGCCGTGATCCTGGATATGCACGAGATGCACTCACCCGATAAGAGCTCCTTAACCATTGAGTTTCCAGTTAACAAAATAAAATAGTATAAACAATGATGACGACAGGAATACTTGTTGTTTGGTCACTCTCTAGTGATCATAATACCTGTATGCTATATTCGGATGGGTTCGGCAAGAGTGCGGGCTCCGGTATGAACTGCCAGTGGTATGGGACACTAAAAAAATGGATCAAAATACTAGGCAATACTGATTGTTATTATTGTATAAATAACATGACTTCCCGATCCATGTATATTATTATTTAGTTATACTTGTTACTGTTCCTGATATTTTATTCACTATCATGACACTCGTAAAACGTGTTACACTTCCTGATAATTATTAAACTTCATGTGATGACACACTATTCATGTACACGTATACTCTGCATTCCATGTATTCTATTTCATGTATACCATGTAAACACTGTTATTGTATAAGCACAACACTGTAGTATGGTTATTCTACATACTTCATTCTATATGTTCATATTCATTATGAAACCAGTATGCTACTGTTATTAATAGATTAAAAAAGAAATATAAAGCAATTAAAACTGCTACATGTTACTTATACACACTGATATAATTAGGAACACCTAATACTGTATCATATTAAGCCTATTAAGAATAATATATAAATGGTATAACACTATTGATTGTAGCAACATAATCTCCCAAAGTGACTTACGTATTATTTTTTGGTAGCACAGCCTAGACATATAAACTAATAATAATGATATAAAATTAGATACTATTGTAGTAATGATACTATTATAACATGCTAGGATTGATGATGTTAAAATATGATACTTGTATATTTCTCCCGATTGTTATTATCATTATATTGTATCACCAGTATTTAAATATGTATTATTTGTTATTATAGTATATATTATTACTTCCTTCATTTTATCACTCACTAGGTCATTTTTTGACGACCCTGCATTGTATGCTCAGATTGGAGATCCGAGATATCAAAGTACCAGATATTTCACGGGATACACATAGGAGACTCGTCACCTATACTATTCACAAATATCTTTATTATTGTGTGTTTAATTCCTTATTTTTCCCTATTATCCATATCTATTATGGTCACTGACCTTTTTTGTAGGTATTCTTATACTTATTTAATACTAAAATTATTGTGCATATTGTATTTATTCTCTGTACTAAGGCTTAGCGTATATACGTGAGGGTATTTACGCCTTGCGTATATGCATTGCCGTAGCGTCCCCGTATCTACAGGATCAGGGTGTTACAGTAGGTACGTTTTTAACCTCAATTAGTTATTTCGAGTCTGATATTTAATCTCTGAATTTTTATCGATTTAACTACTATCCACAAATGTGAGACTGTGTATTTGCTTCCCTTTAGTTTCATAGTTTTCTTTATTGGTAGTAGAATCATTTACATGTGTAACATAGATAGTATTGTTAATTTATTCTTGAATTGATATTGATTAGTTTATGCATGTTATTTCATCAACAGTTTACTAGATTATTAGTTTTAATCCTTTTCTCCCAACGATCGTTTCATATTGGTGAAGCATAGTTTAGGTGTTTTATTGCTGATTTTCACACACGCATATACATTTCACATCAGTTTGGTATCAGAGCACGATTAGATAGGATTTGTATACACTAGTTCATGATTAATAGCGATGAAAAACTGACTTTAAACAGGTCCTTACAGCTGACTTATATTCAGGAGTCGTAAAAACTCTCAGTATATGATGACGTTAAAAACAGCCGTCATATATGAGCTATAATGTCAGTTTAAAAAAAAAATGACGTTATACATAGACTTTTAATGCTGGTTCCTTAACTTTTAACGTCAGTTCCTTAAGGAACTGACGTTAAAAGTCCTACCTTTAACGTCGGTTCCCAATGGAACGTACGTTAAAGGGCACAACTTTTAACGTCAGTTCTTATGAAACCAACATTAAAGGTCTTTTAATATCGGTTCCTTGAGAACCGACATTAAAAGTTTATTTTTTTAAAAAATTAATTTATTTTTTAAAAATTTCATACGTATAATATTCAGATTCACAGTTATATACATGCTTCATTTAAAAGCCACATACAGATTGACAATTATAAACTAAAATAAAGCATGCACCAAAATTGACCATATAAAAATGAAGCATACACACAAAATGAGATTCACAGTTATCTCTAATTTATTAAAAATTTTAGTAGCATCTCCTCTTAATTCATGAGTCTGCCCAGATACAATATTATCCAATCGGCATACATGACCTAATATCATTCACACAATATATATATATATATATATATATATATATAATATATATTATAATATATATATATATATATATATATATATATATATATATATATATATATATATATATATATATATATATATATATATATATATATATATATCATATGCAATTATCCCACACAGTAATAATAAGATTTTGGCTTGACCTTGCTTACTTTTTCACATACAAACCATATATACATGTTCCATTTAAAAGCCACATATAGATTCAAAATAGATACACATCACTGGATCTGAACCCTCACCATGCTACCTGACTGTCCCTCCTTATGCGCCATCGCTAAGTGATGAAATACCTACTAAAAAATAATGAAAATATTAAACAAGTATCACAGATATAAAATATGAAACAAACTAGCATCACAATTATAAAACATGAAACAAGTATTACAAATATGAAATATAAAACAAGTATCACAAATGCTTTCATGTAGACCCTCTAAATATCAAGTATTATACATATCACAAATATAAACACCACTAGATCTGAACCCTCACCATGCTACCTAGCCGTTCTTCCTCGTGCACTATGACCTAGCCATTCTCCCTCGTGTCCTTCTGTTGTGCGCAGATCAACAATCAATGAGGAACCCTTGGATCACAGATGCAGTAGAGAAGTACCACCCAATGTCAAGAACAAGAAAAACTATAGGAAGAAACAAAAAAGAACACAAGATTTAACGAGGTTCGGCAAATTGCCTACGTCCTCAGGACAAGGAAGAGAGAGTTCTTTATTAATTCAATAATCAATTACAATATTATATATACATAAGAGGAGGACTCAACCCCTTTATTTATTGTCAAGAAGACCTAGAATAATTGAAAACCTTAATTGAGCTCGTTTCCAATTCAGAACAGAAATCCGAAATCTAGAAGGATCCGTCTGTCGGTTGACCGGACGGTGACCGACCCAAGTCCCGGTCGATCACGCCGGTTGACCACTCCAACTCGAGAGCAAAGCCTTGTCAGACGGTCGACCGGTATTGCCTGTGCACGTTGGTGCACACCGGTCGACCGGCCGGTCAACCGGTATCTGCTGTCGGTCATGTCTTTGTCTTTGGCTACCTCTACCTCTCTCTTCCTACAATTCTCTACCTCGGTGAAGATTTTTCAAATCTGAGCCGAACACAGCATAGGATCTGTCAACTTGAAAGTGGCTGCCCCCTGCCCAAGGCATCAAGCCATCTGTAGTTCATCCAAATGAGCTCCAACAAGCTCATGCGACAGGAAGGATATGGAGCAATGCTTTACAATAGGTAAATTTTACTCCTGACACCACCTTGATAAGCATATCAGCGGGATTCTCCGTTGTGTGAATCTTCTGTAACTCAATATCACCATCATCAAGAATCTCTCGAACAAAGTGGAACCTGACATCTATGTGCTTCGTTCTTGCATGATACACCTGGTTCTTTGCTAAATAGATAGCACTCATACTATCACAATTGATCTTCAGCAGATCTTGTTCAATCCCCAAGTCATCGAGTAACCCTTGAACATAAATTGCCTCCTTCATAGCCTCCGTCATGACCATGTACTCGGCCTCTGTAGTAGACAATGCAACGGTAGACTATAGAATAGAGCGCCTGTACGCGCACGGAAAATCGAAAGAGGATTCGCTGTAAAATTTCCTTGATCAATTGAAAGATTACAACAAAACAGTTTTTCCGACTACAAGGGAGGGAGGATGTTGAGTCTTGAATCCTCCCTTTATTTAAGGCTGGGTTCTTCAAGTGGCGGTGGAGAGTGAATCTTGTTCTCCGTTGACCGGGTGAACGTTGAGATCTTCCGGGGCTCTTCTCTTCGGGTGGTTGACGGAGTAACACAGCTCTGTCGACCAAAACTCTCAAAGAGATTGTCATCAAAGACTAACTTGAACATAGCAAGTTTTCTGAAGGGTTGGACTCTCTCTCCTTTCTCTCAGAGTTCTTTTCTCCCAAAAAAAATCCAACCCCTTCTTCATAGCAATGGGGCTATTTATAGAGGTTTCAGGGGCGTACGTGCCTCCTAAAAACACTCCGTAATGGGGGCTAACTTTTCCCGTTATATGGGCCGTGATTGACCCTATAACCGGGATGGTTACAACTGAGACGCGGGTTTCGACCCTCGCGCCTTGGTACTGCTGAGACGCGGGTTTCGACCCACGCGTCTTGGTGTGGCTGAGACGCGGGTTTCGACCCACGCGCCTTGGTGCGGTTGTGACGCGGGTTTCGACCCTCGCGCCTTGATGCGGCTGTGACGCGGGTTTCGACCCACGCGCCTTGGTGCGGCTGTGGCGCGGGTTTCGACCCTCGCGCCTTGATGCGGCTGAGACGCGGGTTTCAACCCATGCGCCTTGGTGCTGCTGTGACGCGGGTTTCGACCCTCGCGCCTTGATGCTGAGACGCGGCCAAAATTAGCTTTGCGTCTAGAACTTAGAATTCTACTTTTCAATGGCTAGTCTTTTAGTGATTTTTAGACAGCCTACAGAACCCCCTCCAAAGTTTTCGACATTCATCAGTTAAGTGGGACGGATTTCGAAATACTTTGGACTCTAGCTGAACTCACCCTTATGACTGGACTGTCAATGCTCCGGGTTTGATCTTATCTGGAGTATGGTCTTCGTGAGTGTACTGTGGAACCCTTTAAAGCCGCCAGAAATGATCGTGGTGAGTGTCTAGATACACAGTCTAAACTCTCCCAGTGCTTTGAGTTTGTCGTTGGTGTACTTTAAACCAGAGGTGGGCAGTCGTCTGCTGGTGCCAGTGTACTGTTGAACTGAATTGCAGAAGCAAGGACTGAACGCCAGTTCTGTGGACGCAGGGGTAGTACTGCTTTAGGGATGACAACGCGACTCTGACCTGTCCAGTTGGCGCGAAGGACGCAGCTTTGGGTACGGCTCCCTAGCCATAGCCCTTAACTCTGCCCAAGTGCAGAATTCAGGATGCCGTGAGGACGCGGTCTTATGCTCCTCAAAACTGACGCATAGATATGAGGACGCGGCAGTGGGTCCTTGACCTGGTGCAAACTCAAATTATATTGAGTTTATGATAGGAACACCATTATTATTTCGCCATGTAGACGCAGCTTCAAGATACTTGTGAATGCCATGGGCCTTCTCCGTTGAGGACACAAGTCTCAGGACGCAGCTTTCCACTTTTATGTGATTTCCAAGCGCGACCCCCAGAAGGGGTCCCTTTTGCTGTGAAGGGATGCAGCTTTGAATCACTCTGAAAGACGCGGCTGCGGTTCTCTTGGCTGGAATGAAAAGGGACGCCATTTTCGGATTCGCAAAGGGGACGCCAGTTCCTGGACGCGGCTCTCGGGCCTGCGTTTGGTGCAACTTCCCAGGCGTTACATGCAGCTTGTCATAAAGATTTCGTTGGATCTTTAAATGTCCAGTCGATGTTGACGATTGGGGACTCGTATCATCCGACGTTTCCCAACGCGGCAGTCCATGTGTCAACCCTTCATTGGGTTTAGGCATTAATGCCTTTAAATGCTAGACCGGCACTGGCGGTTGGAGACTCGCGTCTTCGATGCTTCCCGAAGCGATAGCCACGTGTCAGCCCGTTATTGGGCTTTGACATGCATGCGGGAGTTAAAGCCGACGGTTCTGATTAGCGAGCCATTAATCACAGGCTTTGTGGTCTGCCTATAAATAGGGCTCAGCTTCTCCTTTTAGCAGTCCATTACTTAGACTGCTCCCTTTTGAGAGCGAATGCTCTGAGCGATTCTGCCTTTCCTCTTCAAGGATTTGTATCTGAGACTTGCCTCCATGGATGATGATGACCCAGAGCTTTCATGCTTCTGTTTAATCTCTTCAGAAGATTATCACTGTCAAGTGATTTTAAGATCAAGAAGCGTTTCCTTGAGCACCTTTTATATCCGCGCCTTGGTGCAGAGAGTTCAACCCTTAATGGGGGATGCTGCGGGTATGACTTCCTGGTCTGCCATGAAATTTTCAGCCCTGAATTTTGCAACCCCTGTTTGTCGAACAGGGAGACGGCAATTTTCGCATCTGATTCTTTTTGCGCCTCATACCTTCGACGCGGATGCAAAACTAGACTGCGTTTGACTTCTGTGTGTATCACAATTTTGATCGCGTCTGTTTCTGTCGCCGCAGAAGTTAGGTTCACTACGCGGGTTATTCCTGCATTTGCAGTTTTCTGCTATAGCTGCGTCTGTCACTTAGTTTTTCTGGTTGAAATATACTAAGTTTCAGATCTTCTAACTTCTGTTTGCTTCTTGCAGGTAGGCTTAATCATCCTTTTTCATGTTCGCTGGGCCCTTGGGAGAATATATCGGCCAGTGAACTTGGTCGATGGTCGACCACAGGAGAAGAAGTCATGGCTCCCGTCTTCGGGAGATGGGGATCGGACCCTCGCCAAGATCTCTTTGGATTCAATGCACCAGTCATGCTTCTTGGCATGGCATGGTCAGAGTGAGTATGGCAGGGGATATAGTGGTGGTTATGTCCTTGGATTCTCCCTTCACCTACCCCAGAAGTGACATCGATGAGTACTCCATGCTCATTGAATGACTTTCTGGTGGTGAAGATGTTCATCAACGAAGGATCATACCCCGCTGCTTCAGATGGTCAGGTGGAATCAGAAAATTCTGCTGCGTTTCAATCTCAAGAACACCATTACTCTTGGTCAATGATGGGCTCTTTCGATGTTTACATCATGCGTCGTGGTGCAATCAATCATCCGAACGCAGTTACAGTGCTCCACCCATCTTTGGGGCCCTTCCAAACATCTTGTATTTGGAGTAATGAATCCAGCTTCAAAGAATGAGTGCAACCTTTGAGAGAAAGGGACTTCTTTGTGTACTCCTGTATTGTAACACTCAATCTTATTGTATAAGAGAGCGTTTTGTATCACTTTCATATGCCTGGATATAAATAAAAGTGACACTTTTCTTTTTTGTCTCTTCTATTGTCTTGAACTCTCTCTTTTCTTTTTAGTCAGATGCATAGAAGCAAAGAATCTTTGGCTTGTCAAAACTATGATGATAATCTTGACAAGTCAAATTTTGTGGAGAAAGATCCTATTTCAGGAACCCCACAATACTGTCAGAGGTGTAATATTAACTTGACAAGGATAAAATGATTTTTGGTGGACCTGCCACTTTATAAAAGAAAGTAACAGGTTGAATTGGTATCCCCAGGGAATGTGAGCTTTTATCAAAGGTTTAAGCTCAACTGGAGAGTTGATGAAAACACTGTTAACGGTGTAATGTTAACCTAACAATGTTTTTAGGTAGACTTGTTGTTCTGTTGAGGAGAATAACAAGTGAGACTAGGCTCGCGGGGAGTCTAGGAAAGTCTTTACCGTTAGAGGTGTGATATTAACTCAACGGGTTGAATGTAGTCTTGTCAGAAGTGTAATGTTAACTTGACAAGGATGTGAGTCAGAGGTGTGATATTAACTTGACTCAAAAGCTTTTCCGTTTTATCTGGAAAAACTAAAAGTGTCACTGTCATAGGTGTAATGTTTAACTTGACAATGGGGGTAATGCTAGAGGTATAATATTAAACTTGGCATTGGTCATCTCGACTTTGACAAGGAAGTCCGAGGGAAAGTCATAGCTTTAAGTGTATTGTTGAACTTAGCAATGACCTGGATGCTAGAGGTGTAGTGTTAAACTTAGCATTGTTCATTTCAGCTTCGATATGAAAGACTGAAGAAAAGATGACTGTCAGAGGTGTGATGTTAACTTGACAGAAACTCGATGTACTGTTTAGAAGTATAATGTTAACAGTAATTTGTCAGAGGTGTGGTATTAACTTGACAGAAATTGATTTGCGATATGAGCAATTTGAGGACCTGTCATTCTATTGATGAGAATTGACAAGTGAATTTTGAAGTGCCAGAGGTATAATGTTAACTTGGCAAGTTTGAAAGCTTGTTACTCCATGTAGAGTTGACAATCAAAGTTTGTACTCGACAAGAGGTATTGAAAGTTTTCATTACCAGAGGTATAGTGTTAACTTGGTAATGATTGTATTTTATAGACCTACCATTCTATGGATGAGAATTGGTAAGGGATTTTTTAGAGGGAAGAGCGGAACTACATCCACTTAAGATTTTTAGCAAACCCTCAGCTGTCAACGGGTTTGATACACCTTTACCAACCACCGTTTGAGTTGGGTTAGCCATGCTATTTCCCTCAGCATGATGAGTTGTCGAAGACTTATGTTGGGCTTAAAAGCCAACATTTTCCTCTATCCTTAGCCGTCGGAGGCGTCGGATCAAATGGGAACATGTCCCTTAGGATTTTTAGCAAATCCTCAGCTGTCAACGGGTTTGATACACCTTTACCAACCACCGTTTGAGTTGGGTTAGCCATGCTATTCCCCTCAGCATGATGAGTTGTCGAAGACTTATATTGGGCTTAAAAGCCAACATTTTCCTCTATCCTTAGCCGTCGGAGGCGTCGGATCAAATGGGAACATGTCCCTTAGGATTTTTAGCAAATCCTCAGCTGTCTACGGGTTTGATACACCTTTACCAACCACCGTTTGAGTTGGGTTAGCCATGCTATTCCCCTCAGCATGATGAGTTGTCGAAGACTTATGTTGGGCTTAAAAGCCAACATTTTCCTCTATCCTTAGCCTTCGGAGGTGTTGGATGTTAATGAAGAAGCTCTTCTTGTTTTGATCAGAGGTGTACTTTTAACTTGATCGGAGGAGGGGTACTATTAAGGATAGTACTTCTTCAAGAATCTGCCATTGATTGGCATCATGAGTGTATCGCCATTTGAAGTTATGAGGCGATATGATCCATTTGAGTAGACTGACTCCACTACAAATGGTCCTTCCCATTTGGGTTGGAATTTTCCTTTTGTCTTATGTGTCATCACCATAGGTCGTCTGACAACTAAGACAAGATCGCCTTTCTTGAAAGTTCGCACTTTGACTTTCTTGTTGAAGGCTCTGGTAATCCGAGCTTGGTAGAGCTCGATTTGTTGTTGGGCCTGCAAACATTTGTCATCTAAGGCCTCCAATTCCTGGAGTCGCTATCGATGCTTCTCCTCATTTGTCATCTCTGCTGTTAGGACGACGCGTAGAGATGGAATTTGGACTTCCAGTGGAAGCACGGCTTCACACCTAGCTTATCGTCCCAGTCACGTTGACTTTTCGAGATGAATTTCTTGAGAAGTTTGCCGATGGTTTTGTTGAAAGCTTCTGCGAGACCATTAGCGGCGGGGTAGTATGCCGTTGAGGACACACTCTGGATTCTGAACTTGGCGCAGAATCTCTGGAAAGCCTGGCTGATGAACTGGGGTCCGTTGTCATGGACAATTCGTCGAGGTACACCAAAACGGTAAATGACGTGATGTTTCACGAATTTGATTACATCAGATGACTTCACCTCCTTCAAAGGAACGGCCTCAGCCTATTTGGAGAAGTAATCGGTTATTGCCAAAATAAACCGATGTCCTTTTGATGATGGAGGGCTGATAGGGCCAACCACATCCATCCCCCACATTTCAAATGGCCAAGTAGAAGTCGTGGAGTGAAGGTAGCCTGGCGCCTGATGGATGAAATCGCCATGTATTTGGCAGGCGTGACATCTTTTGGCATAAGTGATGGCATCAGCGATCATCTTAGGCCAATAATATCCCAGCCTTTGGAGTCGGTATGCAAGTTTTGGGCCAGGTTGATGGGCTCCACACATACCGTCATGGGCTTCTGTCAATATTTCCTGTGCCTCTTTTGGTGAAAGGCAGCGGAGCAAGATCCCGTCGTGCGATCGACGATACAATGTTCGTGTAATCGCATTATAGTAGAATTTGGGGGCTTTCCTTCTAATGGCAGCCGCTTCCTTGGTGTCCTCAGGCAAGATGCCATACAAGACATAATCAATGTAGGGGAATCGCCAGTCTCTAGGCTCTGGACCAATTGACAATTCCAGCGCTTCTTTGTTTTGAGAATCTCCTGTTGGCTCCTGGTAATCCTCAGGAACAATTCTCGGGCAATACAGGTCATGGCTGTGGACAAATATCTTCTCCACTGTTCCAGCCAATAGAGCTAAAGAGGCAGCGAGAGACGCCAGTGCGTCTGCATGCGCATTTTGCTTGCGTGGTACATGGTCGATGTAGAAGTTTGTAAACTTCCCAGCCATGTGGATGGTTGCGTTGTAATAGGGTACTAGGTCTTCATGTCTGACTTCGTCTCCCTGCGAACCTGGCTAACGATGAGTTTGGAGTCACCATATGCCTCGAGATTTTTAACGCCAATCTCATCGGCGAGTTGCATCCCAATCAAGAGGGCGTTGTACTCCGCTACATTGTTGGAGCAGGGCTCAGTTAATGAGACAGTTCGAGGAATCACATAGTTCTGTGGGGAGACGAGTACTACTCCTACTCCTGCCACTATATGTCCTTTTGGGCTTGTTCTCGATGCACCGTCAAAGAAAAGTTGCCACACCTGCCCTTCGAAGGATGTCTGGGTCTGGCAGGCTTCAGCGACCTCGTCTGGGAGATCTTCGTAAAGTTGGGCTACCCTCGGATCTGGATGCTCAGCCAGAAAATCCGCCACCGCTTGACCCTTCACGGCTTTTTATGGTAAAAAGTGCATTTCATATTGGGATAGCAATATGGCCCATTTTGCCAGCCGGCCGTTCAATGATGAAGGTTTTGTCATAAGTAACCTCAAGGGCTGACTTTTGAGATGACGTTTATTGTTTGGCCTACCAAATAGTGTCGCATTTTCTGAATAGCAAACCCCAATGCCAAACACTCTTTCTCGATCGAGTTGTACTGATGTTCGGCTCCGATCATTGTTCTACTCAAATAGTAGATTGCTTGCTCTCGTCCTTGATCATCATTCTGAGCTAGTAGAGCTCCTAAAGAATGATCCATTGCTCGGATGTATACCAGGAAAGGTGTTCCAGACACCGGAGCTGTAAGGACTGGCGATTGTGTGAGGTACTGTTTAATTTTCTCAAATGCTTGCTGGCAAGCGCTATACCAAATGAACGAAACACCTTTCTTCATTAACTTGGAAAAGGGTTGGCATCTTCTGGAGAGATTTGAGATAAATCTTTGGATGTACGCCAATCGACCCTGCAATCCCCTGAGCTCCTTGAGGTTTCTCGGCGGTTGCATTTCCTGGATAGCGCGAACCTTTTCTGGGTCCACATGAATCCCCGTAGAGGTTACTAAAAACCCTAAGAATTTTCCACTGGCCACCCCCAGGAAGGACTTGGTGGGGTTCATCTTCAATTGATGAGCCCGCATGATACCAAAGACAGCCTTCAGGTCAGATATGTGATCACCTTTAGCGCGACTTTTTACTGCAATGTCATCAACATAACATTCCACCATTTTGCGCATGTGCTGATGGAAAATGGCATTCATGGCCCTTTGATATGTTGCCCCTGCATTCTTCAGTCCGAAGGGCATGACGGTATAGCAGTAGACCCCTAGTGGTTTTCTGAAGGAGGTGTGCTTTTCGTCATCAGGATACATTTTGATTTGATTATATCCTGAGAATCCGTCTATGAAGGACATTCGTTCGAATCCACATGTATTGTCAATCATGACATCTGTGATTGGCAGTGGGAATTCGTCCTTGGGACAGGCCTCGTTCAGATCACGAAAATCGATGCAGATTCGGATCTTTCCGTTCTTCTTGGCAACGGGGACGATGTTGGCTACCCAGTCGGGATGTTGTTCTTCCCTGATGAAGCCAGAATCTATAAGCTTTCTGACTTCTGATTGAATTGCCTCCATTATCTCTGGGCGGAATCATCGCTGTTGTTGTTTGATGGGCTTTACGTCCGAATTGATGTTGAGGCGGTGCATAGCCATTTGAGGATCAAGTCCGGGCATGTCTTCGTAATTCCAGGTGAAGACGTCTATATACTCTTGTACAAGAGATATTAGATCCTTTTTCTCTGAAGGTGACAGGCCGTCACTTATGAAGATGGGCTTAGGATTAGCCTCATCCCCCAGATTGATCTGAACAACCTTGTCTTCTGTGGGTGGCTCTCGCTGTTCAAAGCGGGTATCCCAAAGAGTATTTAAATGTTTGATCCAAGGATCTGTATCGGATTGGATCACTTCTTCATCTCCGTCTTCCAGGTGGCTTGTTGAAACCATGTTCACTGAAAGTTCTCTGAAGATGTTGCCGACACTGACATCTGACTCCCATGATGACGTGCCTGAAGAGTAATCGTGACCTGACTACTCTCCAGAATCAGAGGCTGATGGAGCCGGAGTTGATACATAGCCGAACCCCCTGCGAGTCTGATGATAATAATCGGGCGCTTTTCCTTTCGGCACAAAGGATCGAAGTAGCGTTCTCCTTCCTTTGCCAAAGTTTAACCCGGGTCTGCTTGTTAGATTATATCCCATCTTTTTCATCATTGTGAGTGCCTTTGGCTCATAATGACTGAACTGAGGGGATTCCTGCTCGCCTTCTGATTCTTCATGGGTCATCGGTTCAGATTCAATTTGTCCAAAAAGGATTGGTCTTTGGCCTTTCCGTCTTGCTGGAACCATGAATACAGCTTCTTGCGCATCACCGGCATTTCGACATGTCTCGAAGGATGATTTCATTGGTACATGCAATGATACCAAAGCATCCATTACCGGCCAGAGACCATCATCCACATCAGTGCTAGTGTCTGAAGGCACTGAATCAGAAGCAAATACAGAGAAATACGCCAAATCTAATTCTTCATTAATACACCATCCGCCTACATCGTCGGTGGTATTATCAATATCGAGCTTATTAGTGCTCGTTACAGGTGGATCTAGCTCCCACATGCACTCTTCTTCTCTGAGCTCGGTGTCAGCTTCGTTACCAGAGTCGGGCTCCTCCGGTTGCGGGATTTCATCTGTGTCTATAGATTCCTGGTACAGGAGGGAATCTGTGAAATAATTCTCTACTCCCTTGAATGGATGCCTTTCGGCAATCAACGTTCGCACCTTTCCACTTCCGTCAATGTATTTCATGACTTGGTGGAGAGTAGAGGGAACGATAGAATTGCGATGAATCAACGGTCGTCCCAGCAACAAGTTGTAGGAGGTGTCAGCATCTATGACGTAGCATGTCACCTCTGACTTTAGGTCTCTAATCTGGCATTTGAGCTTGACCTTCCCCATTGGACGGGTACTATTGGCATTGAACCCGTAAATAGTAGTCTGGGTGGCGCTCAAACGGTGAGTAGGAATCCCGAGATGTTGCATGACTCGGCGAGGCATAATGCTCAATGCGGACCCGGGATCTACCTGAATGCGGTTCACCTCAGATGATCCAATATACCCTGCGAAGTAAAGGGGTCGATCATGTTTCCCTTTGACTTGCATATCATCTGCCGTGAAGGTGATGCAGGGAATATTTTGGGAGGCGTGGAGGGAATCCTCTACATCTTCCTCCTTTGGCCCGATCGGTACCTGGGTCATGAAGACCTCAGCATTAGCCAGAGCTTCTTGTAAAGCTTCTCTGGTCAACTTTGATAGCCTAAGAAGCTCATAAAGCGTAATCCGCGTCGGGATGTTGGCTAGTTGAGCCAGGACATCAAAGCGGTAAGGTGCTGTGGATCCTTCCGCTAGGTCTTTTGAAAGAACTCTGGAAAACCGAAGCTCTTTCTGTTTCTCCACAGGTTGCTTTGTGGAGGGCTTGGCTGGCTCTGCAGCGGGTCTTGGAGGAGTTACCGCCATTTCGTCATACTTTTTCAAATATGATTGCCCTGAACGGGTTTCCGCCACCAGTTGACTGGGTTCTGTGGCCAGAACTATTGTTTCCTCTTCCGAATCGGTCAGCGAGGGAACATTAGTCTCTGCTTCCCGCGAAGAGGCGCATACCACATTACAGGATGTGGCCTTTGCTTTGCCTTTGGACTTCCTATTGGTCACAGTAGTCCATTGCTGGCCATCAACAAGGTCAGGGTGAACCCACATGACTTCTCCCTGAGGTGTGAAAACGGGTACCATGCCCTTCTCTTGCTGTTGGTGAGGGTCTGTGTTGACCATTCTCAGCTCTCCTCTTGGGATAGTGACTACTCCAGAGGGTGTTGGAGGTTGCCTTCCAAACTGGAGGAATGACGTCATATTGGCCGCCACCTTCTTCTGCTCTGGACGGAGTTTTAACATCTCCGCGTCAATCAGAGCCTGAAGGATGTCCTTGAAGACATAACAGCTCTTGGTGGGGTGTCCCAACATCCTGTGATACATGCAGTAGCTGGGATTGTCGGTTTTACCGACTTCTTCAGGGCGCCTAGCTTCAGGAAGCTTCAGTCGATTGCTCTTGTTGAGTAATTTGAAGAGTGAGTCGACATGTTTATCCTTGAAGGAATACTGCTTGTTGGCGCGTGGTTGGCTTGAAGAGCCACTCCCTTTAACCGGTTGAGGTTTGACAGAAGATTTGGTTTCTGTCGCCAAGTTGTCCTTCCGTTTGGCTTGGAGGGATGTGTCTAGCATACGCCTTGTTGACCTCTCCGGCCTGGGCTTACCTTCTTCCACTCTGACGCGGGCGACAATCTCCTCAGCCTGTTCACCTTGTTGGACCAATTGCTTCCAGGTGCGGCTTTCAGCAACTCCTATTTGAGTAATGAGCGAGGTTTGGAGATTGTGGCGGCATGTTTACACCAGGGTAACCTGGGTCATACCGCTTGGACATCGGAGTGCCACGTTCCGAAATCTTTCCACGAAAGATTTGACGGACTCTCCCTTTCGTTGTTTAGTAGCCAAAAGGGTGGGCATTGTGACTTCCGAGTCATCTTCGAAGAAGCGCGTTAAGAAAAGCTTCTCCAAATCACCCCAGTTCTTGATGGAGCCTTCTGGGAGCTTCATGAACCATTCAAAGGCAAGCCCTTTTAGGGTGCTAATGAATAAGCGCGCTAAGATAGCATCGTTATCTACTACATTCCCTGTTTGGGATTTAAAGTAGTAGATATGTTGGTTGGGTGACCCCTTCCTATCGAATGCTTGGAGGGTGGGAGCCTTGAACTTGGAAGGGTACAGAACCAGGTCCCACTCGGCCGAATAAGGTCGGACCACTCTAGCTTCTTGGAGGCCTTTCCGGTTGGTAAGGGCCTCAAGACGTTGCTCCAACTGATTCATTCTTTTAGAATGAACCTTTCCCTGGTCTCGGTCGTTCTTTTCCTGCGACGAGGACTTAGACGAACCAGAAGTAGGTTGCTATTTCTTCTCGGAGTGTTCGGAAGATGAGCTTTCTCCCTCTTTTCGCTTGCCTTTAGACGTCTTAGAGGAGGCTCTGTTGGTTGACTTCCTCTTGTCTTCGAGCAACTGTGCGAGCATCTGCTTGAGGGAGTCGATAGATTCTTGCTGAGCACGAATCATCTCGAGTTGTTCCTTCTGGACCTGGGCTTGCAGCTCCAAGCACTTAGCGGTCTCCTCAGGAGTGCTCGTCATGTATGTGAAGGCCTCTTTCTCTATAGAAGAGTTTGAAGCCTGCGACTCTGCAATGGCAGAGTGCGAGTCATTAATCTCAATGCCCCGGGCTAAGGCATTGTAGTTAATCGAGGGAATGGCCCCGGTCCGGGTGCTAGTGTGTCGGTATACTCCTTCCGGTTCAGAGTCAGACTCGTCGGAGCTGACTACAGGCTGTTTTCCCCTGCTCCTGCTCGTCATATTTGCTGTGAGCTGTGGATACTCAGTGTCAGAGAAGATCCTCCGCTTGTGAGAGCGTCTTCTTTTGGTTGATGGGGAAATCATGGTCAGCTGTCTAACTAAAGACTGCTGGTTCGCGCCTGAATCACAACGGCACTCAGAGAGCATAGAGATGAGCCGTTGGCAGCAACATGACGAAGTGACCTGATTAGCACTTCTTCTCCTTGTCAAATAATCTCTCAGATCCGTGGGAGGAGGGTCAAAGAGATTAGCCTCGCAACTTCGAGGGCGGGAGACATCCTTGCGTTGTATAGCTTGGATGCAGGATTCAGAGACGCAGCTCTCGCGCTGTAGCTTTAGGATGCGTGTCTGGCGTCTCTGCTGAGAAGAGACGCGACTGTTGTGTTGCTGATTGGTGAATCAGAGTAGAGACGCTTGAGAGAGAGCGGACTGCTGGGCCCTACGCCTAGAGGCGCGTGCTTCTTGTACTTGATGAGGCGCGCACGCTTCTTCTTGGCGTCTGATGAGTGGAGCTCTAGAGGAGCTAACTTGGGAAGTCTCGCGTTTGGACCGCCAAACGCGGACTTCGCGTGCTGGATATGGCGCAACTGAGATGCCAGTTTGAACCTTGCGACCTGTCTCAGTTGGACGATCGCCAGTTCCAACTTGCAGCTGACACGCACGCCTCCTCAGTCGGCGCTCAGCGTTTCGGTTGCGTCGTGGAGGTGGAAAGAAACCAACGACGACCTGGTGCTGAGGGAGAGGGTGAACTGGCTGGACACCAGAGGGCTTGACCACGCGGGTCTCCTGAGAGACGTTGGCGCGTGTGTCACGCTTGGCGTAATTGGCCGCAACACCCTTCACAGCAGTCGCCCCTGAGAGAGTCTCAGAGCGGGTTTCCGGGCAAGTCCCCGTAAAGATCATGCGGCAGACGCGGGTCTTTGGGCTCTTGGAGCCGGAGGAGAGAAACTCTTCATACTTTGCCTGGTCGAACTCGACGACAAGCGATTCGACCATCTTCCCCTTATAGAGGACGTCACCTTGCGCCACGATTTGTTCATCAGTAACAAATGTAGTCCCCAGCGGAGTCGCCATCTCTTGTACGCGCACGGAAAATCGAAAGAGGATTCGCTGTAAAATTTCCTTGGATCAATTGAAAGATTACAACAAAACAGTTTTTCCGACTACAAGGGAGGGAGGATGTTGAGTCTTGAATCCTCCCTTTATTTAAGGCTGGTTCTTCAAGTGGCGGTGGAGAGTGAATCTTGTTCTCCGTTGACCGGGTGAACGTTGAGATCTTCCGGGGCTCTTCTCTTTGGGTGGTTGACGGAGTAACACAGCTCTGTCGACCAAAACTCTCAAAGAGATTGTCGGCAAAGACTAACTTGAACACAGCAAATTTTCTGAAGGGTTGGACTCTCTCTCTCTCCTTTCTCTCAGAGTTCTTTTCTCCCAAAAAAAATCCGACCCCTTCTTCATAGCAACGGGGCTATTTATAGAGGTTTCAGGGGCGTACGTTGAAAAACACCTAGAGGGGGGGTGAATAGGTGTTAGTGCTAATCTAAAACTAAATGCAAAACTAAGTGCGCTAAAAACGGAAGCTAATGCAAATTATGCACAAACTAATACAATACAACAAGTGTAGCCGAATTCCCCTTGCGAGGCTCTGGACTAACTCCCCTTGATTCCCCTTGAAATGGGTTGAGGTGCTATGTGAAGCTCTTGTTGGATGAGTATAAGTTAGGCACACACACAAGCAATCCAAGCAATGTGCACACACAATCAAGCCAAGCAATCAAGGATATAGCAATATGGATTATGCAAGGCACAACACAAGCAAATAAATATGACAAGATGAATGAAGTATGATGCTTTGCACAATATAAATGAGAGAGAGTTAGAGAGACAATGGATCAATCGCAAAGACCAAGATATGTTTCGAGGTTCGAGCACCTTGCTCTACATCCCCGCCTACACCACCGTGTAGGATTTCCAATCCACTATCTCCCACCGAGGGAACCTCTACCGAAGAGGATTTGTTACAACACTAGGAGTACCAAACTCCTCTCTCAAACAACAACCTCCACCGAGGCCAACAACCAACCAACAACCACCTCTACCGAAGAGGCTCACAACCAACACAATCACCTCTACCTAAGAGGGATCCAAACCAATACCACTCAGATCACCTCTACCGAAGAGGGATTCACAAAAGTAAGGAGGGTTTACAATAAGTGGTTACAAAGACCACAAACACAATCTTTCTTTCTTTTCTCTTTTCCTTTTCCACAAAAACAAGATCCTAATAGATTAGGATAGGTGATAGCTCAAGTGTGGAAACAAGGTGTTTTTGGAAACCAGCAACAAAGAAAATCTACTTGGGAAATCACTTGTAAATGACAGAAAACGAAAAATAAAACAATCTCCCAAAACCCTAGCTTTCTTTGATTTTCCAAAAAACCCAAAAACAAATAAGATGAAATCTTTTTGACTTAAAAACTCTTTTAAAACTCTTTTAAACACTAGAGAAAGTCTGAAATTTTTCTCCTTGAAAACCTTGACCAAAATCCCAAAGAGATGGGGTTTATATAGGCCAAAACAGAAACTAGCCGTTAGAGCTGAGCTGGTAGCTCTGACAGGCAACAGTCGACCGGCCGGTCGACCGTCCAACGGTCATATTTTGACCCGTTGGAGCTACCGGTCGACCGCCCGGTCGACCCAAACTAACAGAGAGCAGAACTCTCTGCAGCGGTCGACCGTCCGGTCGACCGGACCACTGTGCTACAGACGTACACAAGTCTGTGCACGTCGGTCGACCGGTGCGGTCGACCGTCCCTTTGTGCGGTCGACCGTCCCGGTCGACCGACCAGCCTGTCAGCACAAAAATAAGATCAGAAAATTTGGGAAAAATATTTTATAAAAATCTTTTATCTTTTTCTGAAAATTCTATAAAACTTATTTTAACATTTTATATTGAAACATAAACATGTGATAAAAATTTTCAAGACATATATCAATCATATCAATTCATTTTTGTGTCTTGCCAATTTTATCAAAAAACAAAACTTGTATTTTTATCAAACTTGATTTTACAATAGGAAATCTGATTTTCCTAAAACTTTATAGAATTACAAAAACATGATATTTGAACATTATTAAGCATGATGCATATGGACATAGGTCCAATATACATTCACAAAATATATCACAGTTTTTGTTCTTTAATTTCAAAAATATGTTTTATACCAAAACATAAAACTACATGAATAGGTACGTCAAACTAAGTTTGTATAAGTCATATAAGCATGTATGTATATAGAGCACATCTAATATACATATAAAACATGTAAACTTGTTTTGATCAAACTATTCATGAAAACCAAAATCCAAATCATGAAATGTGTGTGTATGTGTACTTGAGCATATCATACTATTCTAATCTTTACAAATGGATCTAAAACTCACAATCTAAACTAGGATACCTAAGTCTTCTTGATGATCTCCATCTTCAAGTAGACTTGCTCCCAAACGCGATCCACCGAGTGCAAAGGTATGATCTTTAAGCTTTGGCACCGGAATCACCATGATAAGCTTCCAAACACCTTGTTGAAGCTAATTACCAACTAATATCTTGGTTAATGATCTGAAACTTAAGCAATACAAGATTATTAGTAAACATAACTACATGAGTTAATCATCATCAAAACTAGGGTGGAAGGCCTTTGGGCCAACAATCTCCCCCTTTTTGATGATGACAAAACTCATGGAGTTATATATGCATGGATTAAAGTAAAGCTTCAAGGAAGCTCCCCCTTAACTCATGCATAGCCAAATAAACATAATAATATGCAATGAAGGCTCTTAAAAAAAACATGAATGCACAAATATGCATAAACAATAAAGGTTCTAGATACCAATGAAATATTTAAAGCAAAGCATGCTCTAGATACCAATTAACAAATAAACATTTTCTAGATGCTCTAGAAACCAATAATTTTCTAGATGCTCTAGAAACCAATAAACGTACATTAAACTATATTAAACTTAATATATGCAAAAACATAACTATGCATATATATAAACTCACAAATAATTCTCCCCCTTTTTGTCAATCATCAACAAAGGGGTAAACATTCAAAAACTATAAATAAAATGAGGGGTAAAAATTTTTCTCCCCCTTTTTGTGTCAATCAAAACAATGCAAACAATGGTCTCCCCTTTT
Source organism: Agave tequilana (assembly GCA_038442645.1). Taxonomy (NCBI): domain Eukaryota; kingdom Viridiplantae; phylum Streptophyta; class Magnoliopsida; order Asparagales; family Asparagaceae; genus Agave; species Agave tequilana. The sequence continues at coordinate 90,921 of JAVJIF010005962.1, forward strand.
TGTCTAAAATAAAAATAAAGTCAATAAGGGGTGACTACAAATATGATATCAATTAAAAATATGTCAATGAAGCATCTTGATACCAAATGAAGATAAACAAAGATTAATAAATGTTATATGCTATATACATTCATGAAGAGGAAGACGCTAAGTTAGCTTCCCTACACATATGAGTTACATGAAGAAAGGAAGACACGCCCTAATTCACATAACACAAAATATGTAATGCATAAAAGGAGATGTGAAGCTCCCCCTACACACGTGTACCACATAAGGAAGAGTTGTCAAGCTCTTCAATACAAGATACACTCAACATGAATTTATACACATATAGGCAATGTAAAATAAATATGTTTTTCTTAAACAAAATTTTGAGATGCCAATTTAAAACATTTAACATAAACATCTTGATATCATTAAGAGAAATGTGTTCTTTTAAACATATGATACCAATTTGAAACTATATTTTAACATAAAGTAAGGGAGTGGAAATCAAATACCAATTGAAAGACAACATCAAATCTTCTCCCCCTTTATGAAATACCAACTAAACATATGCATAAGCTTGTTAAGATACCAATTGAAAACAAATCAAACAATAGAAAATTTTTTTAAGCTTAGCATAAACAAGTATATATACGTATGAAAATTAGATACCAATTGACATTGATATTCTTGAAAGAGTAAGCATACATATACAAAACATATATGAGTATACAAAAAGATCAAAAATTGATACCAATTGAAAGTGTTCAATGATACCAATTGAAAGAATAGGGTCAAGTGTATATCTCATATTATAACGAAGAATATGAACTAGTTAAAATGAAAAGTTTTGTTAACTAGTACGAAATCCTTCAAGTAAGGAATAAATACAAATCATTTTTCATAAAAATGAAATCCACATGATAATCAACACTCTAATCCAATTAAGCATAAAAATGTCTCATGAAAATAAAACATGAGCAAATAATAAATGTGAGTGTACAAGTCAAGTATGGAGATCACAATCATGAAAATTTGTTCAATTAAGTTCAATTATTCCTTTAAACAAGAAAACTAAAAATTAATATTATTTAATCTTCAAGGCATATGTATGTCTAATACAAACCAAAGTATACATACATATCCAAGATACAAACGAGTCCACAAGGATATATGCATGAAGACACGTGGCTCAAAAAGGATATTCATGTATATCTAATGGTTTGGACAAGGTAAACATATACATGAAGTTTAAATACCAATTCAAGGAAAACATGAAAAGCATGAAAAGTATGAAAATTTAGCTTTTCATTAAAACAATTTGATACCAATTCTTTTCAAGGTATATGTATGATTTGTCAACACAAGAAGTATACATACATATCCCTTAAACACACTTTGAGTCCATAATAGATATTAGCATGAAAGGCAAATGACTCAAGGGGTATACATGTATATCTTCAAGTTTGGCAAAATACACATATACATGAAATGAAAACTCATAATCATAAAAACAAATACCAAAAATGGAATACAAGTTTAAAATGTATGAATCATCAAAACTAGACTATACTAGCACATCTAATGGGAACAAACAAGCATTCAATCCCAAACATATATAGATTTGTTTGTAGCCCATCATATGTACAAATATAAATCCTAGTCTTAATGAAAACTAACATCTAAACATATATTCAAAACATGAAGTATCAAAACAAACACGAATATTATTTTGCTATATAAAACAAGCAAATATTCATCAAAAATTCTTTTATCAAACTTCTAGGTATATGTATGATTCATCCAAATTTAACAATATACATACATATCCCAACCGTAAACGAGTCTATTAAAAGTATTTGCATGAAGGCAAAAGACTCATGGGTATACATGTATATTTATTAGGTTTGAATTCAAAATACATATACATGAAGTAAAAACATAAAAATAGGCATAGCAAATGAAGGAATCATCAAAACTAGCTTATACATGTGCATATAGTGGGTACAAATGAGCATGAAGTGCAAACATATAAAAGTCAATTTGTTCTCACTATGTGTACATGCATACATGCAAGTTTTGATAAAATCTACATCTAAACTAGTTTATACCACATAAAGCATAAAACAACAAAAAATCATCATGAGAAAACTAAAACATGATTACTATGTAAATTCACATGTATTAGATTCATGATGTACATTATAGCTTAAACAAAAGTGAGAACACTAAGTATTGGTTCATATAAGTATGTGTGTCTCAAATACTATACATGTATGTCAAGGATCTAATAATCATGGAAAGAACATACTAATCCATAGACATCAAAAACATGCTATAATCATGAATATTGAAAGAATGTAAACAATAAATGAGGAGTTAGGATAGTTACCAAAACCGAAGAAGCAACTTTCCTTGTCTCCAAAACGTGGTGGTCCTCTCCACCAAATCTTCCCATGAAAGTGATGCATCCAAATGATTTCCTTTAAGTCCGGAACGCATCCACTCCAAGGTGCTATCACTCTCACGTCATGTGAGAGCCCACACCTACATTAAACAAAGGAGGGGTGGTCTTTGGTACCCACATCTTATTGGGTCCATGGGGGTTAGTCCCTTCTCTAACCCAAACAAAATTCTTCGCTAAATTTGAAGTATGTAATCTATCAAAGCAAAATTTAGCAAGGTGGCCCTTACGTCCACAATGTGTACATGTGTACACATGAGCATACATATGGTGATGGGTGTGTTCGTGAGGAGCATGTGTATGCCGTGGAGGGTGTGCATGCATATAGGATGGAATTTGTTTCTTTCGAACCAAGGTTTCCAACCGTGAGTGGTTCATGGCACATTGGCTCATAGTGGAGCCCAAACAATCTACCTTCTCCTTAAGCATGGATATATCATTATTAATCTTAGAAGAAGAGGTACATGCATTAGGTAGACTAGATGAAGAAGCTACACTAGCATGGCAAACATGAGCATCAATCTTATTTTGTAAAACAATATTTTTATTTAAACATACATCTAAATCATTTGAAATAGAAATAATTTTGTTTTTCAAATCAACATTCTCTTTTAAAACAAAATCTACTTTTGAAGACAAATTTTCATTCTTCTTCAAAATAGCATGGCAATCATTTTTAGATTTTAAAAATTCATTTTCTTTAAGTGCAAGGTCAAGTTGAGATTTTGATGAATCCCTCTCATTAGAAATCTCCTCCTTCTCTTGCAAAACACAATCAAGTCTAGAATGCAAACATTTATTTTCATTTTCAAGTCCTAGACTTTTCTTTTTCAAGATCTTATATTTTTCAATTAATTTTTCACAAACTATAGAAAGTTCTTCATTTAAAGCATGGGGATCAACAATATCATCACATGAAGAACTAGCACAATCATTACTATCTAAGTGGGGTTCCGAATGTACCTCAAGGGAGTCATTCCCTTGGACCATTAAGCATTGAGATTCGGATTCGCCACTAGACTCCTCTTCATGGATTTGTACTTGAAGCTCGGAGGTGGTGGTTGTTGTCAATAGATTCCATACTGCAAAAGCGGAATCAAGATTAGAAACATGCATAAGATATTCTTTTGAAAGCGCTCTTCTAATGGCCTCTAGGGCTTGTGCATTGGCCCCTATATGAATGCGATTTCCAAGATAGCATTTCTTGGTAGCCGCAAGGAATACATGTAAACCTAGGGTTTGGAGGTATATGGACATCCTAGTCTTCCAAACAAGAATGTTGGAAGCATCATACATTGGTGGGGTCATGAAGTCCATGGTAAACTATATGAGTGTGCCAAAAAACAAATGCAAACAATAGATTAGCAAACAAATGGATCTCACTCCTAGGATGTTAAGCCTAAGTATCAGGAGCACCCGCTCTGATACCAATTGAAAAACACCTAGAGGGGGGTGAATAGGTGTTAGTGCTAATCTAAAACTAAATGTAAAACTAAGTGCGCTAAAAACGGAAGCTAATGCAAATTATGCACAAACTAATACAATACAACAAGTTTAGCCGAATTCCCCTTGCGAGGCTCTGGACTAACTCCCCTTGATTCCCCTTGAAATGGGTTGAGGTGCTATGTGAAGCTCTTGTTGGATGAGTATAAGTTAGGCACACACACACAAGCAATCCAAGCAATGTGCACACACAATCAAGCCAAGCAATCAAGGATATAGCAATATGGATTATGCAAGGCACAACACAAGCAAATAAATATGACAAGATGAATGAAGTATGATGCTTTGCACAATATAAATGAGAGAGAGTTAGAGAGACAATGGATCAATCGCAAAGACCAAGATATGTTTCGAGGTTCGAGCACCTTGCTCTACATCCCCGCCTACACCACCGTGTAGGATTTCCAATCCACTATCTCCCACCGAGGGAACCTCTACCGAAGAGGATTTGTTACAATACTAGGAGTACCAAACTCCTCTCTCAAACAACAACCTCCACCGAGGCCAACAACCAACCAACAACCACCTCTACCGAAGAGGCTCACAACCAACACAATCACCTCTACCTAAGAGGGATCCAAACCAATACCACTCCGATCACCTCTACCGAAGAGGGATTCAAAAAAGCAAGGAGGGTTTACAATAAGTGGTTACAAAGACCACAAACACAATCTTTCTTTCTTTTCTCTTTTCTTTTTCCACAAAAACAAGATCCTAATAGATTAGGATAGGTGATAGCTCAAGTGTGGAAACAAGGTGTTTTTGAAAACCAGCAACAAAGAAAATCTACTTGGGAAATCACTTATAAATGATAGAAAACGAAAAACAAAACAATCTCCCAAAACCCTAGCTTTCTTTGATTTTCCAAAAAACCCAAAACAAATAAGATGAAATCTTTTTGACTTAAAAACTCTTTTAAAACTCTTTTAAACACTAGAGAAAGTCTGGAATTTTTCTCCTTGAAAACCTTGGCCAAAATCCCAAAGAGATGGGGTTTATATAGGCCAAAACAGAAACTAGCCGTTAGAGCTGAGCTGGCAGCTCTGACAGGCAACGGTCGACCGGCCGGTCGACCGTCCAACGGTCATATTTTGACCCATTGGAGCTACCGGTCGACTGCCCGGTCGACCCAAACTAACAGAGAGCAGAACTCTTTGCAGCGGTCGACCGTCCGGTCGACCGGACCACTGTGCTACAGACGTGCACAAGTCTGTGCACGTCGGTCGACCGGTGCGGTCGACCGTCCCTTGGTGCGGTCGACCGTCCCGGTCGACCGACCAGCCTGTCAGCACAAAAATAAGATCAGAAAATTTGGAAAAAATATTTTATAAAAATCTTTTATCTTTTTCTGAAAATTCTATAAAACTTATTTTAACATTTTATATTGAAACATAAACATGTGATAAAAATTTTCAAGACATATATCAATCATATCAATTCATTTTTGTGTCTTGCCAATTTTATCAAAAACCAAAACTTGTATTTTTATCAAACTTGATTTTACAATAGGAAATCTGATTTTCCTAAAACTTTATAGAATTACAAAAACATGATATTTGAACATTATTAAGCATGATGCATATGGACATAGGTCCAATATACATTCACAAAATATATCACAGTTTTTGTTCTTTAATTTCAAAAATATGTTTTATACCAAAACATAAAACTACATGAATAGGTACGTCAAACTAAGTTTGTATAAATCATATAAGCATGTATGTATATAGAGCACATCTAATATACATATAAAACATGTAAACTTGTTTTGATCAAACTATTCATGAAAACCAAAATCCAAATCATGAAATGTGTGTGTATGTGTACTTGAGCATATCATACTATTCTAATCTTTACAAATGGATCTAAAACTCACAATCTAAACTAGGATAGCTAAGTCTTCTTGATGATCTCCATCTTCAAGTAGACTTGCTCCCAAATGCGATCCACCGAGTGCAAAGGTATGATCTTTAAGCTTTGGCACCGGAATCACCATGATAAGCTTCCAAACACCTTGTTGAAGCTAATCACCAACTAATATCTTGGTTAATGATCTGAAACTTAAGCAATACAAGATTATTAGTAAACATAACTACATGAGTTAATCATCATCAAAACTAGGGTGGAAGGCCTTTGGGCCAACAATCTCCCCCTTTTTGATGATGACAAAACTCATGGAGTTATATATGCATGGATTAAAGTAAAGCTTCAAGGAAGCTCCCCCTTAACTCATGCATAGCCAAATAAACATAATAATATGCAATGAAGGCTCTTAAAAAAAAAACATGAATGCACAAATATGCATAAACAATAAAGGTTCTAGATACCAATGAAATGTTTAAAGCAAAGCATGCTCTAGATACCAATTAACAAATAAACATTTTCTAGATGCTCTAGAAACCAATAATTTTCTAGATGCTCTAGAAACCAATAAACATACATTAAACTATATTAAACTTAATATATGCAAAAACATAACTATGCATATATATAAAACTCACAAATAATTCTCCCCCTTTTTGTCAATCATCAACAAAGGGGTAAACATTCAAAAACTATAAATAAAATGAGGGGTAAAAATTTTTCTCCCCCTTTTTGTGTCAATCAAAACAATGGTCTCCCCCTTTTTGTCTAAAACAAAAACAAAGTCAATAAGGGGTGACTACAAATATGATATCAATTAAAAATATGTCAATGAAGCATCTTGATACCAAATGAAGATAAACAAAGATTAATAAATGTTATATGCTATATACATTCATGAAGAGGAAGACGCTAAGTTAGCTTCCCTACACATATGAGTTACATCAAGAAAGGAAGACACGCCCTAATTCACATAACACAAAATATGTAATGCATAAAAGGAGATGTGAAGCTCCCCCTACACACGTGTACCACATAAGGAAGAGTTGTCAAGCTCTTCAATACAAGATACACTCAACATGAATTTATACACATATAGGCAATGTAAAATAAATATGTTTTTCTTAAACAAAATTTTGAGATGCCAATTTAAAACATTTAACATAAACATCTTGATATCATTAAGAGAAATGTGTTCTTTTAAACATATGATACCAATTTGAAACTATATTTTAACATAAAGCAAGGGAGTGGAAATCAAATACCAATTGAAAGACAACATCAAATCTTCTCCGCCTTTATGAAATACCAACTAAACATATGCATAAGCTTGTTAAGATACCAATTGAAAACAAATCAAACAATAGAAATTTTTTTTTTAAGCTTAGCATAAACAAGTATATATACGTATGAAAATTAGATACCAATTGACATTGATATTCTTGAAAGAGTAAGCATACATATACAAAACATATATGAGTATACAAAAAGATCAAAATTGATACCAATTGAAAGTGTTCAATGATACCAATTGAAAGAATAGGGTCAAGTGTATATCTCATATTATAACGAAGAATATGAACTAGTTAAAATGAAAAGTTTTGTTAACTAGTACGCAATCCTTCAAGTAAGGAATAAATACAAATCATTTTTCATAAAAATGAAATCCACATGATAATCAACACTCTAATCTAATTAAGCATAAAAATGTCTCATGAAAACAAAACATGAGCAAATAATAAATGTGAGTGTACAAGTCAAGTATGGAGATCACAATCATGAAAATTTGTTCAATTAAGTTCAATTATTCCTTTAAACAAGAAAACTAAAAATTAATATTATTTAATCTTCAAGGCATATGTATGTCTAATACAAACCAAAGTATACATACATATCCAAGATACAAACGAGTCCACAAGGATATATGCATGAAGACACGTGGCTCAAAAAGGATATTCATGTATATCTAATGGTTTGGACAAGGTAAACATATACATGAAGTTTAAATACCAATTCAAGGAAAACATGAAAAGCATGAAAAGTATGAAAATTTAGCTTTTCATTAAAACAATTTGATACCAATTCTTTTCAAGGTATATGTATGATTTGTCAACACAAGAAGTATACATACATATCCCTTAAACACACTTTGAGTCCATAATAGATATTTGCATGAAAGGCAAATGACTCAAGGGGTATACATGTATATCTTCAAGTTTGGCAAAATACACATATACATGAAATGAAAACTCATAATCATAAAAACAAATACCAAAAATGGAATACAAGTTTAAAATGTATGAATCACCAAAACTAGACTATACTAGCACATCTAATGGGAACAAACAAGCATTCAATCCCAAACATATATAGATTTGTTTGTAGCCCATCATATGTACAAATATAAATCCTAGTCTTAATGAAAACTAACATCTAAACATATATTCAAAACATGAAGTATCAAAACAAACACGAATATTATTTTGCTATATAAAACAAGCAAAGATTCATCAAAAATTCTTTTATCAAACTTCTAGGTATATGTATGATTCATCCAAATTTAACAATATACATACATATCCCAACCGTAAACGAGTCTATTAAAAGTATTTGCATGAAGGCAAAAGACTCATGGGTATACATGTATATTTATTAGGTTTGAATTCAAAATACATATACATGAAGTAAAAACATAAAAATAGGCATAGCAAGTATAAATGAAGGAATCATCAAAACTAGCTTATACATGTGCATATAGTGGGTACAAATGAGCATGAAGTGCAAACATATAAAAGTCAATTTGTTCTCACTATGTGTACATGCATACATGCAAGTTTTGATAAAATCTACATCTAAACTAGTTTATACCACATAAAGCATAAAACAACAAAAAATCATCATGAGAAAACTAAAACCCACACAAGCAATCCAAGCAATGGGCACACACAATCAAGCCAAGCAATCAAGGATATAGTAATATGGATTATGCAAGGCACAACACAAGCAAATAATATGACAAGATCAATGAAGTATGATGCTTTGCACAATATAAATGAGAGAGAGAGTTAGAGAGACAATGGATCAATCGCAAAGACCAAGATATGTTTCGAGGTTCGAGCACCTTGCTCTACATCCCCGCCTACACTACCGTGTAGGATTTCCAATCCACTATCTCCCACCGAGGGAACCTCTACCGAAGAGGATTTGTTACAACACTAGGAGTACCAAACTCCTCTCTCAAACAACAACCTCCACCGAGGCCAACAACCAACCAACAACCACCTCTACCGAAGAGGCTCACAACCAACACAATCACCTCTACCTAAGAGGGATCCAAACCAATACCACTCCGATCACCTCTACCGAAGAGGGATTCACAAAAGCAAGGAGGGTTTACAATAAGTGGTTACAAAGACCACAAACACAATCTTTCTTTCTTTTCTCTTTTCTTTTTCCACAAAAACAAGATCCTAATAGATTAGGATAGGTGATAGCTCAAGTGTGGAAACAAGGTGTTTTTGAAACCAGCAACAAAGAAAATCTACTTGGGAAATCACTTGTAAATGATAGAAAACGAAAAACAAAACAATCTCCCAAAACCCTAGCTTTCTTTGATTTTCCAAAAAACCCAAAAACAAATAAGATGAAATCTTTTTGACTTAAAAACTCTTTTAAAACTCTTTTAAACACTAGAGAAAGTCTAGAATTTTTCTCCTTGAAAACCTTGGCCAAAATCCCAAAGAGATGGGGTTTATATAGGCCAAAACAGAAACTAGCCGTTAGAGCTGAGCTGGCAGCTCTGACAGGCAACGGTCGACCGTCCAACGGTCATATTTTGACCCGTTGGAGCTACCGGTCGACCGCCCGGTCGACCCAAACTAACAGAGAGCAGAACTCTCTGCAGCGGTCGACCGGACCACTGTGCTGCAGACGTGTACAAGTCTGTGCACGTCGGTCGACCGTCCCGGTCGACCGACCAGCCTGTCAGTACAAAAATAAGATCAGAAAATTTGGGAAAAATATTTTATAAAAATCTTTTATCTTTTTCTGAAAATTCTATAAAACTTATTTTAACATTTTATATTGAAACATAAACATGTGATAAAAATTTTCAAGACATATATCAATCATATCAATTCATTTTTGTGTCTTGCCAATTTTATCAAAAACCAAAACTTGTATTTTTATCAAACTTGATTTTACAATAGGAAATCTGATTTTCCTAAAACTTTATAGAATTACAAAAACATGATATTTGAACATTATTAAGCATGATGCATATGGACATAGGTCCAATATACATTCACAAAATATATCACAGTTTTTGTTCTTTAATTTCAAAATATGTTTTATACCAAAACATAAAACTACATGAATAGGTACGTCAAACTAAGTTTGTATAAGTCATATAAGCATGTATGTATATAGAGCACATCTAATATACATATAAAACATGTAAACTTGTTTTGATCAAACTATTCATGAAAACCAAAATTCAAATCATGAAATGTGTGTGTATGTGTACTTGAGCATATCATACTATTCTAATCTTTACAAATGGATCTAAAACTCACAATCTAAACTAGGATACCTAAGTCTTCTTGATGATCTCCATCTTCAAGTAGACTTGCTCCCAAACGCGATCCACCGAGTGCAAAGGTATGATCTTTAAGCTTTGGCACCGGAATCACCATGATAAGCTTCCAAACACCTTGTTGAAGCTAATCACCAACTAATATCTTGGTTAATGATCTGAAACTTAAGCAATACAAGATTATTAGTAAACATAACTACATGAGTTAATCATCATCAAAACTAGGGTGGAAGGCCTTTGGGCCAACATACGTGCCTCCTAAAAACACTCCGTAATGGGGGCTAACTTTCCCCGTTATGTGGGCCGTGATTGACCCTATAACCGGGACGGTTACAACTGAGACGCGGGTTTCGACGCACCTTGGTGCGGCTGAGACGCGGGTTTCGACCCACGCGCCTTGGTGTGGCTGTGATGCAGGTTTCGACCCACGCGCCTTGGTGCGGCTGTGGCGCGGGTTTCGACCCTCGCGCCTTGATGCGGCTGAGACGCGGGTTTCAACCCACGCGCCTTAGTGCTACTGTGACGCGGGTTTCGACCCTCGCGCCTTGATGCTGAGACACGACCAAAATTAGCTTTGCGTCTAGAACTTAGAATTCTGCTTTTCAATGGCTTGTCTTTTAGTGATTTTTAGACAGCCTACAGCGCCAACTAACCAATGCTTGAGATAATGTAAATACATACCCCGTTGTAGACCAACGTTTTGTAAAACACCTAGAGGGGGGTGAATAGGTGTAAATGCTAATCTATAAACTAAATACGCTAAATGCGGAAGCTTAAAACTATTTTGCAAAATACTTAATACAATTCAACAAGTGTAGCCGAATTCCCCGTGAAGGGCTCTGGACTAACTCCTCTTGATTCCCCTTGAAATGGGTTGAGGTGCTATGTGAAGCTCTTGTTGGATGAGTATAAGTGAGGCACACACACAAGCAAGCATATACAAGATATAACAAAATGAATTATACAAGGCAACACAAGTATGTATGATATGACAATAAGAATGATGCTATGCACAAATGAAAGAGAGAGAGAGTTGAGAGACAATGGATCAATCGCAAAGACCAAGATATGTTTAGAGGTTCGAGCCCCTAGCTCTACATCCCCGCCTTCACCACCGTGAAGGATTTCTAATCCACTATCTCCCACCAAGGGAACCTCCAACAAGGAGGATTTGTTACAACTCTAGGAGTACCAAACTCCTCTCTCAAACAACCACCTCACAACCGAGGGGTAGGCGCGTAGCCAATACAAACTCAATCCACCTCACAAAGAGGGATAAGGCCCTTAGCCAAACAATCAACCACCAACACCTCTACCGAAGAGGGTTACAAACCAATCTCCAACTCCACCTCACCAAGAGGGAGTAAACACCAATCTCCACCTCTACCAAAGAGGGAGCAAATACCAACCCAATACAACCAACTCAACCTCTACCAAAGAGGGAGCACCACAAGAAATCAAGGGTTTACAATATGTGGTCTATCTCAACCACAAAAACTCCTTTCCTTTTTCCACAAACAATAGATCCTAATAGAGTAGGATAGGTGATAGCTCAAGTGTGGAAAACAAGTGTTTTGATCAAAGAAAAATACTTGGGAAAAATCCTTTGTAAATGATAGAAATGAAGAACAAGATAAATCTCCCAATATCTTTGATTTTTCCAAAAACCTAAAACAAAAAAGAATAAATCTTTTTAGCACTAAAAATTCTTTTGAAAACTTCTTTTTAAAACCAGAGAATGGGTGAAAATGAGCTCTTAAAATCTTAGCCAAAACAATGGAGAAATGGGGTATATATAGCCCCTAGGAAAAACTAGCCGTTAGGCTGATGTGGCAGCCTGACTGGCCTGGCGGTCGACCGCCCGGTCGACCGTCCAACGGTCAAAAAATAGCCGTTGACAGCTGCCGGTCGACCTGGCGGTCGACCCAGACAAACAGAGACCAATCTGCTTACAGTCGTTCGACCGCACGGTCGACCGTCTACAGAAACAGCCGACGTGCACGAAACCGTGCACGTCCGGTCGACCGGTCGGTCGACCGTTGGCTTGGCACGGTCGACCGGACTTGTCGACCGGCCCAGCCTGGCAGGCAGCAAAATAGGTCATATTGGAGCACATATTTGAGGTCTAAAACGTTCGAATTTGGGAATAAGTATATATGATGAAGTTGTAGATATTGAAGTCTACTTTCTAATGCAACTTAAATCAAATCAATATCAGTTTGGATGTGAAAGTTATAATAAAACACTGACAGGTGTCAAAACAGAAACTGTAATCTGTTTTCAGAACAAGAACATATTTCAACCAAATATTTGACAACTTTAAAATTAGAATCTGAAAATGGTTATTAAATAAGAAATTTATATCTGAAAGTTATCTTTGAAATGCAAGTTAAATCATGTTATTTGAATATAAAAATAAAAAGTTATGATAATAACTATAGAAGGGTGTCAAGCCTTGAAATCCAAAACCGATTCAATCAAAAACCAAACATATTGAATTTATGTGTGTGTATTGTGAACTTGAGCATATCAACTATACTAAGCTTTACAAATGGATCTAAAACACACTAAACTAAACTATGGATACCTAAGTCTTTGTGTCATCAAGAAGACTTGCTCCAAAACTCCATCCATGGGCTAGACAATGTGTGATCTTGACGCTTTGGCCCTGGAAACATCATGAAAAGCTTCTAAACACCTTGTTGAAGCTAATCACAAACTAATATCTTGGTTAATGATCTGAAACTTAAACAACACAAGACTATTAGTAAACATAACTACATGAGTTAATCATCATCAAAACTAGAGTGGAAGGCCTTTGGGCCAACAATCTCCCCCTTTTTGATGATGACAAAACTCATGGAGTTATATATGCATGGATTAAAGTTAAGCTTGAAAGAAGCTCCCCCTTAACTCATGCATAAACAAATAAATAAAATATATGCAATGAATGACAATGCATATAAACATGGTGCTCTAGATACCAATAAAATATTCAAAATAAAACATGCTTCTAGATACCAATTAAAACATCATATATGCAAAAATGTAAGCATGCATATATAAACTCTATAACTCAAAATCTTTCTCTCCCTTTTTGTCAATCATCAACAAAGGGGTAATCAAAACAAATGTGATACCAATTTAAGATATGACAATAAAGTGCATATTGATACCAATTGAAATAAAACATATAAGCAATGTAAATCAAAAGTATATATTTTTCTTAAACAAAATTTTGAGATACCAATTAAAAATACTCAACATAAACATCTTGATATCATTAAGAGAAATATGTTCTTTTAAGCATATGATACCAATTTGAAATGATATTTTAACATAAAGTAAGGGAGTGGGAATCAAATACCAATTGAAGGACAAAATCAAGTTTTCTCCCCTTTATGAAATACCAACTAAACATATGCATAAGCTTGTTAAAATACAAATTGAAAACAAATCAAACATTAGAAATTTTTCAAGCTTAGCATAAAGATATATATGTATGAAAGTTAGATACCAATTGACATTGATATTCTTGAAAGAGTAAGCATACATATACAAAACATATATGAGTATACAAAAAGATCAAAATTGATATCAATTGAAAGTGTTCAATGATACCAATTGAAAGAATAGGGTCAAGTGTATATCTCATATTATAACGAAGAATACGAACTAGTTAAAATGAAAAGTTTTGTTAACTAGTACGAAATCCTTCAAGCAAGGAATAAATACAAATCATTTTTCATAAAAATGAAATCCACATGATAATCAACACTCTAATCCAATTAAGCATAAAAATGTCTCATGAAAACAAAACATGAGCAAATAATAAATGTGAGTGTACAAGTCAAGTATGAAGATCACAATCATGAAAATTTGTTCAATTAAGTTCAATTATTCCTTTAAACAAGAAAACTAAAAATTAATATTATTTAATCTTCAAGGCATATGTATGTCTAATACAAACCAAAGTATACATACATATCCAAGATACAAACGAGTCCACAAGGATATATGCATGAAGGCACGTGGCTCAAAAAGGATATTCATGTATATCTAATAGTTTGGACAAGGTAAACATATACATGAAGTTTAAATACCAATTCAAAGAAAACATGAAAAGCATGAAAAGTATGAAAATTTAGCTTTTCATTAAAACAATTTGATACCAATTCTTTTCAAGGTATATGTATGATTTGTCAACACAAGAAGTATACATACATATCCCTTAAACACACTTTGAGTCCATAATAGATATTTGCATGAAAGGCAAATGACTCAAGGGGTATACATGTATATCTTCAAGTTTGGCAAAATACACATATACATGAAATGAAAACTCATAATCATAAAAACAAATACCAAAACTGGAATACAAGTTTAAAATGTATGAATCATCAAAACTAGACTATACTAGCACATCTAATGGGAACAAACAAGCATTCAATCCCAAACATATATAGATTTATTTGTAGCCCATCATATGTACAAATATAAATCCTAGTCTTAATGAAAACTAACATCTAAACATATATTCAAAACATGAAGTATCAAAACAAACACGAATATTATTTTGCTATATAAAACAAGCAAAGATTCATCAAAAATTCTTTTATCAAACTTCTAGGTATATGTATGATTCATCCAAATTTAACAATATACATACATATCCCAACCGTAAACGAGTCTATTAAAAGTATTTGCATGAAGGCAAAAGACTCATGGGTATACATGTATATTTATTAGGTTTGAATTCAAAATACATATACATGAAGTAAAAACATGAAAATAGGCATAGCAAGTATATATGAAGGGATCATCAAAACTAGCTTATACATGTGCATATAGTGGGTACAAATGAGCATGAAGTGCAAACATATAAAAGTCAATTTGTTCTCACTATGTGTACATGCATACATGCAAGTTTTGATAAAATCTACATCTAAACTAGTTTATACCACACAAAGCATAAAACAACAAAAAATCATTATGAGAAAACTAAAACATGATTACTATATAAATTCACATGTATTTGATTCATGATGTACATTATAGCTAAACAAAAGGTGAGAACACTAAATATGAGTTTATATAAGCATGTGTGTCTCAAATACTATACATGTATGTCAAGGATCTAATAAACATGGCATTTACACACTAATCCATAGACAATGAAAACATGCTATAAAACAAATGAATATGAAAGCATGTAAACAATAATAAGGAGTTAGGAATTGTTACCAAACCCTAGAAGGCAACTCTCCTTGTCTCCAAAACATGGTGGTCCTTTCTACCAAACTTCCCTTGAAAGTGATGCATCCAATTGATTTCCATGAAGCTCGGAACGCATTCACTCCAAGGTGCCATCACTCTCACGTCATGTGAGAGCCCACACCTACATCGAAAATAGGAGGGGTGGTCTTTGGTACCCATTGTCTTTTGGGTCCATGGGGGTTAGTCTCATTTCTAACCCAAATAAAATTCTTTGCTAAATTTGGAGTATGTAATCTATCATAGCAAAATCTAGCAAGATGGCCCTTACGACCACAATGTGTACAAGTGTACACATGAGCATACGTGTGATGGTGTCCGTGAGGAGCATGTGTATGCCGTGGAGGGTGTGCATGAAAAGATGGAACTTGTTTCTTACGAAACAAAGTTTCCAAACGTGTATGCCCTTCTACACATTGGCTCAAAGTGGAGCCCAAACAATCTACACTCTTCTTAAGCAAACAAATATCATCATTGATTTTAGAAGAAGAGGTACATGCATTAGGTGATGGAACTACCCTAGCATGGCAAACATGTGCATCAATCTTATTTTGTAAAACAATATTTTTCTCTAAACAAACATCCAAATCATTTGAAATAGAAATAATCTTATTTTTCAAAGCAACATTCTCTTTTAAAATAAAATCTACTTTTGAAGTCAAGTTTTCATTTTTCTTCAAAAGTATTTCACAATCATTTTTATTTTTCAAAAATTTATTTTCTTTTAATGCAAATTCTAATTGAGATCTCAATGAATCCCCTTCATTATAGACTTCTCTAAACAAACCTTCTCTTGCAAAACATTGTCAAGTCTAGAATGCAAACTTTTATTTTCTTTTTTAATGTCTAGACTTTCCTTTTTCAAAATCTTGTATTTTTCAATCAATTTTCACAAACAATAGAAAGTTCTTCATTCAAAGCATAGGCATCAAAATCATCACATGAAGAACTAGCATCATCACTATCTAAGTGGGATTCCGAATGTACCTCAAGGGAGTCATTCCCTTGGACCATGAAGCATTGTGAATCGGATTCGCCACTAGTCTCCTCCTCTTGTTGAATAGGCATTTGAAGCTCGGAGGTGGTGGTTGTTGATAATAGATTCCACACTGCAAAAGCGGAATCAATGTTAGAAACACACATAAGATAATCTTTAGGTAATGTGCTTCTAATAGCCTCTAGGGCTTGTGCATTGGCCCCTATATGATCACCATTACCAAGGTAGCATTTCTTGGTAGCGGCAAGAAAGACATGTAAACCTAGGGTCTTCAAATACATGGACATCCTATACTTCCAAACAACAATGTTGGCAGGGTCAAAGCTAGGTGGGGTCATGAAGTCCATGGTATAAACTATATGTGTGCAAACAAGCAAACAAATGCAAACAAGATTAGCAAGCAAAGGATCTCACTCCTAGGATATTAAGCCTAAGTATCAGGAGCACTAGCTCTGATACCAATTGAAAGTACACCTAGAGGGGGGTGAATAGGTGTAAGTGCTAATCTAGAAACTAAATGCTCTAAATGCGGAAGCTAATGCAAATGTTGCACAAACTTAATACAATACAACAAGTGTAGCCGAATTCCCCTTGAAGGGCTCTGGACTAACTCCTCTTGATTCCCCTTGAAATGGGTTGAGGTGCTATGTGAAGCTCTTGTTGGATGAGTATAAGTTAGGCACACACACACAAGCAATCCAAGCAATATGAAATATGTGCACACACAATCAAGCCAAGCATATAAAAATGAATTGCAATATGAAAGATGCAAGGCAACACAAGCAATGTATAAGATATGTATGCAATGAAAGAATGATGTTTGAATGAAATGATGCTTGCACAAAGTAAAGAGAGTAAGAGTTGAGAGATATTGGATCAATCGCAAAGACCAAGATATGTTTCGAGGTTCGAACCCCTAGCTCTACATCCTCGCCTACACCACCGTGTAGGATTTCCAATCCACTATCTCCCACCGAGGGAACCTCTACCAAAGAGGATTTGTACAACACAAGGAGTACCAAACTCCTCTCTCAATACAACAACCTCCACCGAGGCCAACAACCAACACAACCACAACCACCTCTACCGAAGAGGTTTACAACCAAACTCAACCACCTCACACTTGAGGGATACAAACCAAACTCCACCTCTACCAAAGAGGGAGCAACCCAATCACCCGATCACCTCTACCAAAGAGGGATACAACAAGAATAAGGGTGTTTACAACAAGTGGTTCCAAAACCACAAACTCTCTTTTCTTTCCTCTTTTCCACAAAACAAGATCCTAATAGGTTAGGATAGAAGATATGGCTCAAGTGTGGAAAACTAGGTGTTTGGAAATCAAGAAATCAAAGAAAAATACTTGGGAAAAATCCTTTGTAAATGATAGAAATGAAGAACAAGATAAATCTCCCAATATCTTTGATTTTTCCAAAAACCTAAAACAAAAAAGAATAAATCTTTTTAGCACTAAAAACTCTTTTGAAAACTTCTTTTTAAAACCAGAGAATGGGTGAAAATGAGCTCTTAAAATCTTAGTCAAAACAATGGAGAAATGGGGTACATATAGCCCCTAGGAAAAACTAGCCGTTAGGCTGATGTGGCAGCCTGACTGGCCTGGCGGTCGACCGCCCGGTCGACCGTCCAACGGTCAAAAAATAGCCGTTGACAGCTGCCGGTCGAGCTGGCGGTCGACCCAGACAAACAGAGACCAATCTGCTTACAGTCGGTCGACCGCACGGTCGACCGTCTACAGAAACAGCCGACGTGCACGAAACCGTGCACGTCCGGTCGACCGGCCGGTCGACCGTTGGTTTGGCACGGTCGACCGGACTTGTCGACCGGCCCAGCCTGGCAGGCAGCAAAATAGGTCATATTGGAGCACATATTTGAGGTCTAAAACGTTCGAATTTGGGAATAAGTATATAGGATGAAGTTGTAGATATTGAAGTCTACTTTCTAATGCAACTTAAATAAAATCAATATCAGTTTGGATGTGAAAGTTATAAATAAAATACTGACAGGTATCAAAACAGAAACTGTAATCTGTTTTCAGAACAAGAACATATTTCAACCAAATATTTGACAACTTTAAAATTAGAATCTGAAAATGGTTATTAAATAAGAAATTTATATCTGAAAGTTATCTTTGAAATGCAAGTTAAATCATGTTATTTGAATATAAAAATAAAATGTTATGATAATAACTATAGAAGGGTGTCAAGCCTTGAAATCCAAAACCGATTCAATCAAAAACCAAACATATTGAATTTATGTGTGTATTGTGAACTTGAGCATATCAACTATACTAAGCTTTACAAATGGATCTAAAACACACTAAACTAAACTATGGATACCTAAGTCTTTGTGTCATCAAGAAGACTTGCTCCAAAACTCCATCCATGGGTTAGGCAATGTGTGATCTTGACGCTTTGGCCCTGGAAACATCATGAAAAGCTTCTAAACACCTTGTTGAAGCTAATCACAAACTAATATCTTGGTTAATGATCTGAAACTTAAACAACACAAGACTATTAGTAAACATAACTACATGAGTTAATCATCATCAAAACTAGAGTGGAAGGCCTTTGGGCCAACACGTTTGTCAAGGTCTCCTGCATAATCAGAGTCAACATATCCGATACATTCCTGCTTCCCTGTGGAATCCTTCTCGAATACCAATCCAACATCTATGGTGCCTTTAATGTACCGTAGAACCTACTGTTTGGTACGGAGAATGGTTCGTGTAAAGTTTCCTTGAATCAATTGAAAGTTTACAACAAACTAATGCCCCGCCTACGAGGGAGGGGAGATGTTGAGTCTTGAATCTCCCCTTTGTTTAGTGCTAGGTTCTTCAAGTAGCGATGAAAAGTGAATCTTGTTCTCCATTGACTGGGTGAACGTCAGGAACTCTTGGGGATCTTCTCTTCGGATGGTAGACGGAGTAACACAGCTCTGTCGACTAAAAATCTCAAAGAGATTGTAGGCAAAGGTTAACTTGTACGCAGCAAGTTACTTGAAGAGTTAGACTCTCTTTCCTTCTCTGTTGAAGCTCTCAAGTCAAGCTCTTCTCCTTGATTTCTCTGATCTAATCGACCGACCGACTAACTGACCCTTTCTCCATAGTAACGGGGCTATTTATAGAGGTTTCAAGGGTTAATGTGCCCCCTAAAAATACTCCACAATGGGGGTTAACTTCCTCATTATGTGGGTGGTGATTGACCCTATAATGAGGGAAGTTATAACTGAGACGCGAGTTTCGACCCTCGCGCCTTGGAGACGCGGGTTTCGACCCTCGTGCCTTGGTGTTGCAGGGCTGGCTGAGGAGCTGCTGAGATGCGGGTTTCGACCCTCGTGCCTTGGTGCTGCAGGGCTGGCTGAGGTGCTGCTGAGACGCAGGTTAGGACCCTCGCGCCTTGGTGCTGCAGTGCCGCTGAGACGCGGGTTTCGACCCACGCGCCTTGGTGCCGCAGTGCCGCTGAGACGCGGGTTTCGACCCTCGCGTCTCGGTGCTGCAGTGCCGCTGAGACACGGGTTTCGACCCTCGCACCTTGGTGCCGAGACGATGGTCATAATTAGCCCTGCGTCCGGAGTTTGGAACTCTGCTTTTGAGGACTTGTCTTCAATGATTTTTTAGACAGCCTACAGAACCCCCTCCAAAGTTTTCGATATTCCGCAGTTGGCTGAGACGGATTTCGAAATACTTTGGACTCTACCCTTCTCGTGATTGGACTGACAATGCTCCGGGCTTGATCTTGTTTGGTGTATGGCCTTCGTGAGTGTACTGTGAAACTCGTTGAAGCCGCCAAAACTGATCGTGTTAAGTGTCTAGATGCACAGTCTAAACCTCCCCAATGCTTTGAGTTTGTCGTTGGTGTACTTTAAACCAGGGGTGGGCAGTCGTCTGCTTGTGCCAGTGTACTTTTGAACTGAATTGTAGAAGCAAGGACTACACGCCAGTTTTGCGGACGCAGGGGTGATACTGCTTTAAAGACGCACCTTCTATAGGGGTGCATCTTTTCGGATGACAACGCGACTGTTACTCCATGAGGTAGACGCGAAAAAGATGCAATCTTCGAAAGGATGCATCTTTTGGAACGAAGACGCAGCTTTCCGGACGCAACTCTGGCCGTGTTGAGAAGGGACGCGTCTTTAGAGATGAAGACGCGACTGTTGGATGTGAATCCGTGCCATGAGTACGTTGCCACGTGTCCTGTAGAATTAAGGGGACATCTTCTTTTTGGCGTGCGAACTTCACGCTGCATTTAAAGCGTTGTCCACGCGTCAGGCTGTGATTTGGCATCGAGCCAAGCGTCGCGTATCTTTGCGAATCACTGTGCCTATAAAAGGCAACAGTCCTTCAAGAGTCATCATTAGACTCTTTTTCGTCTTTGTGTGCATCTGTTAGGGTTTAAGAAAGGAGCTTTCTGTGTTATCGTTTCCTTCATCTAACATCAGATCCTTGATCATAATGGCACCAAAAGCTAAGCATACTGCTTCGTCTTCAAAGGCGGTCGTCCCTGAGACTCAGATGGGCGGTTCCTCCATGCAGGAAACCCCTATTTCAGGTACAAAAAGCCATCGGATTTGATTTTCACCATTAAAGGGGTTTTTACAGAGTTCTTTTAACTCTTAAATCCCTTTTGAATGTGAACCGCCAACGCGGGCTCAAGCCCGTGTTTAATCGTTAGGCGCAATTTTTTTGAGTCAATCAATGGGGCGCAGGTTTGATGACCTCAGCTTCTTTTATCCGCTCAAATCTGCGTCTGCTTGTTAAACACAGGGCCCCAATGAGCCTTGCGTTTTAGATTCAACACTTAGAATATTTCTAAGTGTGAAAGATTCAGACGCAGATTTCTTATGACTCTTGCGTCCTTTGAAATCAGACGCTGGTCCTCATGAATCTTGCGTCTGAGTCCAAATACTTAGAGATTTTTCATAAGTCTTCGATTTTCAAAACGCGGGCTCCATGCTAGACTCGCGATCTTTGGATCTGGACGCAGATTTTGATGATCCCCGCATCTGGGTTCATTTCTGCTTTCGAGTTGTAAACACTTAATCATTTTCTTTCTGATTTCTGATCAAGTATTATTTTCTTTTGCAGTGCGATATTCCTCCAACCCTCTGTCCAAAAGTGTCACTTCGGGCATGTAGGTGGTGCTGACCGCAATCTAACATTCGTGTTGCAGAGGACTGCTCCCGTGACTACCGACAAGTCGAAGGAGCGAAGGGAGAGGATCTCCAAGGTCGACATGAGGACCTTCCGAGAAATTATGACCGATGCAAAATTTGAGATGGATTCACGTATTCCGTTAAAGAAACCCGTCTTCTTCTTTGGGGACAACATTGGCGAGGGTGGTAGCATCTTGCATGACAGCGATTACAAGTGGCTTCGCCAGATAGGGGGTAGGAAATTCTTTCTTTCCAACATGGAGAGAATGTATCCCTTATCCTATCTTCAGCACATGTCTGTCCCCTGGGCAATGGAATGGGAGCTTACCCGATCTGTTCCCAGTGTCTCTCTCGGCATACTGGGCGCCAGGAAAGTACACCCTGGCAGACATGGGAGGGAAGTTTTTGGCTTGTTTCCTGGATTACCCTGGTCTGAGTCCCAGTAGGGGAAACCCCTCAGCTCGGCACTACCGTCATTAATTAATTCATGAAGGTAAGAGGTGACTTTCCCGTTGACTTTCGTCTGCTCGGGTTGGTCCATGCTACCGACAAGGCCTGGTGGGGCAAGATGGTGGGCTTCATCCTTGTTGAACTGGAAGATCTGTTGGAACAAGTGGGATTGCGTCATGCGGTCAGGGCTGTGCAATATGGCATCCCGCAGAGCTCCCACAATTTTTATGGGATTCCGGAGCACTATAATCCTTTGACGGGGACATTCTTCACCCCGGTCGGAGAAATGGGGCTTGCCCTGCATGAACTATATGAAGTTTCGGGGCTGGTCATGGGAGACACCCTATATGAAGAATATGTTCCCACTTCTGAGGAGCTTCATCTTTTGAAGAAAGAGTGCCCTCAAATATATGAGACTTACTGGGAAGTGTTGTGTCACTTCCACATCTGCGGTCAAATAACCTCCTGGAGGACTGGGGGAGTTAAACAGATGTCTTGGACGAGCTACTTGTTCAACGGTGTAGCTGAGAAAGATCACTCGATGACTATTCTGGCCCCCAGCACCGAGGAAGAAATCGCTGAGAGGATCGACGCCTCTGTGAGCTCTTATACCACCGAGTCGAATGAAGATACTTTCAAACCTGATACGATTTTTGAAAGTTTTCATCATCAAGCCTGGGTCCCCATTTCTGACCGGGCGCTGCTAGCGGGTTTCCTCATGCTGTGGCTGAAGCGCTGTGTGGTGCCGACACTGCCGCATGAAGTGATTGTTGCCGACGTGGTATATCCGGCGGTCCTATTAGCCTATGGTAGGTCCATCGCTCTGCTTCCAGCAATGGTAGCTGGAATCCAAAGTGGATTACGAGCCCTGACTCAGAGCTTGTGCAAGGTGGAGGCCCTCATCGACTCCCAAGGTAGACCGGAGGTTGACTCAGAGGGGAGGCCGAGAGTAAAGACTCCTAGCCCCCGAATCGAGCTTCCCTATACGTACCTAATGGCTTGGTACGTTATGCACTGCCCCTCGCTGTTGACGCCTGTGTCTCAATCCGAGGGGTTTGCCCCTTTTGTGCAGAGGCTGGAGAGTTCAAACTGGTCCCACTGCTACGTTCGGAAATGTATTCTGAACGCTTCAAATTATCATCTCGACCGCTGCTTCCCTGAGATTACCGGCGCATCTTATGGGGATAAATTTGCCAACATGGTAGGTCCGGACGACTTTACGAGGCTGCCATCGGGAGTCTTCTGGTGGCTTATTAATATTCGCCCCAGGTATCTGCTCTTTTGGCAAGGGAATTCATGCACAATTGAGCCTTATATGCCGAATCGTTTTGCCCGACAGTTCGGTTATGATCAACTGTATGTCGGCAACCCTAACGCCCAACTCGCCTTTAGTGGGAATTTGTTTGAAGGTGCTCGGGCCTGGTATTACAGCGTGGCTGGGGGGACGAAAGCTTTTTTCAGCTTGCCTCATAAGACGCCAAACTGCTATGCAAGCCTCAGTTTCTGTACCTGGTACTTCCAGGCTAGCAGGATGCCTGGCTACTCAATGGATCGCTCTTGCATCAAGAGCATTAATGCGTCTTATAAAGAGAAATTGGCATTCAACAAACGCATGCGAGGCATCGATGAATACCAGGTGGCTAAGAAAGAGGCCAGAGGGGAAACAGGGGTGGAGCCAAGAGTAGCAGCACCTAGGGAGCAGCCTGCTAGAAGGCGTCGAGGGCGGTGCCTAAACGTCCCCATGGCTCTACTTCTACAGCTGAGCCTGGCTCTACTTCCACAGCTGAGCTTGCCCCGAAGAAGGCCAGGAGAGACTTGGCGGCTGAAGCTTCCATGTCCGAGGCCGTTCCGTCCGGTGTTGAGGAGCAGAGGGAAGAAGAGGAGGAGGAAGACGAAACCCCCTTGTTCGTCCTCGTGGATTGCGCAGCAGGGGCCCCATGATTTTAGAAGAAGGGGAGCTTGTTGATGAACCAGCTGCAACTGATGAGGCTGAGCAACTCGAGGTTGATCTGATGGGAAGGGATGATATTGAGATTCCAGGGGTCTCAACTCAGCCAGGGTCTTCTTCAGCTCAAGCGAGGAGAGATGAGGCACCACAGCCTGGGTCTCCTAGTGTATTAATGCCCAGCTCGCAGGTAGTCGACTCCAGCCCTACTACTGGGGTACTCGGTGGCAAGGTCTCGATTGCCAAGGCTTCTTATGTTGCACTATCGTCTTCCGCGTCCGGAGAGTATGAAAATTCTTCGGGTGATGAAGTTGATTTTGGCGATGAACCCGCTCCTCCAGATCCGAGTAAATTCTCACATATTACGGAGGAAGAAATATATGGGTGTGACCCGGTGACGGCGTCGCCAATAGCGACAATTGTTGCTGCTGAAGGTACTCTTATTGTCTTGTTGATCCGGTTTCCCTTTTAACTAGGGAAAAGGTTCTGACGTTTTCCCTTTAACTTTATGCTGCAGGGTTGGCCGTGGACAGCGAGGCTGCGACTTCCTCCCATATCGAGAAAATGATACAAGAGCTGGCCCAACAGGAGGGTGTTGAGGCTCCTGCTACTGAAATACTTCAAGAGAGGGCAATCATTGAAGTTGGGGAGACCTCAACCCTACAAGACTTGCCTAGGAGTTCGCCGTCTTCGAATCCTCAGCTTGGTAAGAAAATGTTGATGTTTGAATATCTTCCTTTTACTATCATGGTTAACATTTTGATGATTTGCAGAGAGCGCTGAGGGAGCTCAGGCAGAGGATCTTGCGGCCAGCGTCGACCCGGATGGCAGTACAATTCAAGCCTCGACCGAGGGCCCCGAAGAGGTCAGGTTTGCTGCTACTTCAGTCGCCGTGGAGGCTGCTACGACGGTAACTGCCCTAGAAGTGCCGACGACCATCTCAGCTTCTGTTGCACCTACCGTTGACCCTACCCCTGCACTAGATGAATTGATTCCCATCCCTCGCCCTGTGGTGGAAGGGGA
Organism: Agave tequilana; assembly: GCA_038442645.1. Classification (NCBI taxonomy): domain Eukaryota; kingdom Viridiplantae; phylum Streptophyta; class Magnoliopsida; order Asparagales; family Asparagaceae; genus Agave; species Agave tequilana. The sequence continues at coordinate 116,191 of JAVJIF010005962.1, forward strand.
TCCGGGAGTTCGTCAGCGGAGTTCTCTCCAGCCAATGATATTATGGAAGAACTGGCACGTCAAATGGTGCAGCAATTCTTTGCTTCCATGTGATCATGCCTTGACCTTATTCTTTCTGGGGGTAGCTCTTTCGAGTTTGTCCGAGTACTCCTTGAAAATCTGATCGGGAACATCGGTCATACTGGAGGTCCTTCGCAGGCCAGGGCATGCCTGATGCAGGTTGAGCAGTTGGGAAGTGACTTGAAAGAGCTCAAGTCCTTGGAAGACGCTGGTTCAGTACACGAGGCCCGGGCATCCCTGAATAGGCTCTTGGCTGCTCAAGAACAAGAGCGGAAGGAGATGGAGAAACGAATAGCTGAAGAGACCCGCCATCTCCAACATTTCCAGGCTGACCATCAAAGGCTGATTGGCGATTCAAGGGAATCTGAACTCGTCATGCAGAGCGCAGAGCAGGTTATTATCAGTGCTCGGGCCACCATAGCCAAGGCGGAGGCCTTGATTGCAATTAATGAGCAGAAGCTTGCTACTGCCAGGAAGAAGCTGGAAGAGCTGGAAGCTGCCAGGATGTAGGTTGAAGAAAGCCTCTCCACTCATTCCTCCAGATTGGAATCTCTACGGCGCAGCTAGCTGCGAGGAAATTCTTATCTGAGGAGGAGTTGCGGGTCCAAGCTCTCATAGAGGCTGAGAAAGCGCGTCAGCACGAGATACATCGCCTCCGAGAACAAATCCGCTCTTTGGCTAATCAAGATTATTAGCCCTTTTTTTTGTAAAGGAAAGAACACTCAATTCATCAAGAGTGTTCGTATTACTTTTATCATTTTTGGCTCAAATAATAAAAATCTTTGAAATTTTGCTCTATCTTCATTGTTTCACTGTGGATGAATCCAACTTCTTAGTCGCAGTCTTTGGTTGTGATCCTTGACTGACTGCAAATTGGGACGCGGTTCAAGTTTGCGCGAAGGACGCGGCTTTGGCTATGAAGGACACAGCTCCCTGAACGCAGCCCTTAATTCCATCTGGACATAGAATTCAGGATGCAGCGAGGATGCAGTCTTATGCTTCTCAAAACTGACGCGTAGATATGAGGACGCGACACTGTCTTGGTAGAGACGTGTCTCTAGACCCTTGACTTAGTGCAAACTCAAATTATATTCAGTTTATGATAGGAATCCAATTGTTGTCTTGCAATGTAGACGAAGCTCCAGGATACCTGTGATACCTCAGAATGGGTCCCTTTTGCTGGGGGGGACGCAGCTTTAAATCACGCGATCACAGTTCTCTTGACTGGAATGAAAAAAAAATGCCATTTGCGAATTCGCAAAGGGGACGCCAGTTCCTGGACGCGGCCCTCGGGCCTGCGTTTGGTGTAACTTCCCAGGCGTTACATGCAGCTTGTCATAAAGATTTCGTTGGATCTTTAAATGTCAAGTCGATATTGACGATTAGGGACTCGCATCATCCGATGTTTCCCGAAGCGGCAGTCCACGCGCCAGCCCTTCATTGGGTTTAGACATTAATGCCTTTAAATGCCAAATCGGCGCTGGCGGTTGGAGACTCGCGTCTTCGATGCTTTCCGAAGCGATACTCCACGCGTCAGCCCTTTATTGGGCTTTGACATTCATGCGAGAATTAAGCTGACGGTTCTAATTAGCGAGCCATTAATTATGTGCTTTGTGGTTTGCCTATAAATAGGCTTCACCCCTTTCTTTTAACAGTCCATTGCATAAACTGTTTTCCCTTGAGAGCAGGCGCTCTAAGGGACTTCATCTTCTTCCTTCAAGGACTTTAAATGGGATTTGCCCCTATGAACGACGATGACCCAGAGCTTTCATGCCTTTGTTTAGTCTCTCCAGAAGATTATCACTGTCAAGTGATTTCAAAATCAAAAAGTGTCTCTTTGAGCACCTTTTATGTCCGTGCCTTGATGAAGAAAGTTCAACCCTTAACGGGTGTTTCTGCGGGTATGACTTTCTGGTTTGCCATGAAATCTTAAGCCCTTATTGGGTTTCAGTTTCGCTACTTTTTAAAGAGATTCATCTTCTTGACCTTCTCCTGAAGTCTGGCTGGTGCGCCCATCTTTTGGGAGTTGCACCATTTAGAAAACTCTGACTCGGAATTCTCTGGACGCGAGCATAATGGACTTTCACACCTGGACTGCGAGCTTTACATACAGGGCTCGCGTCTGAGGCTGTTGATTTGGAAGAATTTCAACACAGATCGAAGGTTTCAGACCTGAATTTAGCAACCCCTGTTTATCAAACAGGGAGATGGCAATTTTTGCGTCTGATTCTCTTCGCGTCTCATATTTTAGATGCGGGTGCAAAACTAGACTGCCTTCGAATCTGTGTGTATCACAACTTTGATCGCGTCTGTTTCTGTTGCAGCAGGATTTTGATTTGCTGCGCGAGTCATTCCTGCGTCTGAAGCTTTCAGCAATAGCCGCGTCTGTCACTTAATTTTTTTCTGTTGAAGTATCCTGAGCTTCTAATCATCTGATTTTTGCTTCTCGCAGGTAGGCTTAATCATCCTTTTTCATATTCGCTGGGCCCCTGGGAGGATATTTCGGCCAGTGAACTTGTTCGATGGTCGACCACTGGAGAAGAAGTCATGGCTCCTGTTCTCGGGAGACGAGGATCTGACACCCGCCAAGATCTCTTTGGATTCAATGCACCGGTCATGTTTCTTGGCATGGCATGGTCAGAGTGAGTATGGCGGTGGATATGGTGGTGGGTATGGTCTTGGATTCTCCCTTCACCTACCCCAGAAATGGCATCGATGAAAGCTCCATGCTCATTGGATGACTTTCTGGTGGTGGAGATGTTCATCAACGAAGGATCATACCCCCACTTCGGATGGTCAGGTGGAATCAGAAGATTCTGCTGTCTTTCGACCTCAAGAAACATCATTGTTCTTTCGATGTTCACGTCGTGCATGACTCCGTAATCAGCTCCCGAACGTCATCACAATGCTCAACCTGTCTTTGGCGCCCTTCCAAACGTCTTGTATTTGGAGTGGTGAACATGCTTCAAGGAGTGAGTGCAACCTTTGAGAGAGAGGGACTTCTTTGTACTCCTTTATTGTAACCCTCAATCTTATTGTATAAGAGAGCATTTTGTATCACTTTCATATGTTGGATATAAATAAAAGTGACACTTTTTTCCTTCTATTGTCTTGAACTCCTTTTTTTTTAGTCAGACGAATAGAAGCAAAGAATCTTTGACTTGTCAAAACTATGATGATAATCTTAACGAGTTAAATTTTTAGAGAGAGATCCTATTTCAGGAACTCAACAATGCTGTCAGAGGTGTGATATTAACTTGACAAGGGATAAGATAATTTTTGTGGACCTGCCACTCTATAAAGGAAAGTGACAGGTGGAACTTGTACCCCCAGGGAAGATGAGCTTTTATCAAAGGTTAGGGATTAACTTGATTAAGATCAGCTGGGGATCTAATTAAAACACTGTTAACGGTGTAATGTTAACCTAACAATGTTTTTAGGTAGACTTGTTGTTCTGTTGATGAGAATAACAAGTGAGACTAGATTCGCGGGGGATCTAGGAAAGTTTTTACCGTTAGAGGTGTGATATTAACTTAACGGGTTGAATGTAGTCTCGTCAGAAGTGTGATGTTAACTTGATAAGAATGTGAGTCAGAGGTGTGATATTAACTTGACTCAAAAGCATTTCAGTTTTATTTGGGAAAACTAAAAGTGTCACTGTCATAGGTGTGATGTTTAACTTGGCAGTGAGGGTAATGCTAGAGGTGTAATTTTGAACTTGGCATTGGTCATCTCGACTTTGACAAGGAAGTTCGAGGGAAAGTCATGGCCTTAAGTGTATTGTTACACTCGGCAATGACTTGGATGCTAGAGGTGTAGTATTAAACTTAGCATCGTTCATTTCAGCTTCGATATGGAAGTCTGAGGGAAAAATGGCTGTCAGAGGTTTAACATTGAACTTGGCAGCAACTTGATTACTGTTAGAAGTGTAATGTTAACTTAACAGTAATTTGTCAGAGGTGTGGTATTGAACTTGACAGAAATTGGTTTGCGATACGAGCAATTTGAGGGCCTACCATTCTATTGATTAGAATTGACAAGTGAAGTTTTGAAGTGCCAGAGGTATAGTGTTAACCTGACAAATTTGAAGACTTGTTACTCCATATAGGGTTGACAAGTAAAGCTTGTACTCAATGGGGAGTATTGAAAATTTTCATTACCAGAGGTATAGTGCTAACATAGTAATGATTGTATTTTGTAAACCTACCATTCTGCATATGAGAATTGGTAAGGGATTTTGAAGGAGAGGGTGGAATTAAGTCCACGTAGGATTTTTAGCAAACCCTCAGCTATCAACGGATTTGAGGTGCCTTTACCAACTACTGTTTGAGTTGGGCTAGCCATGCTATTCTCCTCAGCATGATGAGTTGTCGAAGACTTATGTTGGTCTTAGAAGCCAACATTTTCCTCTATCCTTAGCCATCGTGGGCGTCAGATGTTAATAAAGATGGGAACATTAGAACCTAAGTCTCATCTTTTGTCTCTTTATCAATATTTACATCATGCATCATGGTGCTATCAATGCGCAATTAGCTTGCCACTGATCTACCGTGATGAAGAAACTTTTCTTATTTTGATCAGAGGTGTACTTTTAACTTGATTGACGGAGGAGTACCATTAAGGATAGTACTTCTTTAGGAATCTGCCATTGATCGGCATCATGAGTGTATCGCCATTTGAGGTTATGAGGCGATATGATCCATTTGAGTAGACTAACTCTACTACAAATGGTCCTTCCCATTTGGGCTAGAATTTCCCTTTTGTCTTATGTGTCATCACCATGGGTCCTCTGACAGCTAAGACAAGGTCGCCTTTCTTGAAAGTTCGCACTTTAACTTTCTTGTTGAGGGCTCTGGTAATCCGGGCTTGGTAAAGCTCGATCTGTTGTTGGGCCTGCAGACGTTTATCATCTAAAGCTTCCAATTCTTGGAGTTGCTATTAATGCTTCTCCTCTTTTGTCATCTCCGCTGTCAAGGCGACGTGTAGAGACGGAATTTGGATTTCCAGTGGAAGCACGGCCTCACACCCATATACCAAAGAAAATGGCGTAGCTTTAGTTGGGGTTCGAACAGTTGTCCGATAGGCCCATAAGCATTCACCCAGCTTGTCGTCCCAATCACGCTGACTTTTCAAGACGAATTTCTTGAGGAGCTTGCCAATGGTCTTGTTGAAAGCTTCTGCGAGACCATTAGCGGCGGGGTAGTATGCCTTTGAGGATACACTCTGGATTCTAAATTTAGCGCAGAATCTCTGGAAAGCTGGCTGATGAACTGGGGTCCATTGTGGTGGACGATTCGCCGAGGTACCCCAAAACGGTAAATGACGTGATGTTTAACGAACTTGATCACGTCAGATGACTTTACCTCCTTCAAAGGAATGGACCTAGCCCATTTGGAGAAGTAATCGGTTATGGCCAAAATAAACCGATGTCTTTTTGATGATGGTGGGCTGATAGGGCCAACTACATCCATCCCCCACATCTCAAATGGCCAGGTAGAAGTCATAGAGCGAAGGTACCCTGGTGCTTGATGGATGAAATCACCATGCACTTGGCAGGCGTGACATCTTTTGGCATAAGTGATAGCGTCAGCAATCATCTTGGGCCAATAATATCCCAACCTTTGGAGTCGATATGCAAGTTTTGGGCCAGGTTGATGGGCTCCACACATACCGTCATAGGCTTCTTTTAATATCTCCTGTGCCTCTTTTGGTGAAAGGCAGCGGAGCAAGATCCCGTCATGCGATCGATAATACAATGTTCGTGTAATCGCATTATAGTAGAATTTGGGGCTTTCCTTTGAATGGCAGCCGCTTCTTTGGTGTCCTCAGGGAAGATGCCATACAAGACATAATCAATGTAAGGGAATCGCCAGTCTCTAGACTCTGGAGCAGTTGACGACTCGAGAACTTCTTTGTCTTGACGATCACCCGTTGACTCCTGGTAGTTCTCAAGAACAACTCTCGGACAATACAGGTCGTGGTTGTGGACAAATATTTTCTCTACTGCTCCGGCTGGAAGGGCTAAGGAGGCAGCGAGGGACGCTAGTGCATCTGCATGCGCATTTTGCTTGCGTGGTACATGGTCAATGTAAAAGTTGGTGAACCTCTTGACCATGTAGACAGTTGCGTTGTAATAGGGTACTAAATCTTCATGTCTGACTTCATACTCCTCGCGAACTTGGCTGACGATGAGTTTTGAGTCACCATATGCCTCGAGATTTTTAACGCCAATCTCATCGGCGAGTTGCATCCCAATCAAGAGGGCATTGTACTCCGCTACATTGTTAGAATAAGGCTCGGTTAATGAGATGGCTTGAGGAATCACATAGTTCTGTGGGGATACGAGTACTACTCCTACTTCTGCTAATATATGTCCTTTTGGGCTTGTTCTTGATGCACCGTCAAAGAAAAGTTGCCATACTTGCCTTTCAAAGGATGTCTGAGTCTGGCAGGCTTCAACGACCTCGTCTGGGAGATCCTCGTAAAGTTTGGCTGCCCTCGGATCTGGATGCTCAGCTAGGAAATCCGCCACAGCTTGTCCCTTCACAACTTTTTGTGGTAAAAAGCGCATTTCATATTGGGATAGCAATATGGCCCATTTTGCGAGTCGATTGTTTAACGATGAAGGCTTTGTCATAAGTAACCTCAAGGGGTTGACTCTTGATATGACGTTTATTGTCTGGCCTACCAAATAGTGTCGCATTTTCTGAACAGCGAACACCAACGCCAAACATTCCTTCTCGATCGGGTTGTACCGGTGTTCGGCCCCGATCATTGTTCTACTCAAATAGTAGATCACTTGCTCTCATCCTTGATCATCATTCTGAGCTAGTAGAGCTCCTAAAGAATGATCCATTGCTCGGACGTATATCAGGAAATATTTTCCGGATACCGGAGCTGCAAGGACTGGTGGTCATGTGAGGTATTGTTTAATTTCCTCAAATGCTTGTTGGCAAGCGTTGTCCCAAATGAACGAAACATCTTCTTCATTAATTTGGTAAAGGGTTGGCATCTTCCGGAGAGATTTGAGATAAACCTTCGGATGTACGCCAATCGTCCTTGCAATCCCCTGAGCTCCTTGAGATTTCTCGGAGGTTGCATCTCCTGGATAGCGCGAACTTTTTCCGGATCCAAATGAATTCCTGTGGAAGTCACTACGAACCCTAGGAACTTGCCGCTGGCCACCCCCAGAAAAGATTTGGTAGGGTTCATCTTCAATTGATGGGCCCGCAAGATGTTGAAGACAACCTTTAGATTAGTTATATGATCACCTTTAGCGCGGCTTTTTACTACGATGTCGTCAACATAGCATTCCACCGTTTTGCGCATGTGTTTGTGGAAAATGGCATTCATGGCTCTTTGATATGTTGCCCCTGCATTCTTCAGTTCGAAGGGCATGACGGTGTAGCAGTATACCCCAGTGGTGTCCTGAAAGAGGTATGTTTTTCGTCGTCAGGATACATTTTGATTTGATTATATCCTGAAAATCCATCCATGAAGGACATTCGCTCGAATCCACATGTGTTATCAATCATGACATCTGTGATTGGCAGTGGGAATTCATCCTTGGGACAGGCCTCGTTTAGATCACGAAAATCAATGCAGATTCGAATCTTTCCGTTCTTTTTAGTAACGGGGACGATGTTGGCAACCCAATCAGGATGTTGTTCTTCCCTAACAAAGCCAGAGTCTATAAGCTTTCTGACTTCTGATTGAATTGCCTCCATTATTTCTGGACGAAACCGTCGCTGTTGTTGTTTGACAGGCTTTACGTCCGTATTAATGTTGAGGCGATGCATAGCCACTTGAGGATCAAGTTCAGGCATATCCTCATAATTCCAAGTGAAGACGTCTATATACTCTTGCACACGATATATTAGATCCTTTTTCTTTGAAGGTGACAGACCTTCGCTTATAAAGATGGGCTTAGGATTAGCCTCATCTCCTAAATTGATCTGAACAACCTTATCTTCTGTTGATGGCTCGCGCTGCTCAAAGCGAGTATCCCAAAGAGCATTTAAGTGCTTGATCCAAGGATCTGTATCGGATTGGATCATTTCTTCATCTCCGTCTTCCAGGTGGCTTGTTGAAACCATGTTCACTGAAAGTTCTTTGAAGATGTTGTTGACACTAGCATCTGATTCCCACGATGACGTGCCCAATGAGTAATCATGGCATAATGAATCTCCAAAGTCAGAGGCTGATGGGATCGGAGTTGATACATAGCCTAACCCCCTGTGAGTCTGATGATAATAATCAGGGGTCTTCCCTTTCGGCACAAAAGATCGTAGTAGCGTTCTCCTTCCTTTACCAAAATTCAACCCTGGTCCGCTTGTTAGATCATACCCCATGCTTCCATCATTCTGAGTGTCTTTGGCTCATAATAACCGAACTAAGGGGGTTCCTCTTCGCTTTCAGATTCTTCACGGGACATCGGTTCAGACGTAATTTGCCAAAAAAGGATTGGTTTTTGGCCTTTCCGTCTTGCTGGAATCATGAATATGGATTCTTGCGCACTACCAACATCTCGATATGTTTCGAAGGACGATTTCACCGGTACATGCAATGATGTCAAAGCATCCATTGCCGACCAGAGATCATCATCCACTTCGGTACTAGTATCTGACGGCACTGAATCAGAAGCAAACACAGAGAAATACACCAGATCTAAGTCTTCATTAATATACCATCCGCCTACATCATCAGAGGTATTATCAACATCGGACTTATTAATGCCCGTTACAAGTGGGTCTAGTTCCCACATGTACTCTTCTTTTTCTGGCTCGGTGTCGGCTTCATTACCAGAGTCGGGCTCCTCTGGTTGCGGGATTTCATCTGTTTCCACAAAGTCCTGATATAGGAGAGAATCTGTAAAATAATTCTCAAGTCCCTTGAACGGATGCCTTTCGGCAATCAACGTTCACACCTTTCCACTCCCGTCAATGTATTTCATGACTTGGTGGAGAGTAGAGGGAACGATTGAATTACGATGAATCCATGGTCGTCCCAGCAGCAGATTGTAGGAAGTATCAGCATCGATGACGTAGCATGTCACTTCCGACCTTAGGTCCCCGATCTGGCATTTGAGCTTGACCTTCCCCATTGGACGGGTACCATTGGCATTGAACCCATAAATGGTAGTCTGGGTTGCACTCAACCGGTGGGTAGGAATCCTCAGATGCTGCATGACCCGGCACGGCATAATGCTCAATGTGGACCCGGGATCTACCTGAATGCGGTTCACCTCAGATATCCAATGTACCCTGTGAAGTACAGGGGTCGATCGTGTTTCCCTTTGACCTGCATATCATCTGCTGTGAAGGTGATGCAGGGAGCATTTTGGGAGGCATGGAGGCAATCCTCTACATCTTCCTCCTTCGGTCCGATTGGCACCTGAGTCATGAAAGCCTCAGCATTAGCGAGGGCCTCTTGTAGAGCTTCTCTGGTTGACTTCGATAGCCTGAGGAGCTCATGAAGAGTAATTCGCGCTGGGATATTGGCCAGTTGAGCCAGGACATCAAAGCGGTAAGGTGCTGTGGATCCTTCCGCTATGTCTTTCGAAAGAACTCTAGAAAACCAAAGCTCTTTCTGTTTCTGCACGGGTTGCTTTGTGGAGGGCTTGGCTGGCTTTGCAGCGGGTCTTGGAGGAGTTACCACCATTTCATCATACTTTTTCAAATATGACTGCCCCGAACGGGCTTCTGCCACAAGTTGGTTAGGTTCTGTGGCCAGAGCTATTGTTTCCTCTTCTGAATCAGTCAGCAAGGGAACATCAATCTCCGCTTCCCGAGAAGAGGCACATACCACATTACAGGATGTAGCCTTAGCTTTGCCCTTGGACTTCCTGTTGGTCACAGTAGTCCATTGTTGGCCATCCACAAGGTCGGGATGAACCCACATGACTTCCCCTCTAGGTGTGGGGACAGGTACCAGGCCTTTTTTTTGCTGTTGGTGAGGGTCTGTGTTGACCATTCTCAGCTCTCCTTTTGGGACAGGGACTACTCCAGAGGGTGTTGGAGGTTGTCTTCCAAACTGGAGAAATGACGTCATATTGGTCGTTACCTTCTTCTGCTCTGGACGGAGTTTTAATACCTCCGCGTCAATCAGAGCCTGAAGGATGTCCTTGAAGACATAACAGCTCTTGGTGGGGTGTCCCAACATCCTGTGGTACAAGCAGTAGTTGAGATTGTCGATTTTACTGACTTCTTCAGGGCACCTAGCTTCTGGAAGCTTCAGTCTATTGCTCTTATTGAGTAATTTGAAGAGCGAGTCGACATGTTCATCCTTGAAGGAATATTGCTTGCTGGTGCGTGGTTGGCTTGAAGAGCTACTTGTCTTAACCGGTTGAGGTTTGACAGAGGATTTGGTCTTTGCTGCCAAGTTAACCTTCCTTTTTGTTTGGAGGGATGTGTCTGGCGCACGCCTTATTATCCTCTCAGGTCTGGGTTTGTTTTCTTCTGCCCTGACCCGGGCGACAATTTCTTCAGCCTGTTCACCTTGTTGGATTAACTGCTTCCAGGTGCGGCTTTCGGCGACTCCTATTTGAGCAAGGAGCGAGGTTTGTAGATTATGGCGGCATGTTTCCACCAGGGTGACCTGGGTCATACTGCTTGGACATCGGAGTGCCACATTCTGAAATCTCTCTACGAAAGACTTGACGGATTCTCCTTTTCGCTGTTTGGTGGCCAAAAGGGTTGGCATGGTGACCTCCGAGTCATCTTCAAAGAAGCGCGTTAGGAAGAGCTTCTCCAAATCGCCTCAATTCTTAATGGAGCCTTCTGGGAGCTTCATGAACCATTCGAAGGCAAGCCCTTTTAGGGTGCCGATGAACAAACGTGCCAGGATAGCAACGTTATCTACCACATTCCCTGTTTTAGACTTAAAGTAGTAGATATGTTGGTTCGGTGAACCTTTCCCATCAAAAGTTTGGAGGGTTGGAGCCTTGAACTTGGGAGGGTATGGGACAAGGTCCCACTCGGTCGGATATGGCCGAACCACCCCTGCTTCTTGCAAGCCTTTTCGGTTGGTAAGGGCCTTAAGGCGTTGCTCCAATTGATTCATTCTTTTAGAATGAACCTTTTCCTGGTCTCGGTCGTCTTTTCCTTGAGACGAGGATTTGGACGAACCAGGAGTAGGCTGCTCTTTCTCCTCTATATGTACAGAAGATGAGCTTTCTCTCTCTTTTCGTTTGCCTTTAGACTTTTTAGAGGATGTTTTGTCAGTTGACTTCCTTTTGTCTTCAAGCAACTGTGCCAGCATCTGCTTGAGGGAATCGATAGAGTCTTGTTGAGCATGAATCATCTCTAATTGTTCCCTCTGGACCTGGGCTTGCTGTTCCAAGTGCCTGGCGGTCTCCTCAGGAGTGCTGGTCATGTATATAAAGGCCTCTTTCTCTAAAGAAGAGTTTGAAGCCTGTGACTCTGCAATAGCGGAATGCGAGTCATTCACCTCAATGCCCCAGGCTAGAGCATTGTAGTCAATCGGGGGGATTGCCCAGGTTCGGGTGCGGGTGTGTCGGTACACTCCTTCCGATTCAGTGTTAGACTCATCGGAGCTAACTGCGAGTTATTTTTCCCTGCTTCTGCTCGCCATGTTCGCAGTGAGCTCGGGATATTCAGTATCAGAGAAGACCCGCCTTCTATGGGAACGACTTCTTTTAGCTGATCGGGGAATCAGGGTCAGCTGCCTAGCTAGAGACTGCTGGTTTACACCTGAATTGCAACGGCATTCAGAGAGCATTGTGATAAGCTGTTCGCAGCAACATGATGAAGTGATTCAATTAACACTTCTCTTCCTCGTCAAGTAATCCCTTAGATCCGTGGGAGGAGGATCAAAGAGATTAGCCTTGCAATGTCGAGGGCGGGAGGCGTCCTTGCTTCGCACAGCTGGGACGCAGGGTTCAGAGACGCGGGGCGCCTGAACGCAGCTCTTGCGTCGCTGCTTCTGAGTGTGAGCTTGGCGTCTTTGCTGATAAGAGATGCAGCTCTCGCGCTGCTAATTACTGCATTTGGGTAGAGACGCTTGAGAAATACAGGGCTGCCGGGCCCCGTGCCTGGAGCCGCGTGCCTCTTGTACTTGACAAGGTGCGCGAGCTTTGCATTGGCGTTTGGGGAGTGAGGCTTCAGAAGAGCTAGTCTGGTGAACCTCGCATTTGGGCTGCCAAACGCGGACTTCACGCGTCAGGTGTGGTACGCTGGTCTGAGCCTCGCGTCCTACTTCCGTTGGACAATCGGTCGTTCCAACTTGTAGTTGACGCGCACGCCTTCTCTGCCGCTGCTTAGCGTTCCTGTTTCGTCGTGGGGGTGGAAGGGAACCCCCGATGACCTGGTGCTGAGAAAGATGATAGACTGGTTGAACACTAGAAAAGTTGACCACGCGGGTCTCCTGAGAGACATTGGCGCGGGTGTTACACATGGCGCGACTGGCCACGACATCCTTCACAGCAGCTGCGTCTGAGAGAATCTCAGAGCGGACTTCGGGGCATTTCTTCGTAGAGACCCTGCGGTAGGCACGAGCCTTTGGGCTCTTGGAGCCGGAGGAAAGGAACTCTTCGTACTTTGCCTGGTCGAATTCTACGATAAGTGATTCGACCGTTTTCCCCATGTAAATGACGTCGCCTTGCGCCACCACCTGCTCATCAGTAGAGAAAGTAGTCCCCAGCGGAGTCGCCATCTCTTGTTTGGTACGGAGAATGGTTCGTGTAAAGTTTTCTTGAATCAATTGAAAGTTTACAACAAACTAATACCCCGACTACAAGGGAGGGGAAATGTTGAGTCTTGAATCTCCCCTTTGTTTAGTGCTGGGTTCTTCAAGTGGTGATGGAAAGTGAATCTTGTTTTTTGTTGATCGGGTGAACATCAGGAACTCTTGGGGATCTTCTCTTCGGATGGTAGACAGAGTAACACAACTCTGTCGACCAGAAATCTCAAAGAGATTGTAGGCAAAGGTTAACTTGTACGCAGCAAGTTACTTGAAGAGTTGGACTCTCTTTCCTTCTCTGTTGAAGCTCTCAAGTCAAGCTCTTCTCCTTGATTTCTCTGATCTAATCGACCGACCGACTAACTGACCCTTTCTCTATAGCAACAGGGCTATTTATAGAGGTTTTAAGGGTGAACGTGCCCCCTAAAAAAACTCCACAATGGGGGTTAACTTCCTCATTATGTGGGTGGTGATTGACCCCATAATAAGGGAAGTTATAACTGAGACGCGGGTTTCGACCCTCGTGCCTTGGTGCCGCAGTATCGCTGAGATGCGGGTTTCGACCCTCGCGCCTTAGTGCTGCAGTGCCGTTGAGACGCGGGTTTTGACCCTCGCGCCTTGGTGCCGAGATGATGGTCATAATTAGCCTTGCGTCTGGAGTTTGAAACTCTGCTTTTGAGGACTTGTCTTTAATGATTTTTAGACAGCCTACACCCACTTCACTGCCTCCCAATGACCCTGTCCAGTATCAACATGTATCTACTAATCATGGAGACAGCTTATGACAGATCTGGTCATGTACACACCATTGCATACATCAGACTACCAATTGCGCTAGCATATGATACGCGAGTCATGTACGCACGTTCTTCAACAGTTTTTAGAGACATAGTGACATTTAACTTGAAATGAGGAGCCAGTGGTGTACTTATAGATTTCGTATCCTTATCGATGTTGAACCTCTGAAGTACCTTTTGCAAATACCCCTTTTGTGTCAAGCTCACCTTGTCACTCCTTTGGTCTCGATCAATTTTCATGCCTAGCACCTTCTTTACTTTACCAAGATCTTTCATCTCAAACTCAGAAGATAAGTCTTTTTTCAATTCATCAATTGCGGATCTAGTTTTTGAAGCAATAAGCATATCATCTACATATAATAGTAGATAGATATATTCTCCTGTAGGTAGCTTGTTGTAATACACATATGGGTCATAATGGCTACGTGTGCATCTCTTTCCTCTGATGAAGCTTTCGAAACGCTTGTACCATTGTCTAAGAGATTGTTTTAATCCATACAACGATTTCTTTAGCTTGCACACCATGTTTTCTTTTCCTGCAGTTTTCAACCCTGTCGGCTGAGACATATAGATCTCTTCATCTAGATCGCCATGGAAAAATGCGGTCTTTACATCGAGTTGATCAAGGTCCAACTTGTACTGTGCTACCAGAGCTAATAAGATGCGAATTGAAGAATGCTGTATAATAGGAGAAAATACCTTATTGTAGTCAATTCCTTCTCTTTGTGCGTATCCTTTTGCTACCAATCTGGCTTTGTAGTGCACCATGTCTTCTTTGAGAGATCCCTGTTTCTTTGCATTTACCCACTTACAGCCAATTGCCTTCTTTCCTTTGGGCAACACGGTGAGTTCCCATGTGTCATTCTTGTTGGACCTTGCTTTTAATGATACATTTGTGAAGCCTTTTCAATGGAGCTCTATCTTATAAGTCTATTCAAGAGTTCTACATGATCAAGACTTTCCAAAGAGAGTTGCTATTGATGTGTATTGTAATGGTTTATAGTATGTTAAAAGTCTTGAAACACACACATATCATAGCCCTATTAGTCGACTTATAGCCTTTTATAGTCGACTTATACATAGTACAGTCGACTTGATATATATAGTCGACTAGTCTTTGTTCTGAAAAACATACCAACTCTCTGTTTCTGACCTGCACTTAATATTAGTCGACTTACTAATTTTCCTAGTCGACTAATACCTGGCCTAGTTGACTTATAAACTCTACTGGTCGACTAGTTTCAGTTTCTAGAAACTTGTCTTTTGATTCTATCTTGACCTAGTCGACTTGGTCTCTTTTGTAGTCAACTAACCCAGTGTAAATTGCCTAACCTAGTCGACTAACCCCTACCCCTAATCGACTAATGGCACTTCTGACTGTTGGACAGTTTCTTTTTTCTGGTGTTTTATCCAACGTTATCCAACGTTTATATATTCAAAATGGACCTGATAACTACCCTAATTGACTATAGATTTCAGCTATAAATAGGTATGTTATCCTAGGCTAAAAATACCAATCCAAATCAAAAGTTTTCTGACCAAAAACTCTGTTCAAAATTTTGGTTTTCTAAAAACTTATTTTCACTTTCTGTTTCTTCACCAATTCCTTCTCTACAAGATTTCTAAAAGTCCACCTATAAGAGCCCTTGTCCACAATCACATACAAATTCAAGGCTTATAGGATCATTTGTAATCACTCAAAGAAGAGCATTGTACAAGAGCGTCTTCGGGTTGAAGAGAGTTTGTACAAGGTGTTGTGGTCTTCTTGGTTGTAAGAAGAGTTGTACACATTTGGCAAAGTGGATTTGTCAAGTGGTGTGCAAGGTGTTGATTTTAGGTGTATAAAGTCAAAGGATAAAGAAAAATCTCAAGCGGGTAGCTTGGGGACTGGATGTAGGTCACGAGAACCGAATCAAGATAAATCTCTTGTGTTTGTGTTTGCTTTACTTTCTGAGATTTAATTTCCTTTTATTGCAAGTACTTTATTTTTATAACGCTAATATCTTTGTTTGAGTGTTGGCCTGTATTTTAGATCCAACAATTGGCATCATCTCGGGACAATTGGTATCAGAGCCCAGCCTGGCATACAAGCCCTGCATACCCAGTCAACAACCATACAAGAATGGCAACGGAGTTTCCTTCATCACAATTTAAAGAAGGACATTCTACACAACATCCACCACTATTTGACGGATCTAACTATAACTATTGAAAGTGTAGAATGAAGAACTACTTGTAATCGCTCAACTACGAACTATGGAACATAGTAGAAGCATAGTACACCAAGCTAACAACCAACTATACCGCGTGGAGTGATGATCAAAAGAAGAATGCGAATCTTGATGCCAAAGCGATGAATGCTTTATTTTGTGCCTTAACCAAAGAAGAATTCAACCATGTGTCAACAGCCACTTCTGCAAATCAAATATGGCATACTCTACAGGTAACACATGAAGGCACAAATAAAGTTAAGGAATCTAAAATTTCTATTCTTGTCCACAGGTTTGAACTTTTCAAAATGAAAGAGAATGAAACCATCTTAGAAATGGTTACAAGGTTCATGACATAACAAATTCCTTAGCATCCCTTGGAAAGGAATACACCCAAGTCGAAAAAGTTCGCAAGATACTTCATGCACTCACACCAGATTGGGAGAAGAAGACAACTGCAATCGAAGAAGCGATGATCTCTTAACAATGTCATTAGAAAACCTTAGTGGTAATCTAATGGCATATGAAGTGCAACTCGAAGACAAAAAGAATGATGAACAATAATCTCTCTCAAAGAAGAAAGAACTTGCCTTCCATGTATCCTCCGACACGGACAATTCAGATAACGATGGAGAGGAGATGGCAGTGCTTTCAAGAAAGTTCAGAAATTTCTTAAAGTAAGGTAAGTTTAAATGTTTTAATTGTAATAAAATAGGCCATATGAAGAAGGATTGCCCATTGCTCAAAAATAAAGGTAAATTCAAGAGCAAAAGTTCAGAAAGAAGAAAGACTACCAAGCATCTGGGAAAATAGTGATTCCTCTTCTCTGATGAAGAAGAAACCACTGAACATGCCAACATCTGTTACATGGCTCTAGAAGAAGATGAGGTACAATTTTCTGAACTCTTAGATGTATTTCAAGAATTATACAATGATCTTAAGAATGAAAAGATAAAGAATAAAGTTTTGATAAAGGAAAATGAAAAACTTTTCAAAGAAAATTCTTGTTATGCTTCTCAAATTTCTTCTATAAATTCTCAAAAAGATGATTTTGAAAAAGTGATATCATCATTAAAAAAGATAATGAGAATTTATTACAAAATAATGTTTTATTGAAAAGAGAAATTATGTCTTTAAATGAAAGAATTTCTGTTTTAGATAAAGACATCAATTTTCAAAATGAAGTATGAAGAGATTTTGAAAAATGTGACTAAATTTAATCGAGGAAAAGAAAAGTTGAATGATTTGTTATCATATCAGAAGATGTCATATAATCATTATGGTCTTGAATTTTTTGGAAAATCTACATATGTTAGTAATCCATATAATTCTTTTGTGAAAATAAATACTGATATTATTTCAAAAAGAATTAAGAACAAGTTCATATAGATTCCTAAAAATTTAAGCATTGTTGATAAAAATACTTATATTGCATCATACACACATGATATATTTAATTCATGCAATTATGTGTATGCTAACAGATGGAAACCAAATTCAAATTGGGTTTGGTCTCCTAAAGGTTAATGCTTTGATCTTATTATAATTGGTACCATTCTTATCTTTCAGGTACCATATAAGAAGTTTGATAAGAAAAATTATTTCAGAACATTTATCATATATATATGTTATGATATATTTGTTGCAGGGGGAGAACACATGTTTTTCTATATATGTTATAACCTGTTTTCTGCAGGGGGAGCACATATTTTCTGCAGGGAGAGAACATATAATATATTTTTTGCAGGGGGAGTACTCGTGCACACAAAGTGTCATCATTAAAAAGGGGGAGAATGTTGGACCTTACTTTTGATGATACATTTGTGAAGCCATTTTAATGGAGCTCTATCTTACAAGTCTATTCAAGAGTTCCACATGATCAAGACTTCCCAAATAGAGTTACTATTGATGTGTATTATAATGGTTAATAGTATGTCAAAAGTCTTGAAACACACATACATCATAGCCTATTAGTTGACTTATAGCCTTTTATAGTCGACTTATACATAGTATAGTCGACTTGATATATTATATAGTCGACTAGTCTTTGTTTTGAAAAACATACCAATTATCTGTTTCTGACCTGCACTTAATATTAGTCGACTTACTAATTTTCCTAGTCGACTAATACCTGGCCTAGTCGACTTATAAACTTTGCTGGTCGACTAGTTTCAGTTTCCAAAAACTTGTCTTTTGATTCTATCTTGACCTAGTTGACTTGGTCTCTTTTGTAGTCGACTAACCCAGTGTAAATTGCCTAATCTAGTCGACTAACCCCCTACCCCTAGTCGACTAATGGTACTTTCTGACTGTTGGACAGTTTCTCTTTTCTGGTGTTTTATCCAACGTTATATAACGTTTATATATTCAAAATAGACCTGATAACTACTCTAACTGACTATGGATTCCAGCTATAAATAGGTATGTTATCCTAGGCTAAAAACACCAATCCAAATCAAAAGTTTTCAGACCAAAAACTCTGTTCAAAATTCTGGTTTTCTGAAAACTTGTTTCCACTTTCTATTTCTTCACAAATTCCTACTCTATTGTGAAGATTTCTGAAAGTCCACCTATAAGAATCCTTGTCTACGATCACATACAAATTCAAGGCTTATAGGATCATTTGTAATCACTCAAAGAAGAGCATTGTACAAGAGCCTCTTTGGGTTGAAGAGAGTTTGTACAAGGTGTTGTGGTCTTCTTGGTTGTAAGAAGAGTTGTACACATTTGGGAAAGGGGATTTGTCAAGTGGTGTGCAAGGTGTTGATTTTGGGTGTACAAAGTCAAAGTAAAGGAAAATCTCAAGCGGGTGGCTTGGGGACTGGATGTAGGTCACGAGGACTGAATCAGGATAAATCTCTTGTGTTTGCGCTTACTTTAATTTTTGAGATGACCGAATCAGGATAAATCTCTTGTGTTTGCGCTTGCTTTACTTTTTGAGATTTAATTTCCTTTAATTGCATGTACTTTATTTCTGTAACGCTAATATCTTTATTTGAGTGTTGACGTGTATTTTAGATCCAACAATTGACATCATCTCGGGACCAACAGTTCTTGTATAGAGAGTTCATCTCTTCTTCCATGGCATCTTTTCACATCTTTGGTTCTGAACTGATTTTAGCTTCCCTATATGTGGAAGGGATTGTCTCTTCAATGACCGGAAGAGCATAGGCAACAACTAATCTGTAGTGAGCCATTCTGGTTTACGCATGTTCCTTCTTGGTCTTCTAACTGCAGTGGTTTCAAGATCATCACCCATGATCTGTTCTTGATCCTTATCAGCATCTACTTCGGCTACTTGATCATTACCTTGTGTCACCTTAGGCATGATCCTCAAAGATACTAAACTTTTTAGGGATGGTGGATTAGCATTATTCTCCACCTACTGCGATACTTCTTTGGTCTAGACAATCTCCACCTGCCGAGAGATTATAGGCTTCAACATTGAAGCCTCATTAAATGTGACATCTCTGCTGAAAATAAATTTCATATAATTAGGATCCCAGATTTTGTAGCCTTTTATTCCTTTCTCGAATCCTACAAACAATCCCTTCTTCACTCTTGGGTCTAACTTATCTTATTTAACATGATAGTAGGTTGGACAACCAAATACCCTTAGCAAATTATAATTAGGAGCAGTTTTTTCAAACCGAATCTCTAGAGGAGTTTTTCCTCCAATCGCAGAAGAAGACAACCTGTTGACAAGATAGCAAGCATATGCCAAAGCCTCAGCCCAAAAATTCTTCGATAATCTGGCATTAAATAACATACAACAAACCTTCTCTAGCAAGGTCCTGTTCACCCTTTCTGCTACCCCGTTCTCTTGTGGTGTTTCCCTTACTGTGAAGTGCCTTTCTATGCCCTCATCACGACATATCTTAAGGAAAGGATTAGACCTATATTCTCCTCCATTATCTGAACGGAGGACCTTGATTTTTCTTCCCGTACTTCTCTCCAAATTCCTTTTCCACTCCACAAATAATTTTAGGACTTCTCCTTTGTGCTTTATGGTATATACCCAACATCATCTGGAATAATCATCAATGAAAGTCAAAAAGTAGTGGTTACCTCTAATTGATGCAGCCTTGGTAGGTCCCCAAACATCGGTGTGAATGTAATCCAGAATCCCCTTGGTGCAATGAGTTGCTGTGCTGAATTTCACCTTGGTCTTCTTTCCAATGATGCAATGTTCACAAAATTCTAGCTTGCAGGTTCCGGCACCTTTCAATAATCCTTGTCTTGCAAGAGCTTGTAAAGACTTTTCACCTATGTGTCCCAGCCTCATATGTCATAGCCTGGTTGAGTCATCATCTGAATCAGTAGAAGTCGCCACTTGTCCTGTAATAGTACTACTCTTTAAGTAGTAAAGATTATTCTGACGAACGGCCTTCAGAACCACCATTGAGCCTTTCGTCATCTTGAGGACTCCATCCTTTATTGATACCACAAGACCCAAGTCTCCAAAGCTCTAACAGAGATAAGGTTTCTCTTAAGTTGAGGTACATACCTCATTTCCTTCAATTCTCCTACTATCCCATCGAATATCTTGATCTGGATTGTTCCGACACCTTCCATGGTACATGGATGATCATCGCCCATAACAACTGAACATCCCTCTAGCTTCTCAAAGTTAGAAAATCAATCCCTATTCGGGCACACATGGTAGGTGTTTTCATTAATTTTGCAAAGGGGAAAACTTACAAAAAAGGGGTCGAGGAGCTAAATTACAAGTATTCTAAAAAGATTACAAGTAGATCTCCTCTGTGATTCTGGAGAAATGTGCTGATAGGAGTCTGGTCAGCACGCGACCACTTTGTCTCTTTGACGATGCGATCGATGGGATTCCCTTCTCGCCTGATTCAGGGAATCGGAGAACAGAAGGTTGGTAGATTCCTCTTATTACTTCTCAAATTGCCTCCACTTGGGAATTCCTTCTCGCCTGGTTCCAGAAATTCCTTGAGAGGAAGGAAGGTATTAGGGTATTAGCACCCTGATTAGAGAAGCAGTTCTCTGAATTCTTGGAAGCAAGAGAATAGATCTCTGTTTAGCTGTCTCTCAGTGTGTCTCTTTGCCTGTGCGCGTGTGTTCTCTCCCTCTCCCTGTTTGTACCTCTGGTGGGCTATTTATAGGGAGAGCAGGGGTATAATCGTCCCATGAAAGTCTGAAAACAGATTGAGTTAATTTGTTTAAATCTGGAAAGTAGCCTTGCTGCGAGGCTAAAATTAGCTTCTGCGAAGCTAGGAATAGCAGGTAACATTGATCTCCTGATCTGTTTTGATTCTTTCCAAATAATTAAAAGATCTCCCTGATCTTCTTACTTGTTCTAGGAGAGTCAAGCGATTATGATAAACAACTACCAAATTTGATCTCAGATTTGATCTTGATTAGATTTGATCTTGATCTTGAATTAATTTGATCTCATCTGAAGATTTAATTGGTCAAAGGTTGATCATCAAAGTCCCGCAGCAGAGCTGCCGCGTCGAGCTCGCAGTGGAGCTGGAAGGAGCATCTGGCGAAGTCAGAAGAAAGCTCTTCAGCAGAGCTGGATAAACATCTGTGGCGAAGCTACCGACCACCCTTCTGCGTGGTTGCGTGTATGGCTTCGAGCGAAGCTAACTCTCTGCGGAGTTAACTGAGCACTTGAGGCGAAGCTATAAGTTAGCTCTCCGATAGAGCTTTGAACAGCTTAAAGGCGATGTTGGACAAACTTAGCCTCTCAGGCAAGGTTATCCCCTTGAGCTCATGTGATGCTAAGTGTTAAGCTAACCTAGCATCTTACACCTGCTTAGGTCTCTTCAAAGATAATCTGGGCTTACTGTCTGCTTTACTGGATCAGTAGAGTTCAACTTACTGATTCCCTCGGAGATAGGCACTGAACTGGTCGTCAGCTTATCTGTCACTTGTCTTTTATAAATATCAATAAGTTTATGAAAAACACCTAGAGGGGGGGGTGAATAGGTGTGATTGCTAATCTTAAAAATTTTAACTCTCTAAATGCGGAACCTAAAACAAGTGAGGCTCAACTTAGTACAATTCAACAAGTGTAGCCGAATTCCTCTTGCGAGGCTCTGGACTAAACTCCTCTTGATTCCCCTTGATATGGGTTGAGGCGCTATGTGAAGCTCTTGTTGGATGAGTACGGGATTGGCACACACAAGTATGAAATGGATGATATGAAGAATGATGCAAACACAATGATATATGGCAAGAATTACAGGCAAGCAAATAGTAGCACAAGAGATTTAAACAATATCACAAGTATGCAATAGAAAGCAATAAGGAACTATTGAAAAGTAAAGCAAGAATTGGACGCAAAGGCAATCGCAAACAAAGTGATTTGTTTCGAGGTTCGAGCCACCGCTCTACTCCCCGCCTTCACCTCCGTGAAGGGTTTCCACTATCCACCGAGGACGCCTTTATAATTTGGTCTACCGAAGACCGAGCACCGAGCTCCACCGAGTACAAAGGACCTCTACCGAAGAGGTTGCTCCACAAGGAAAGGATTACAAGAACAAAGTGATCACAACAAGATCACTACACTATTTCTTAAACTCTTTTACAAACACTCTCACTTCAATTACAACTTCACTATAGAATGAGTATTGAATTTTTGGCTCTATGAAGTGTGGTGAGAAAAACTTCAGTTGTAGAGTGATATTAGTAATCAAACACAACTGAAAAACAAGCTCAAAAAGAATTGAAATGAAAGTTTTAAACTCTTTTCTTTTCTCTTTTGAAAACAACACAAACTTGAGGATTTTTCTTAGTGATATGCAAGAGAGACTTCTCCTCTATTTATAGGGTTAGAAAATAGGTTAAAAATAATTTCTTTACACCTAATTTGACCTGCAAAAGCTCCCCAACAACTCTCCAAAAATCTGTTAAAGCTAAAAACAAAAACAGTTTTTCAGAATAGCCCAAAGAGGAAAGAGCCGTTAGGCTATAGCAGGCTTGGCGGTCGACCGGTCCGGTTGACCGCAAGCCCAGCTGCAAAGAGCCGTTGGCTCTCGGTCGACCGGTCCGGTCGACCGTCCCAAAAGAGGAAACACAGTTTCCTTCTTCCGGTCGACCGTCCGGTCGACCGAAAGAACCTGTGAGCAATTTGCTCTCCGTCGGTCGACCGGTCCGGTCGACCGACAGACATGCACAAACAGTGCATGTCCAGACACATCGCCGGTCGACCGGGCCGGTCGGCCGGAGTTGCCTGAAACAGAAAACTGGGCTGGTTTTGAGTTAGAAAAATTTTGAGAAATATTTTAAAAATACATATAGCTAAGTATTATGCAAAAAATAGTTTATACACATGTTTTATACAAGATTTTCAAGATATAAAGCTTTTGGTACATGTATATATAAACTAAGGCATAAAACTTAGAAATAACCATTTTCAAAACATAGGAAATATATGAAACAAGTGTGTGTGCAAATCCTAGAGCCAAATTTCATATACTCAAACTTTAACATTCTATTTCTTACAATGTTTCTAAGGACTTCAAGATCTTCAATAGGCTTCTTCATATAATCTTCAACACTTGTTCCTTGAGCCAATTGGAGTTGACTTGAGTCCAAATCCTTGTATTTGTGAGAGAAGACTTCTAGAATGAATAGAAACCTGAAACACACTTAAACAACAAATATTATTAGTACAAATAACTAATATGTTTTGTAATCATCAAAATACACTAATCATGGGTGATTGTAACCTTGGGCCAACAATCTCCCTCTTTTTGATGATGACAAAACATATAAGTTATTTAAACAATTAAAGGAAGAAGAGCTTGGAAAGCTCCCCCTCAAACAATGCTATGTAAAAAAAAAAATAACTATTAGTGAGATACATGAAGCATTGAAAACTCAATATTTTTGTCAAAAACTTAAATATCAATCAAACTTAATCTTATATACCAATTAAACTTATAGTAAATAAACTAAACTCAAACTATAAGCAAACTTATTTCTTTTTCAATAAACACTTAAACTTATATATTTTTCTCCATGAAATGAACTCAAATAGTATCAAACTTAAACTTGTAAATCAACAAACTTATTCTCCCCCTTTTTGTCATACATCAAAAAGGGTTAAAATAAAACAAAATAGAAATATTGTTAAGAATCTATCATGCAAACATTCAACTCACCACAAATAAATGAAAATCTAGCATAATCTAGAGGTTTAGTAAAAATATCGGCAAGTTGAAAATCGGTAGAAACATAATCAATATCAATATCACCTTTCTCATAGTGATCTCTAAGAAAGTGATACCTAATGTCAATGTGTTTGGTTTTACTATGTTGATTTGCATTCTTTGTCATGTGAATAGTACTAGTATTATCACAAAATATTTTAACATGATCAAAGTGTAAATCATAGTCAAGGAGAGTATGTTTCATCCAAAGAACTTGTGCACAACAAGCTCCGGCTGCAACATACTCCGCCTCGGCGGTTGAAAGGGCTACCGAATTTTGCTTTTTGGAAGACCAAGATACAAGACAATTACCTAAGAATTGACATGTTCCACTTGTGCTCTTCCTATCTACCCTACAACCCGCATAGTCGGCATCCGAAAAACTCTTCATTTCAAATAATCCGGTTTTAGGATACCACAAACCCATTTCAATAGTGCCCTTAAGGTATCTAATTATGCGTTTAACCGCAATTATGTGAGATTCTTTAGGACAAGATTGAAAACGTACACAAAGACAAACGGAAAACATAATATCCGGCCTACTAGCCGTCAAATAAAGCAAACTACCAATCATGCTACGATATAATTTAATGTCTACACTTTTACCTTGTTCATCCTTGTCAAGCTTTGTAGTTGTTGCCATGGGAGTTTTGCTTACTTTCGATCCTTCAAGCCCAAACCTTTTGATTAGTTCCTTTGTGTACTTGGCTTGATTGATGAAGATCCCATCCTTCTTTTGCTTGATCTGGAGTCCAAGGAAATAGTTGAGCTCCCCCATCATAGACATTTCAAATTCATCCTTCATGCATGACTCAAAAGCTTTGCAAAGAGATTCATTAGTAGAACCAAAAATAATATCATCCACATAAATTTGCACAATAAGAATATCCTTTTCTACATGTTTTGTAAACAAAGTTGTGTCAATTTTACCTTTCTTAAAACCATTTGAAATCAAAAATGAAGAAAGTCTTTCATACCAAGCCCTAGGGGCTTGTTTTAAACCATAAAGAGCTTTATCTAATTTAAAAACAAAATCCGGATGTGTAGGATCAACAAACCCGGGGGGTTGTTCAACATACACCTCCTCTTCAATAAATCCATTTAGAAAAGCACTTTTAACATCCATTTGAAATAATTTGAAATCTTTATATGAGGCAAATGCTAGTGTCATCCGTATGGCTTCAAGCCGTGCTACGGGTGCAAAGGTTTCTTCAAAATCGATCCCTTCGATTTGAGTGTAACCTTGGGCAACTAACCTAGCCTTGTTTCTAACTACATTACCCGATTCATCCAACTTGTTCTTAAAGATCCACTTAGTACCAATTGTTGGTCTATCGTGGGGCCTAGGAACAAGGTGCCAAACTTGGTTGCGCTCAAATTGATTGAGCTCCTCTTGCATGGCTAGCAACCAATATGAATCGGCCTCGGCTTCGAGGACATTTTTGGGTTCAATATGAGAAATGAATGCATAGTTACCACAATAGTCATGAAGTCTAGAGTGAGTAGTTACCCCTTTTGATACTTCACCTATGACGAGGTCCTTGGGATGATGTGGATTGTATCTCCAATCCTTTGGTAGTGGTTGAGTAGGCTCCACCTCATGTGTTTGATTTTCATTTCCTTGTGCCTCTTCCAGCTTAGCTTCGCTTCCTTCATCATCCTTTGGTTTGTCTCCCATAGTAGAAGCATCCTCCAAGGTCACTTTCTCCAAACCTTCATCCAATGCATCTATTTCTACAACATTCTTAACAAACTTGTTAGATTCCTCAAATTTAACATGAATAGACTCTTCAATAGTCAATGATGATCTAATGAAAACTCTATAAGTCTTACTAGTGTTTGAGTAACCTACAAAAATAGCCTCATAAGATCTAGCATCAAACTTTCCTAAATTATCTTTTGTATTTAAAACAAAACATTTGCATCCAAAAATTTGAAATAAGAAACATTTGGTTTTCTAGAAAAGTACATTTCAAAAGAAGTTTTAGTAGTATTTTTACACAAGAAAACACGATTTGATATATAGCATGATGTATTAACGGCCTCGGCCCACAAATAATGTGGTAGACCATATTCACTTAGCATTGTCCTAGCCATCTCTTGTAATGTTCTATTTTTCCGTTCAACTACGCCATTTTGTTGTGGAGTTCTAGGACAAGATAGTTCATGCTTTATTCCATGTTCATCACAAAAAGTGATAAAGGGTTGGTTAATGAATTCACCTCCTCTATCACTTCTTATTCTCAAAATCGAAACATCTTTTTCTTTTTCAACTCTTTTCTTAAAAGTTTGGAAATACGAAAATGCTTGGCTTTTATGTTCAAGAAAGAAAACCCAAGTAAATCTTGAAAAATCATCAACCAAAACATAAGCAAATCTATTTCCACTTAGACTTTTAGTTTGTGTAGGCCCAAAAAGATCCATATGGATTAACTCCAAAGGACGTGATGTCATGATATCCTTAATTGACTTGAAAGAAGACTTAGTTTGTTTCCCAAATTGACATGCGTCACAAACTCGGTCCTTTTCAAAATTCAAGCAAGGAATACCTTTCACCATTTCCTTTGTGTTTAACCTAGAAATGTGATCAAAAGAAATATGCCCTAATCTCCTATGCCACAACCAAGAGTCATCATCGAGGGCTTTCAAACAAGTAATATTACAAGACATATTTAACATATCAATCATATAAACATTACTTTCACGAAAACCGAAAAATACACAAACATTAGAAGTTCTATCAATTACTTTACAAGCAACATTATCAAAAACAACATCAAAACCTTTATCACAAAGTTGACTAACACTCAAGAGATTATGCTTGAGGCCATCAACTAAAACTACATTTTCAATTAAAGGAGAGGTGCCAAGTTTTACATTACCAATACCGATGATTTTACCCTTGGCGTCATCTCCGAAGGTGACGGTGCCACCTTCATGATATCTTGATAGGGTTGCAAAGTTGTTGATGTCCCAAGTCATGTGCCTTGAGCAACCGCTATCAAGATACCACAATCCTCTACGTCGTTGGGATTTGGAAAGTACCTACATCATTTAACATAATTGTTGATTTTGGTACCCAAACTTTCTTGGGTCCTTTAAAGTTAGTGCCTCGAACCCAAACATTATGACGTGATACGTTTAATCTATCATAGCAAAAATTAGCTAAGTGCCCTTTCTGTCCACAATGTGAACATGAGAACACTCTACCATACATGAATGCATGATGTGTATGTGTAGTGTGAGCATGTTTTGGGGTTTTGCCATGTTGTTTAGGTTGTGTAGCATGAACATGAACATGAGCATGAGCATTTTTCTTTGGGGCTTGTTTCTTAGGAAACATAGCCTCAATTTTCTTCTTGTTAAATTCACAATTTTTCAAAACAACACTTAATGAGTCTAATCTTTCCTTAAGCATAGAAACTTCATTAGAATCAATTAGTGGGACCTTACCTTTGCAAGAAATTTTATATTTTTCAAAATCATTTTTAGTAGTGGCCAAGGTGGAAACCAAATCATCCTTTTCTTTTGTAAGAGTAAAAACTTGATGACTTAAAGATTCATTTTCCTTTTTCATTTTTAAATACTTTTTCTTTAAGAAATCATAATTTTGTGACAATTCAACAAAAGCCTCTTCTAATTCATCCATAGAAAGCTCATTATCATGGGAAGGGGAAGAGGTTACCTTGCTTGTGCCTTCATTAGCCATGAAGCACATGTTGGCGGTGTCTATTTCTTCCTCGGATTCGGTCTCCGAATCCCAAGTTGCCTTCATAGCCTTCTTCTTGTAAGGCTTCTTTGAAGTGGAGGGCTTAGCTTTGTCCGGGCACTCCGCAACAATGTGTCCGGGTTTTTGGCAATTGAAACAAGTGATTTTCCTTTCTTCTTTGCCTCCTTGCCATCTTCTTCTACCTTGGTACTTCGCCTTGTTGTACATCCTCCGGACGTTCTTTACAAGGAGTGAGAGCTCCTCATCATCTTCTTCCTCATCGTCTTCATCGGAGTGTGTGGCATGACTCTTGAAAGCGATCGTCTTCTTCTTGGAAGGAGCCATTTCCTCCCTTGCCTTCCTTTCCATCTCATGGGTTTTAAGGTTCCTAATGAGACCTATAAGCTCAATCTCTTCATTATCGTTGAGTTCCTTCAAGGTTGTTGCTTTAACTTCCCATGAAGGAGGAAGAGCCCGGATGATCTTCCTTACTCTTTGATCATTGTTGATATCTTCACCTAAAGAAGAGAGTCCATTAGTAATCTTGGTAAATCTTGTAACCATATCATCTATGGTTTCATTTTCTTGCATGCTAAATGTTTCATATTGGGACCGAAGAAGGTCAATCTTAGCCTTCTTTACTTGTGAGGTCCCCTCATGTGTGACTATCAAGTGTGACCAAATCTCATATGCGGATTTGCAATGGATAACCCTAGCTATGTCATCATCATTTAGGGCTTGTAGGAGTGCATAATGAGCTTTGGCATTGGCATCGAATTCCTTAGTCTCTATTTCGGACCAAGTGGATTCGTCACCGGGGGGTACACTAAAGGACTTAGTCACGGCTTTTGCAACTCGGCTACCTAGAGATTGCAAAAACACGGTCATCTTAACCTTCCATATGGGAAAGTTAAGTCCATCAAACTTAGGAGGGGTTTTAATACCATCGGCCATTTTTACTATATGAATATGAATGAAATGATTAGCAAATTAGGATCTTCTCTAAGGTTGTTAAACCAAATCCTAGAGTCCAAGCTCTGATACCAATTGAAAAACACCTAGAGGGGGGGTGAATAGGTGTGATTGTTAATCTTAAAAATTTTAACTCTCTAAATGCGGAACCTAAAACAAGTGAGGCTCAACTTAGTACAATTCAACAAGTGTAGCCGAATTCCTCTTGCGAGGCTCTGGACTAAACTCCTCTTGATTCCCCTTGATATGGGTTGAGGCGCTATGTGAAGCTCTTGTTGGATGAGTACGGGATTGGCACACACAAGTATGAAATGGATGATATAAAGAATGATGCAAACACAATGATATATGGCAAGAATTACAGGCAAGCAAATAGTAGCACAAGAGATTTAAACAATATCACAAGTATGCAATAGAAAGCAATAAGGAACTATTGAAAAGTAAAGCAAGAATTGGACGCAAAGGCAATCGCAAACAAAGTGATTTGTTTCGAGGTTCGAGCCACCGCTCTACTCCCCGCCTTCACCTCCGTGAAGGGTTTCCACTATCCACCGAGGACGCCTTTACAATTTGGTCTACCGAAGACCGAGCACCGAGCTCCACCGAGTACAAAGGACCTCTACCGAAGAGGTTGCTCCACAAGGAAAGGATTACAAGAATAAAGTGATCACAACAAGATCACTACACTATTTCTCAAACTCTTTTACAAACACTCTCACTTCAATTACAACTTCACTATAGAATGAGTATTGGATTTTTGGCTCTATGAAGTGTGGTGAGAAAAACTTCAGTTGTAGAGTGATATTAGTAATCAAACACAACTGAAAAACAAGCTCAAAAAGAATTGGAATGAAAGCTTTAAACTCTTTTCTTTTCTCTTTTGAAAACAACACAAACTTGAGCATTTTTCTTAGTG
Source organism: Agave tequilana (assembly GCA_038442645.1). Classification (NCBI taxonomy): domain Eukaryota; kingdom Viridiplantae; phylum Streptophyta; class Magnoliopsida; order Asparagales; family Asparagaceae; genus Agave; species Agave tequilana. The sequence goes on from JAVJIF010005962.1 coordinate 145,740, forward strand.
ATATGCAAGAGAGACTTCTCCTCTATTTATAGGGTTAGAAAATAGGTTAAAAACAATTTCTTTACACCTAATTTGACCTGCAAAAGCTCCCCAACAACTCTCCAAAAATCTGTTAAAGCTGAAAACAAAAACAGTTTTTCAGAATAGCCCAAAGAGGAAAGAGCCGTTAGGCTATAGCAGGCTTGGCGGTCGACCGGTCCGGTCGACCGCAAGCCCAGCTGCAAAGAGCCGTTGGCTCTCGGTCGACCGGTCCGGTCGACCGTCCCAAAAGAGGAAACACAGTTTCCTTCTTCCGGTCGACCGGTCCGGTCGACCGAAAAAACCTGTGAGCAATTTGCTCTCCGTCGGTCGACCGGTCCGGTCGACCGACAGACATGCACAAACAGTGCATGTCCAGACACATCGCCGGTCGACCGGGCCGGTCGGCCGGAGTTGCCTGAAACAGAAAACTGGGCTGGTTTTGAGTTAGAAAAATTTTGAGAAATATTTTAAAAATACATATAGCTAAGTATTATGCAAAAAATAGTTTATACACATGTTTTATACAAGATTTTCAAGATATAAAGCTTTTGGTACATGTATATATAAACTAAGGCATAAAACTTAGAAATAACCATTTTTAAAACATAGGAAATATATGAAACAAGTGTGTGTGCAAATCCTAGAGCCAAATTTCATATACTCAAACTTTAACATTCTATTTCTTACAATGTTTCTAAGGACTTCAAGATCTTCAATAGGCTTCTTCATATAATCTTCAACACTTGTTCCTTGAGCCAATTGGAGTTGACTTGAGTCCAAATCCTTGTATTTGTGAGAGAAGACTTCTAGAATGAATAAAAACCTGAAACACACTTAAACAACAAATATTATTAGTACAAATAACTAATATGTTTTGTAATCATCAAAATACACTAATCATGGGTGATTGTAACCTTGGGCCAACAGTTTAGACATTGTTCAGGCCAGTAAGAATCTTGTCTTTTTTAAAGTGTCAACAAAACCCCCTTCAAAGTTTTTGAAAGTCTGCAATAGAATGGTTCAGGCTTCGAAATACTTTGAATTGCTTTGATTGATGGTATGTGAAGTACGAACGTTACCATAGTGGTTGAGTTCAGCTTCGCTTTGCTTCCGGATTGGAATAAGTTCACCGAGGAATCGTGTAGATTCGCGATTCTGGGTAGCTTCGCGTCTGGGTAGCTTTGCATTCGAGCTCCCGAAGTAGTTTCGCTTCAAATCGGTTTTGGAACGTCGTTCCTTTCCCGAGGCTAACTGCCTTTCGGCTAGTTACGAGAAGGATTGCTCTTTTTTCGAGATTAGAATAACCTCTCTTGCATTAACAAGGAAGATCATTGCTTCCTCGTGCCTTTCGAAGGAAGACTATTCCCTTTCTCAAGGCTCAGTAAATGCCTTAAATTCGCTCGCATTTCTAAGCTTGAAGCAGCGGCGGTGCGATCAGGCCATGAGGCCTATAAATAGGACACTTAAGGTCCTCTACAGAGAAGTAATCTGTTCATGATATCTCCTGGTTGTTCTGAGAAGTATACTCAGATCTCTGAAATAGTGGGGGTGCCCACTTTGGTTATTAACCGGCCAAGAACTGGTGAGTCTCGGTCATCCAGAGGCTTTACCAATGGACAAATGACTTTAGGGAGTTTATCTCCCTTAATTTAGCTTTGTCAGCTGGCTCAGGGATTGATTTCCCTTGTTCTTCATTTTGTATCTGACTGATTTGGATCTGTTGCATCTGCCTGTTAAGTTCGCCATATATGCAAGAATTGGGGACTTAGTCTCTTCAAGGATGAGCCGGTCTTGCCATATAGGTGGGGTCAAGACTGTGTCCTTCTGGATGAGTCTGGCTTAGCCATATAGGCGAGGTTAGGACTTAGCTCTTTTTGATGCTTCTTCAGTATAACTGTCTTAGGCGGAGCTAAGACTTGGCTTACGCTGAGCTAGCCCATCATCACTGTTCTGTTTAACTGAAATCCATCCTTAAATTGCAACTGAATCGGATATAAATTGCTTCGGCCCAAAGAATTTAACTTAGCGTATCATGCTTGCATTTTCCTTTGATTTACTGCTAACTTGTTTCCAGTTTGTATTGCAGTGAACTATGCTCGCCCGTCTTTCATCTTAATGAAAGAGACCAGAAAATTGTCTCTTGATTTTCAAGTTGAAACTTTGGCCATGAACAGGAGGAACAAACTAGGGCAGCTGATGCGTGTTCCTAAAAGAGGTTGGCAGTCGCTTATCCGAGATGATCCACTTCGAGAAGGGGCTGGTAGTTGCTTATCCGAGATGATCCACTTCGGGAAGGCGGACGTCACCTGTAAGGTCTCGGATCCTTTGCCAATTTTCATCAAAGACGATCTAGCTTCTTGATAGTAAAATCTGCCATTATGTGAAGGATTATGGCCTTGTACAGGAGGAAGGTCTTTCGTGTCCAGTTAGTTTTGCTTGGAAGTATATAGGACCACTTGTATGCCTTTGAAGCAAATGATTCGGTTGTACGAACCACCTTGATGTAGCGCAAATGTATCTTCCCTTTTGAATCGATAAAAGTTTATTTTCCACTGTTTATCTACTTTGTTTTTCTTCTTTTTGACTCGAGAACACCTGGAGTGGACTAGCTTCGGTAAGCCTTTTCCTTAGGAGGAAATGAAAACTCTTAGCCGAGCTAAGCAAAGATAGATTTTCAAATAAGTCAGGAGCCAGTTTCTGACGAAGCCAGCACAGAATTTCCGCGAAGCTAGAGATGTACTTTTAGCGGAGCTAAAGCATGTTTTTCAGTGAAGTTATTCATGCGTCGTGCTAAGTCAGGACTAGACTCACGGTAGAGTTAGCCTTTAGTGGGGCTGAAGTAACGCTTCTTGGGAAGGCGCTTTAGGCACCGTTTCAAATTAATTTGAAACGACTGCCTGCGCTTCTTTCGAGGAGGCGACATTTAGGCAATCATCAGCCTATAAAAACCTGATCGGGTTGAAAGAGAAAGCACCTCTTCTCTTTGAATTTTCAGAGCACGCTGACTCTTTCCTTCTTCTTCCTCCTTCGTTTGGAAATTCAAGTTCTTCAGTTCTCCAATGGCTCCCAAAAGACGAGCAGGAAAAGAGGTAGTGATTAATACACAATATTGCATATTTTACCACATAATCCCCATGCATATTGCAAATAAATATATAATTTTTACTCATCTTCTCTATATTTTTACAGGTCCATAACTGAAATGAGAGAAAGCCCAAAAATCACTTTAATTAGCAATAATTAAAGAGATTAATTTCAAGCCCAAGATAAAGCCCAAGTTTAAATCCAGGATCCAGAGAATTCTACGTAACAACTCAAGATTCTAGAAGGCCACGTGAATAACAATCTCGTAACCAACCTGTACCAGAAAGTTGTTACCCAACAGAGTTAGTTGAGCCGCAAAATCCGGGATTTTCCCACCATTTTGCGGCAAGGATAAGGCAGTTGAGTCCCAGATTTTGCGCCAACAAACTGGGTTCTGGATCCTTCTCCCGAGGCCTATAAATACTGCACTTGGACCTGCGAGAAAAGACTGAGCAGAGAAGAAAGAGAGATTAGGGATTAAGCTTTGTATTTTTGTTAGTTTTTCTCTAGGATTTTTGTAGCTCTCTAGATCTTCTTCCTCTCTAGAAATTCTGTAAGAGAGAGTTTGTAAGAGAGAGAAAGCTTGTGTACATCAAGGAGTGACAACTTGTGAAGCAAGGATTGACCATTCTTTTCTCTCTACTCTTGCATTTTCTAGTGTACTTGTTTTCTTTACTTGCTTTCTTTACTTTCTTGCAATTTAATTCATGCTTTGCTTTTATTTTGTAATGGCTTGTAGCTAACTTTTCTACCATGTACTAGCTAACCACTAACCTTGCTAACTACTAACTCATGGGTGATTGTTATCTTTAATCTTGCAAGTTGGATGGTCTTCTCTTCTCCGATGGGTTAAACCCCCCGTCATCCAAGTGGGAAAGTAATTAGATCAACACGCAAGACGAATCTATGCCGATGAATCAACATGAGGCACGCATTCACTATCACGGAGTTTAGTAAGTTTTAGCAAGGTAGTAAGGTTAGCTAGTCATGGTTTTCTTCCATTCAAGTTTTCTAAAGTTTTCTTTTTTTTTTAGTTGTTAGTCCAAATCCAATCTTGATTTTGATTTCTTTTACATTTTCCATCATGAACATATCCATCCATTCTTTCATTTCTTTTTCATTTGATTCTTTATTCTTTTAAAGCAAAGAAGAATCTTCGTTTTCTTTTCTTCACTACCTATCGTAAAGCTTCCATCGCGAGCTCTCCCTGAGAATCGACTCGGTATAGCCCTATGCTATAACGGAGATAAGAAAGGGTATATTAATCATCTTTCATACATTTGTGGAGTGATCTAAGCACTTAAGGTTGTTTCTAAACCTTATCTCCTTAATTGAATACATATATTTGTGCTCATTTATACTCCATAATACAACACCTTTCCCGTCTCAATCAAATTTTTGGCGCCGTTGCCGGGGAGAGCAACGTTTTAGGTTTAAAGTGAAGAACTAAACGAATCTTCTTCTCTGTTGCAGGTTACAGGTTGAAGAAAACAGGAACTTTGCATTGCAGTGACATATAAGTGGACCTGGGCCTCTGCTCTTGAAAGCAGAGACCAGGATCCCTCCAAATTGCCGCAAAATCCTGGCTTTTGCCGCAAATTTGCGGCAATAAGGAGTGCACTACTGATCATTTTTCTGCAGGGTCTCTGATTCTGCAAAATACTTCTGCTGCATTACTTAATTTCCTGTATTATTCACCCTATACCTGCTTAATAAAGTCAACAGTAAAAAATTGGTTGTAATCGTTAAAAGTTGATTAGACATTTGCATTTCTAGGCACGTGTCTTTTCAATTCATTTACTTTTACTGTTGAAGAGTGCTGGATGCAAAGTACGTAAGCATTGCATGTAGACTAGGAATCATCTCTTGCTTGATTTTCATGCTTTGAGTGAATCCTTGTTATCTATCTTGTACACTTGCACAATTCAATTTTAAGGGCATAACCGATAAATAAGATAAGGTGGGGAGTTCATTACCCTTTCCTTAGCCTGAAAACCACAATCCGAGCACTCACTAACCCAAGCCTAATTTAATAAAAAAAAGTAGACGTTGGCCCTAGGGACATCTCGGACTCACTTAGGAGATTATCCTAAGGGGGAAAAGTGTTGGAATTTAACTCTTGCAAAATCAGTGTCTAGGAAAGGGATTGAGGGCCGAAAGCCCGAAGGTTGCTGGTTACTTAATTAAGGAACATCTCTGACGGAAAACCTCCCAACAACCTTGACCTTTCCTGGCTGATTAGCTTGTGGTCAACGTCTACACTAAACCTCCCGTGGACAGTCTAATCAGTTAGGAGTCGTCTAGGTCATAGGTCTACCCTAACTTAGGTTAGAATTTTTTTTTCTTGATTGTTTATTTGTTTGTTTCTTTTTGTTTGTATTATGTGATATGGCTTACAATCACAATTCTTTCCATCCTAATAATAATCCATATTTCACACCAACTCTATTCTATTCGAATAATTCCAACCCGGCGTTTTACAATATGCATCAACCACATACACCGGGTTGGCCTTATCCGAATCAATATGACCCATACCCCCATCTAATAACTATAATTTCCATAATGATTTCAACTCTTCACCGAGTCATTGGGGATTCACGTACCCCGAGTCAAATTTTCAAATTCCTTGTCCACCATATCCACCCAGTCCACAACATTTTCAAGATACATACTCAGTTCCACCAGTCCAGAATGTAACACCATCAATTTTGGAAATGAGTATGCGTGAGTCCAAACACAAATCCCAAAATCTGATGGACTCACAATTTCATTATCACTTCCAAGATAACACTTCATCTTTTCATCAAAACAATGAAGTCATCAATTATGGAAAGATGCTTGAAGACATGACTCATGCTCAAAATGCTAGAAATCGTGACATAGATATGATGGTCGAATCTTTACGTTCTCACCGTTTGGCCAGATCTAGTGTCACTAGCCACTCTGTTAAAGAAGATGAGTCATGTAATTTTGGAAATCCAGATTCTATTTCAGCACAACCACCTGAACTTGTCCAAACTTCAGTTCCCATTGACATTTTGGCAAGTTTTCCATTTCCTGAAATTGAACTTGAACATGAATATGATCCTGAACTTCCACTTGATGATTCAATTTTCCTTCCTGATTCAATTATGACTCCAGTATCTTCACATGATTTCACTTCATTTCCTGAGTCAGTATTGGATCCAGTGCCTATCCATTGTGAAATTGAATCACCAATATTTTATGATGATCATATTGAACTTGACCAATTTCATACTTTTGAAAGTCCCATTGATAAATTGGCAAGTTCACATTTTTGTGGAATTGAACTATATGAGGAATGTGATCTTGAACCCCAACTTAGTGATTCAATTCTTTTTCCTGATTCAATAATGACTCCGGTATCTTTACCTGACTTCAATCTTTTCCCGGAGTCGACATTGGATCCTTTCCCAATTCATAATGAAGTTGAATCACCCATCTTTGAGGATCACATTGAACTTGACCAATTATACACTTTTGATGATCCTATTGACAAATTGGCAAGTTCTCCATTTTGTGGAATTGAACTCAATGAGAAATTTGACCTTGATTTTCTCAATCTCTTTACTTCTGAAACTGATTATACAATTCTGACAGAAGATGCTGACCTTAGTTTTGAAGAATTGTATGGCGATGAGCTTGAATTCCTTAATCTTGGAAGTAAAGAGATATCAACCATATTAAGTCACATCCCATTGGAAAATGATTGTGGACTTGAGCTTCATTTTCTTGACTTGGACCAAATTCCTGAACTCATTCCGACTCCTGAACCATCACTTGACTTAAGTCACAATCCTGAGTCAGTATTCCTTCCTGAGTCCAAGTTAACTGTTCTATCATTTCATACTCCATTCTGGGACAAGGATCTTGATAAACTTGACTCTGAAATTATTTTGAAAATTTGGAAATTGGATGGGGTCAAATTCCTAATAAAAATCATACATGCATACATCATTCTTGTGGGTCATATTCATGATATTTCTGGTGGGTTCCTCAAAACCCAAAGCAAAGTTGATTGGGCCATGTTTCGTGGACCAATCAGACCACCACCGGAACCACCACCTTAAGATAATTTTTTTTCCTTCCCTTTCCATTTTGTTTCATGCATACATATATCATGATGCATTGAGGACAATGCATGAAATAAGTGTGGGGGAGGGTTTACTAACATAGAGTTTTTAGATTTTCTTTCTTTTACATTTCTTTTACAAAAATATAAAAAAATTTAAAAATAAAAAAAAACTTTTTGAAATAAGCGACAAAGTTTAGATCTATTTTTAAGAAAATTAAGATGTATCTTAGAAATTAAGAAAGCCTTAATTATGACATCTTAAACCTAGTTGAAATAATAGATCTTGTTTGAAATTATAGGCTAAGTAAGTAAAATTGGGGAGATATTTTTATCTTGAATTTTTACCTTAGATAAATATGCACTTTTATACTTACACATTTCTTGGGATGGAGACAAAGACCAAAAATGCCATAAAAAAAAAGAAAAAAAATATATAAATAAAACATCACCTATTAAGCTGGATAAATGTGCCTCAAGAAGCATGATTATTCATGCCTAACGGTGGTAAAGGAAATAAATAATCCCCTTTAGTTTTGTGGCCTTTTTTACTCGAGACCTTAAACCCGAGGGATGTTTTCTCATCTGGTGCCCTAAGACCGTCTGGTTTGGGAGTCATCGGTTAAAGGCTCGTTACAAGGGTAAACTAGAAAGCCTAAACTAAGGGAAGAAAAAGCAGAAAAAAATATATATATATATAAATAAATGGCTTGATGGTTGGAGTTGAAATCCCAGAAATTTTCACTGAGCACGCTGTGCATATTATCTATGTTTTATGAAAGATAAAGTATTCAATTCAATTTTGAATTCTTACCTTAATTGAAGACAAGATCTTGCATAGAGATTAAGTTTAAGAAAGAATGATTATAGGTGGACTTATGACCTTGGATCACTTATATTTTTGCAAAAATAGTTCGAAAACATGTCTCTCTTTCAAAATGCGTTTTCAAAACACTAACATTTGTCTTCTTTCTTTATGGATTTTGTGGGTGTAATCCGCTGAAAACCCTCAGGAGACAACACTCCTCCTCTAGGGTAACCTAGAGGTTTAACGGCTTGTTGCACACGCTCAGTGCAATCGCGTCACCTGCGAAAGTGGTGTAATAAATTTGTAGTATAGTTTTTCTTTTTTTTTCTTTGTTTTGCTCGGGACGAGCAAAAGAATAAGTGTGGGGGTGTGATTAATACACAATATTGCATATTTTACCACATAATCCCCATGCATATTGCAAATAAATATATGATTTTTACTCATCTTCTCTATATTTTTACAGGTCCATAACTGAAATGAGAGAAAGCCCAAAAATCACTTTAATTAGCAATAATTAAAGAGATTAATTCCAAGCCCAAGATAAAGCCCAAGTTTAAATCCAGGATCCAGAGAATTCTACGTAACAACTCAAGATTCTAGAAGGCCACGTGGATAACAACCTCGTAAGCAACCTGTACCAGAAAGTTGTTACCCAACAGAGTTAGTTGAGCCGCAAAATCCGGGATTTTCCCGCCATTTTGCGGCAAGGATAAGGCAGTTGAGTCCCAGATTTTGCGCCAACAAACTGGGTTCTGGATCCTTCTCCCGAGGCCTATAAATACTGCACTTGGACCTGCGAGAAAAGACTGAGCAGAGAAGAGAGAGAGATTAGGGATTAAGCTTTGTATTTTTGTTAGTTTTTCTCTAGGATTTTTGTAGCTCTCTAGATCTTCTTCCTCCCTAGAAATTCTGTAAGAGAGAGTTTGTAAGAGAGAGAAAGCTTGTGTACATCAAGGAGTGACAACTTGTGAAGCAAGGATTGATCCATTCTCTTCTCTCTACTCTTGCATTTTCTAGTGTACTTATTTTCTTTACTTGCTTTCTTTACTTTCTTGCAATTTAATTCATGCTTTGCTTTTATTTTGTAATGGCTTGTAGCTAACTTTTCTACCATGTACTAGCTAACCACTAACCTTGCTAACTACTAACTCATGGGTGATTGTTATCTTTAATCTTGCAAGTTGGATGGTCTTCTCTTCTCCGATGGGTTAAACCCCCCGTCATCCAAGTGGGAAAGTAATTAGATCAACACGCAAGACGAATCTATGCCGATGAATCAACATGAGGCACGCATTCACTATCACGGAGTTTAGTAAGTTTTAGCAAGGTAGTAAGGTTAGCTAGTCATGGTTTTCTTCCATTCAAGTTTTCTAAAGTTTTCTTTTCTTTTTAGTTGTTAGTCCAAATCCAATCTTGATTTTGATTTCTTTTACATTTTCCATCATGAACATATCCATCCATTCTTTCATTTCTTTTTCATTTGATTCTTTATTCTTTTAAAGCAAAGAAGAATCTTCGTTTTCTTTTCTTCACTACCTATCGTAAAGCTTCCATCGCGAGCTCTCCCTGAGAATCGACTCGGTATAGCCCTATGCTATAACAGAGATAAGAAAGGGTATATTAATCATCTTTCATACATTTGTGGAGTGATCTAAGCACTTAAGGTTGTTTCTAAACCTTATCTCCTTAATTGAATACATATATTTGTGCTCATTTATACTCCGTAATACAACACCTTTCCCGTCTCGATCAGGTTGCAACCTCTATGACGGAGGGTCCTTCTCCTCCTCCGGTCATCGAACGACCTATCGCGGATAGGGATCTTTCCCTTTCGATCAGAGATTTTCATCTCTTTTTTAAAGCCGATTTCTGGCTATCTTCCGAGGAATCCAGAGCGATCAATCATGATCTGGTGATCTTAGGGAGTTTAACTCCCTGAATTTCCCTTGATTTCTTGATTGGGAATTTTTAAGAACTGAAGAGTTTCTTCTCCAGGCTTCCGAGCGAAGCTATCCCTTAGGCGGTTCACATCCTATTGAATGATAGGGTGCGAAGCTAAGCTTTGGAATGTAACTGAAAAGGACTGCCCTTAAAATAATTTTTAGGCAGCAGTACCTTTCTGACGAAATTAGCCCCTGGGGCTTCGTCGCATTCTGTCGTTCGAGGGCAAGCTTCCAGAGCGAAGCTAATACTTGGATATTTTCCTGCATCCTGTCTTCATGTGGAGTGCGGAGTTAAACTGCAGCTGCGAAGCTAAGCTTCGGGGCGAGGCTATTGTTAGGACAGTTTTGTCGGAGAGTGAAGCTATGCCTTAACAAAAATTACATTCTTGTTTTAGCTCTCGTTTGGTTAATGAACTAATCATAGTTTCTTCTTCTTTTTGCAGTGTACATACTCCTAGTCCTCTGAACAGTCTCTTTGGCACAGCCAGGGTCTGGATGGCAACGTCAGCTTGCAGTTTTAAGGGCAGGCTTTACTATTCAGCGAGCGAAGCGCTCCTGCTCGGGATGCACTTATTCATGGTGGGGATAACGCACCATGAGGAGCATCTTAGCTACTGCTCCCCTTGAAGATTCTGACTGAAAAATCTATCGAAAGCCCAGCTTCATGTTCGGAGATGCAGCGCTAGACAACGATCAACAGCTGCTAGCTGGAGAGGAGCAGTGGATTTTCAATTTGGATGGTGAGAAGTACTATCTCCCATCTAGCGACATTTTCCCTTGTCCTTCTTTCAATGTGTGACGAGGGCTGGGAAGATGCAGTGGCAAATGACTCGGACTACTGACTCCGTTCACGTAGGGAAGCTGATAATTCCGTCCCCCGGTTACACAAGGGCGGGTCCTCCTCGCTGCATATTGGGTCTCCACCCTGGGAATGTACTTCCAGACATCCCAGTGGGAGAAAACCCCGTGGTGGCTCAGACCTTTGGAAACCAGTTCTTTAAAGTTTGTGGCAATTATCCAGCCACTGATTTTAGGACTCCAGGGTGGATTCACCCTCCCAAGGCATGATAGAGGGACTTGACTCTATATGTTCTTGCTCATTTTGAGGAGGATCTGGAGAGGCTGGGACTTTATGAGGCCGTCAGAGCGACCTGTTATGGCATTCAGATGAGCGTAGCAAACTTTTACGTCATCTTTGAGTTGTACTGCCCGGCTACAGGGACCTTCTTCACCCTTGTTGGCGAATTGGGCATGGCTCTGCACGAGATGTGGGAAGTCTCTGCTCTGCCTTTGGGGTCTCTCCCATATGAAGAATATTTCCCGTGCGAGGCGAAATTGGCACTTCTGGAGAAGCAGGAGCCCGCCTTGTTTGAGACTTACCGGGAATTGATGTGCCACCTCTACATTTGCTCCAGCATGCATGGGAGCCATAAGGGAGCTTCATGCAATTTGAAGAGCTGGAGAAATTATTTGTTCCATGACCTGGAAGGTACTCCTTAAGCAGCTCATTGTGGAGTTGCAGATGAAGATATCTTTCGCCGGATGTAAGGGCACTCTCAAGGGGATTTGATTCTGGAAGAAGATGACGGACCCTATAAGAAAGGCGATATTCTTTGGAGTTTCCACCACCAGGCTCATCGACCGACGTCCCGGAAGGCACTTCTGGCTGGTTTTCTAACGGTCTGGTTGAAGAGATGTGTAGTGCCATCTTCATCTGGCGATGTCATTCATCTGACCGTCTTATTGCCTACCGTTCATCTAGTCCATGTTCGTTCTCTTGGACTTCTATCAGCAATGGTGTGCTGTATTCAAAGAGTCCTTCGTGTATTGACGGAGGTTTTCTGTAAGCCACCAGCAACGAAGCGTGGAAAGAGGACTATCTTGCCTCGCGATGGGCCAAACCCTAGATTTGGTTTACCATATACTTATTTGATGGCATGGTTCGCCCTTCACTACCCGTCCATTATCCAAGCCGGTGAGGAGCCCCCAGAAGTGTTCGAATGGCGCTTCTCCGTCGATTCGAGGGGTGTTCGTGGTCAAAGACTTATGTGACTGCAGTTCGTAAACTGCTGTGCCGTCATGACGTTTATAGCCTTTTCCGATGCCTCCCTTACATTCGCGATGCAGGATATGATGAAGAATTCAAGGATGTAGGAGAAGGGCAGACGTCATTGAGTCAGGGAGTCTTCGAATGGCTGGTTAGCATCCGGCCTTCACACTTGTTGTATAGAAGTGGGGACACCTGTTACCTGGAGCCCTATGTTTCGAGTCGGTTTACCCGTCAGTTTGGATATGACCAACTGTATGTAGGCAATCTAAACAACAGTCTGGCCTTCATGGGGAGTCTCATCGATGGAGCTTGTGCCTGGTGGTTCTTCATTGCTGGCTGTACTGAGGCGCGACTGCGCACGCCGCTAAGGACTCTGAACCTTCTGACGACCCTAGGATTCTGCCAGTGGTATAGAACTTTGAACTCTACACCCACTAGATTTTCTATTAATTCCTTTGGTGTGAAGTTAATCTCTCAGCGGTTGAAGCGAAAGGTCACTGAGAAGAGCGAGGGTAAGAGGGTTCGCATTCTAGGCCTCGGGGAATTCATTACCGTTGATGATAGCGAAGCCTCGGATGTAGGAAGTCCTCGCTTTGAAGCAGACACAGGTGCTGAGGCTCCAACAGCTGCTTCTGGTGGGGTAGGCACGACCCCCATGGAACATGTTGATGTGGAAGAAGTGGAGGAAGAAGATCCTGACGTCTACTTCAAGCGAAAGTGGGAAGGTGGATCACGTAGGAAGAGGGTAGTGAAGAAACCTCGTCGCTACGCTCCTACTATTATTGCAGAGAGCGAATCATCTGCAGTGCCTTCTCCTCCTGCTCCATTAGTTATTAAGTTATCGGCTCCTAGGCAAGTTACTGGTAAAGCTGCTCCGGACCTGGGTAAGATCAACTCCGTTCTTGTAATATACTTCTTGTGTGTTCCATATAGCTCATTGTTTACTTTATGATTCAGAAGCTGAGGCGGTGAGAAGCCCGAGAGCTGAGGCTGCCGGAGAACAGGGGGAGCATTATGATCCCCTGTTCACTTATAGAGAAGGCGATGAAGCTGGCTATTTTGCCGTCTCGGAAGAGTCTGGAGGTGATGCGGCTGATGTAGGTCCTTTAGGTGCTGGGACTTCAAAAGGAAGTCCCGTAGCTTCTAGCTCTTCTGGGTGGACCACGGAGGGTTCGACAAGTGAAGGTGGGCCAACCATTCATGTTGATTCTGCCAAAGATTTTTCAATGGAGCCTGTAGGGACTGATGCAACCATCAAGATGAATGAGACGACATCATCTTTTGGTAGTATTTTGACCTTTTGACACCTGCTATTTATTATGCCTTACTTAAACAAAGTCTTGCTGCAGGTGTTCCACCTCTGGGTGCATCGACTTCAAGAGAGCCGATCCGTCTTCCTGAGGGAACCAGGGGTGAAACAAGTGCTTCGACCGCGGCAGATGCTGCTGAGTTGGATGCCTTGTATCACAGGTTGCCCTCTTATCAGCCTGAACCAGCTAGAGGAAATGAAATTGAGGGAACGGTAGTCATGGAATCAACCTCACTTCTAACTATATCGGTGAGTGAGATGCCATCGGTTTCGCCAGTACCGCCTATCTTGCCAGGCGTGGAGCTGAAGATGATTACCAATCCTACTTCTCCACCATTGGCAGTTGAGCCAGCTCCCGGATATAGTCACTAGTCCTACCTCAGTTTTGGCTGGTGTACTGGTTTCGATGAGGACTCCTCCGAGATAACCAACGAGCCCTCGTATTACTCCAGCCAGTGCTTCTACTATTCCTTCCACAGTAGTGTCAATAAAGCAAGTGGAAACTCTGTCTTCAGGGGCTGCTCGTTTGTTGGAGTAATTGAGGCTGAGAATGAATTCGTGGCTGAGTTAGTCGACAGCTTTTATAAGAGCTTGAAGCGATCCGTTGCTTTGGTCTTGAAGGGCTCGACTGCCTCATTCTCTACTTTAAAGGTGGTCCTCTCCCGAAGTATTGACAGCATTTGGGACTTTGGAGGTGATGACCAGGCCGCCACGTTGGAGCTTCTGGTGGACAGACTTGAGAGGAATGTGGACGAATGGCGCCGTCTTAGCCATTCAGATCTAGAGTCTTCAATTGACGAACAGCTTGCGCATCTTGTTGCTCAGATGCATAAAGCTCATCTCGTCGCTCAAGAAGCTGCTAAGGCCATTTCTTCTGATTTGAAATCCTTAGAGACAAGGAAAGTAGAGCTCGGGGATGCCATAGACGCTTCTAGCAGTGCTCTCCTTGACGCTGAGGATAAAATTAAAAAGGCTAAGGAAATGATCAGGAAGGCTAATTTCCTTTTGTCCAAGGCTGAACCAGTGCGCTTGAAGAGACTGACTGGCTTGAGCAGCTTAAGGCCTAGAATGACGAAGTCTTGCGGCAGGAGCTAGCACAGAGGGCAACCTTGGTTGAAATTGAAGCTCGCTTGATCCAGACATCGAGCCTTAATGAGGCCGAGTTAAGGTCACAGGCGCTTATCAGGGTTACTGAAGAGAGGAAGACTAGGCTGGCCACTCTTGAAGAATGGATCAAGTCCTATAAAGCACCGTTATAGCTTGTAATATGTGCATTCATGTATCCCTCTTTTAGAATAAAAAACATGATTTTATATTGACTACCTCGTTGTATTTTCAACTCGTTTTATCTTCTGAACTCTTGCTTTCGAGTTGTATTGCAGCCATTTGCGAAAATAGTCCTTACTGGACTAAAAGATAAGACCTGGCTATCTGCCGGTTCAGAGGTCGCAATGACATAACCGATTGAGAAGCCACCAAGTTCAAAATTATCATATGGTGACAAAGAAATAGTCCTTGCCGGACTAAAAGATGAGACTTGGCTATCTACCGGTTCAGAGGTCGCAATGACGTAACCAATTGAGAAGCTACAAGCTCAAAATTTTGTCATATGATGACAAAGAAGTAGTCCTTGCCGGACTGAAAGATGAGACTTGGCTATCTGCCGGTTCAGAGGTCGCAATGATGTAACCGATTGAGAAGCCACCAAGCTCGAAATTTTGTCCTATGATGGCAAAGAAATAGTCCTTGCAGGACTGAAGGATGAGACTTAGCTATCTACCGGTTCAGAGGTCGTAATGACATAACCGATTGAGAAGCCACCAAGCTCAAAATTTTGTCATATGATGACAAAGAAATAGTCCTTGTCGAAATGAAAGATGAGACTTGGCTATCTGCCGGTTCAAAGGTCGCAATGACATAACCGATTGAGGAGCCACCAAGCTTGATGACAAAGAAATAGTCCATGCCGGACTGAAAGATGAGACTTGGCTATCTGCCGGTTCAGAGGTCGCAATGATGTAACCGATTGAGAAGCCACCAAGCACAAAATTTTATCATATAATAACAAAGAAGTAGTCCTTGCCGGACTGAAAGATGAGACTTGGCTATCTACCAGTTCAGAGGTCGCAATGACGTAACCGATTGAGAAACCACCAGGCTTAAAATTTTGTCCTATGATGGCAAAGAAATAGTTCTTGCCAGACTGAAAGATGAGACTTGGCTATCTGCCGGTTCAGAGGTCGCAATGACGTAACTGATTGAGAAACCACCAAGCTCAAGATTTTATCATATAATAACAAAGAAGTAGTCCTTGCCGGACTAAAAGATGAGACTTGGCTATCTGCCGGTTCAGAGGTCGCAATGACGTAACCGATTGAGAAACCACCAAGCTCGAAATTTTATCCTATGATGGCAAATAAATAGTCCTTGTCGGACTGAAGGATGAGACTTGGCTATCTGCCGGTTCAGAGGTCGCAATGACATAACCGATTGAGAAGCCACCAAGCTCAAAATTTTGGATGGGATTTGAAAGAAATTGTCAGAGGTATATTGTTAACATGACAACCAGAAAGTCCACCGAAGACTGAGTGGGACTCAGAAACTTGCTGGGGAGCTAGGAAGTGAATCCCATAAAAGATCATATGTCAGAGGTGTAATGTTAAGTGATAAAAAGATATGCCAGAGGCGTAATGTTAACTTGACAAAAAGATATACCAGAGGTATAGTGTTAAACATAGTATGGAAATATCTTGTTTTCATTGAGAAAATCGAGGGGATCACTGTCATAGGTTTAATGTTAACTTAACAGCGAAATGGATGCCAGAGGTGTAGTGTTAAACATAGCATGAAAAGGTCTCGTTTTCATTGCGAAAATTGAGGGGATCACTGTCATAGGTTTAATGTTAACTTAACAGCAAAATAGATGCTAGAGGTGTAGTGTTAAACATAGCATGAAAAGGTCTCGTTCTCACTGAGAAAAACGAGATCACTGTCATAGGTTTAATGTTAACTTAACAGCGAAATGGATGCCAGAGGTGTAGTGTTAAACATAGCATGAAAAGGTCTCGTTCTCACTGAGAAAAACAAGGAGATCACTGTCATAGGTTTAATGTTAACCTAACAACAAAATGAATGCTAGAGGTGTAGTGTTAAACATAGCATGAAAAGGTCTCGTTCTCACTGAAAAAATGAGGAGATCACTGTCATAGGTTTAATGTTAACTTAATAGCGAAATCGATGCCAGAGGTGTAGTGTTAAACATAGCATGAAAAGGTCTCGTTCTCACTAAGAAAAACGAGGATATCACTGTCATAGGTTTAATGTTAACTTAACAGCGAAATGGATGCTAGAGGTGTAGTGTTAAACATAGCATGAAAAGGTCTCGTTCTCACTGAGAAAAACGAGATCATTGTCATAGGTTTAATGTTAACTTAATAGCGAAATGGATGGAAAGATCTTTATATGTGGTCTTACCATTCTATGGATGAGAATTGGTAAGTGATTTTGGAGAGGGAATCAAATGGGAACATGTCCCTTGGGATCTTTGCAAATCCTCAGCTGTCAATGGGTTTGATATGCCTTTACCAACTACTGTTTGAGTTGGCCTAGCCATGCTATTCCCCTCAGCATGATGAGTTGTTGAGGATTTATGTTGGGCTTAAAGGCCAACATTTTCCTCTATCCTTAACCTTAAAGGTGTTGAATTATTTGGTTAGTACATGTGTAACCTTGATTCTTCTTTGAGACAAACAGTGTATGATCAGCTTTCTACTGGTTTATGGTTGTATGATCTCATATGGAAGAAGAGAGGGGCGCTCCTTCTGCATATCTTGGATTTGGAGGTCTTGATCAGAGGTGTAATGTTAACTTGATCATGAGAAGGATCCTTAATCAAGGATAATACTTCTTTAAGAACTTGCCATTGATCAACATCATGAGTAAATCACCATCTGAAGTCATAAGGCGATATGCTCCGTTTGAATAGACTGTTTCTATTACAAACGGTCCCTCCCATTTAGGCTGAAATTTACCTTTGGTTTTATGCGTCATGATCATTGGTCGTCTGACGGCTAAAACTAAATCTCCTTTCTGGAAGACTCTTTATTTGACCTTCTTATTGAAGGCTTTTGAGATCCGAGCTTGATACAACTTAATATGCTGCTGAGCTTGTAACCGCTTCTCATATAGGGCTTCGAGTTCTTAAAGACGCAACCGATCATTGTCTTCTGATGTGATCTTAGTCATTCAAGTGACTTGTAATGACGGCATCTGGATTTCTAACTGTATGACTGCTTCACACTCGTATACCAAGGAAAAAGGCGTATTGCCTGTCGGGGTCCGAACCGTGGTTCGATAGGCCCAAAGACATTCACTAAGCTTCTCATTCCAATCTCCCTTATTCGAGGAGATGAACTTTTTGAGTAACTTGATGATTGTTTTGTTGAATGCTTCCGCCAAGCCATTAGCGACGGGATTATAGGCAGTTGAAGCCACATTCTGAATTCGGTATTTATCGCAGAATCGATAGAATACCTGGCTTATGAATTGGGGGCCCTTATCATGGACGACCCGCCTAGGGACACCAAATCGATAGATGACATGGTGTTTGATGAAATTAACCACGTTAGAAGTTTTGACTTCAACCAGTGGTATAACTTCCGCCCACTTTGAAAAGTAATCGGTTATTGCCAGGATAAACCGGTGTCCTTTTGTCGAAGAGGGGCTGATTGGCCCTACGACATCGATTCCCCATGCTTCAAATGGCCATGAAGCAGGTAGTTGGGTGGAGCAACTCCGGAGGCTGATGTATGAAGTTCGCCAGAATTTGGCATGCTTTACACCTTCATGCATACTGAATGGCATCGGCTATCATGGTTGGCCAATAATATCCAAGCCTATGCAATCTGTCTTTAAGTTTTGGACCTGGCTGATGCGCTCCGCATATGCCGTCGTGTGCTTCTTTAAGCACTTCCTGTGCCTCTGAATTAGAAAGGCAACGGAGGAGGACACCGTCATATGAACGACAGTAAAGTGTCTTCAGAGTCGGATCATAGTAAAAATGGAGAGACCTTCGTCTGATAGATGCCGCTTCTTTAGGATTGTCTGGCAGCTAACCATGTAGAGCATAGTCGATGAAAGGAATCGCCAATCTCTCGGCTCAAAATCCGTCGAGATAGTATAAACCTCTCTGGTTCTTAACATATGTTTGGAGCAGACAAGGTGTCGAGTCGCCACTGTAAGGTGATACTCTGTGTCGACTGGCAAGGCTAGTGTTGTTGCTAATGCAGCAAGAGCATCTGTCTTAGTATTCTGAGATCGAGATATGTGCCCGATGTAGAAGCCATCAAATAGATTAGCCATTTCGATGACTGCGTGATAATAAGGCACCAAGTCTTCGTGACGGACCTCATATTCACCTTTAATCTGATTGATAATCAATTTTGAATCACCGTAAGCTTTAAGGTAGCGTACCCCCATTCCGTGGGCGAGCTGAAGACCAATGAGTAGAGCATTATATTCCGCTACATTGTTGGAGCATGATTCCGTCAGAGAAAATGCTCTAGGAAGGACGTGATTTTGTGGAGAGATAAACACAACCCCCACGCCGGCAATGATCCTACTTTTAGGGCCTATTCGTGATGCTCCATCGAAGAACATCTGCCATACTTCATCTTCTGAAGTTATATTAGATTCAAAGACTTCATCTGGAATGTCTTCATGAAGTTTTGAGTATTCCAGAACTGAATGAGCAGCCAAGAACTCTGCGAGGGCCTGGCCTTTAACCGCCTTTTGAGGGATAAAGAGCATGTTGTATTGAGACAAAAGAAGCGCCCATTTAGCTAATCTTGAATTCAATGATCCTGGCTTCGTCATGAGAAGACGCAAAGGATTCACTCTGGAGATGACATGTATGGTTTGGCCGACCAAATAATGTCGTGTCTTCTGAACGGCAAAGATAAGAGCTAAGCACTCCTTCTCAATAGGATTATAGCGAGATTCCGCCCCTATCAGAGTCCTGCTCAGATAATAAATGGCCTGTTCGTGATCATTGTCATCTTTTTGAGCAAGCAGGGCACCAAGAGAACGGTCCATAGCTTTCACATAAAGTAAGAATGGTTTCCCTGATGTGGGAGCTACCAAGACTGGAGGTTTTGTGAGATATGTCTTGATATCCTCATAAGCTTCCTGACAAGCTTGATCCCATACAAAGGGAGCATCCTTTTTCATGAGTTGGGTGAACGGTTAACAGCGGCCTGAGAGATTTGCGATGAATCTTCTGATATAAGCCAGTCTGCCTTGCAAGCCTCTAAGCTCTTTGAGATTCCTAGGTGGGTGCATGTTTTGAATGGCTTTGACTTTGTCTGGGTCAAGATGAATTCCTTTTGATGTAAAAATAAACCCAAGGAACTTGCCACTCGAAACTCCCAAGAAGAATTATGTCGGATTCATTTTTAGTTAATAGGCTCGCATTATGTCGAACATCATTCTCAAGTCACAAAGATGGTCATTCTTATTGCGGCTTTTGATAGCAATGTCGTCGATATAGCATGCTACCCTTTTTTTGGAGATGATCACGGAAAATTGTGTTCATTGCCCGCTGATACGTTGCTCCGGCGTTCTTCAGTCCGAAGGGCATCACAGTGTAGTAGTATACCCCCAATGGTGTTCGGAACAAAGTATACTTCTCGTCGTCGGGATACATCTTAATCTGATTGTATCCTGAAAAGCCGTCCATGAAAACATCCTTTCGAATCCACAGGTATTGTCAATCATGACATCAGTGATGGGCTGTGGGAATTCGTCTTTAGGACAAGCCGTATTGAGATCACGGTAATCGATACAGATTCGTATTTTCCCATTTTTCTTAAGGACAAGAACGATATTAGCAACCCAATCTGGATGCTGTTCTTCCCGTATGAAGCCACATGTGATGAGCATATGAACTTCGACTTCAATAGCCTCCATAATGTTCGGGCGAAATCGACATTGTTGCTGCTTGACTGGCTTGGCGTCAGGTTTGATATTTAGACAATGCATGGCTACTTGTGGATCAAGTCCAAGAATGTCTTCGTAGTTCCATGCAAAAACAACTATATACTTCTTTACGAGTATTATTAATTCTTCTTTTTCCATAAGTGATAAACTCTCACTTATAAAGATGGGTTTAGGGTGATCTTGACTACCCAAGTTAACCTGAATCACCTTGTCTTTAGTAGGTGGTTCGCGCAGTTCGAATCACTTTTTCCATTGGAGATCTAATTGCTGAGCCCATGGTTCCTCATCAGTAGCTTCCACAGGCTCCAATTAACTGCTTGAAGTCATGTTAACGGTGAGATCATCACTCCCACACTGACATCTGAGTCCCACTCAGAGGAAGAGGCAGAATGTGATGGAATCAGTTCGTCATCCTTGAATTGAACCGTTGCTGGTGGTGTGGGTGTAACGTATCCCAACCCCTGCTTATGTTATCATAGTAATTTGCAGGTTTCCCTCTTGGTACAAAGTTGCGCAGCAAACTACGTCTTCCTTTTTCGAAATTCAGGCCCTCTCCATGCTTTAGGTTGTACCCCATTTTCTTCATCATATGGCGCGCTGGTCGCGCATAATGGAAAAATTGTGGGGTGTCTGAGTCTGAACTTGAATCTGTGGCTGTGGACTCTCGTGGCTGGGCTTTACCGAATATTATTGGTAACTGACCTTCTTTGGATGGAGGGATCACTAAAACGGCCCCTTCTACAAATTCTATGAGTATGCCGGATGCACTTGGTCTATGTAAAAGTATGTGCAGAGAGCTATCTGTAATGGATTTAAACAACCCAACACTCACAGGATAATCAAAGGAAATATTATCAGTAATTACCCATTCGCCCTCATCTTCAGAAGGAGTGTTACATTGGGGATTATTAAGACATGCTATAATTGGTTCACTGATCGGGGGAAAACCACGCACTAAAAGTGTATGTTTTGAAATGAAGATTTAAAATGTATGTGCTTTGGCTTCCTCGATACTTCCGTTATAGCATAGAGGCTAAAACGAGTCGAATCCACAAGGATGGGAGGTGATAGAAGCTTTACCGGTTGATTCACGTGTTTGTTAAAAGTTCTTCAAAGTTTGAAAGAATGAAAAGAAAAGAAAACAAAGAATAAAAAGAGAAGTACGGTGAAACACAAATGAGTGGGAAACATAGAAAAGAATATGTTTGTGATTTTTGGATATATTTCTAAAACAAAGTGAAAAAGAAAGAAAACCCATGGCTACTAACTACTAATGACCCACCAACATGCTAACCTCTCAGTGATAGTTGCCTCACATGTATCATTGGCCATCACTAGTCCTTGGTTCAAGAGCTATTCAAAGTATGACCCATATGTAACTCATCACAACCCAACTCAACAAACAAGTGTAAGCTACACTTAAACCATCAATACTATAGAAGAGTAAGCATGGAGTAAAGTAATGTTAGCTTGTTAGTGGTTAGGAAGTTAGAGTGTTAGATCCATCATCATGAGCCATCAATGGCTCTTGCAAGAGCAAGGCCAAAACGAGGCTATTAGATTCATGTGGATTATCATAAAAGAAGTTAAACTAGTTGGTGGTTAGTAGTTAGTGCCATGAGAGAAAAGATTAGCTACACATGTAAAAGAAGTTAGATAGAAAACAAAGAGAGGAAAAGAGAGCACCTTTCATAGCTTGTCACCTTCTATTACAAGTACTCTTGTATTCCACTCATGTATCACTCTTTCTCCTAATACAAGATCTAAAAGAAAATGAAAAATACAATGGGGAAGAAGAAGAACTAACCTAACCTAAACTAAATTACAATATGGAATGAAAAACTACCCTAAACTCTGTATATCTCAAACTCTGGAACCCAAGGGGGGGTATTTATAGCCACCAGGGGAACAGGGGGCCAGGGGACAAACCCTGGCCCGAAGTGGCGCACGCGCCGCGGCCGTACGGCTGTGGAAACGCAGCCAGAGCCGCGTTTCTGCGGCCATAAAGTGGCCGCGCGCGCGGCGCTTCGAGTCGCGCGGCCCTTTTTGTCTCTTGTCAGTTTTGGTGCCCGGTTTCTGGTTTGCAGCCCCTGGTTTTTACAGAATCAGCTCTTTAGGTCAATGGCTATCTTTAATAGGCTTTTAATCACCAATTAAATAGTGATTTAGGGTCTTCTTCTTCATTGCACACCATAGACCTAGAATCAAGCAAGCAAAGCTTTTTTAGCAGAATTTAATATGAAATTAATGTGAAGATGTGATACAAATTATGCAAAATTAGAGACTAATCATGCCCCACATTTATCTTTTGCTCGTCCCGAGCAAAACAAAAAACTAAGGAATTATTACACCACTTTCGCAGGTGACGTGATTGAACTGAGCATGTGCAACAAGTCGTTAAACCTCTAAGTTTCCCCTAGTGGAGGAGTTTTGTCTTCTGAGGGTTTTCAGCAGATTACACCCACAAAATTCATAAAGAAAGAAATCAAATGTTAGTATTTTGAAAACACATTTTGAAATAGAGAAAAGTGTTGAAATATTTTTTGCGATAATATAAGTGATCCAAGGTCATAGGTTAACCAGAAATTGTTCTTTCTTAAACTAAGTCATAATGCAAAAAAATCTTGTTATAAATTAAATGTAAGAATTTAAAATTGAATTGACTCTTTGATCTTTCATAAAACTCTTAGAAAAATATGCACTTTGTGAACTGTGAAGATTTTTAGGATATCGACTCAAATTTTCATGCCATTTATATATTATTTTTTATTTTTTTCTTTTTCTTCCCTTAGTTTTCTTAGGCTTTCTTATTTACCCGGGTAGTGAGCCTTTAGCTGGTGACTCCCAAACCAGATGGTCTTAGGGCACCAGATGAGAAAACATCCCTCGGACTTAAGGACTCGAGTAAACAAGGCCACAAAACTAAAGGGATTATTTTATTTTTGTCCACCGTTTTAAGTATGAATAATCATGCTTCCTGAGGCATAATTACCCAGCTTCAATAAGTGATTTTAATTTACATAAATTTTTTTAATATATATATATTTTTATGGCATTTTTAGTCTTTTTTTTAATCCCAAAAATTGTGTAAGTATGGAGTGCATAAATCTAAGGTAAAAAATTCAAGATCAAATTATCTTTTCAATCTTACTTTCTTATCCTATAATTTAGACAAGATCTATTATTTTGACTCAATTTAAAATTTCATAATTTGAGGTCTTCCTAATTCCTAAGATAAACTTAATTTCCTTAAAAAATAAATTAAAAACTATTTCTCTTGTTTCAAAAAGTTTTGTAAAAAGAAAAGGAAAGTTTTTATATTTTTTATTTATTTAAAAAGAAGTGTAAAAGAAAGAAAATATAAAACTAACTAGTAAACCCTCCCCTACACTTATCTCATGCATGGTCCTCAATGCATCGTGAATGTGTAAATACATGAAACAAATGGAGAGGGAAGGAAGATTACCTCAAGGGGGTGGCTCCGGTGGTGGTCTAATTGGGCCAAGTATTGCTGCCTAATCAAAATAGCGTGGATCGTGCAGGAACCCACCAATGACCTCTTTAATATAACCCAATAAAATGTTGATTGAATGAATGATCTTATTTAAAAAATTATCCCCATCTAATTTTCAATTTTCAAAAATAATTATTGAGTCATTTTTGTCAACATTCTTGTCCAACAATGAAGATGATTTTGGAAGATGATGGATTTGGACTAAAAGGAATCAGGAATAAAAACCGATACCGACTCGGGAATTTGACTCAGATCAAGCCGAGAGTCAACAATGAGAGTCAAAATTGGTTCAAAAACAGGGTCCAACCAAAGAAGTGATATTCACACACTTTCCCCAACAATGAAGTGTGATCTTAAGAGATTGGTGATTCCATTTCACGGTGTACTGGTATAGGATTCAATGTTGACTCTGGAATAGAGAAAAAATCTGATAAAGAAACCGGGGTCATTATTGAATCAAAAAGTGAAAAGGAAACTCCAACTTGAGGTTCAGGATCACTGTCAGGTTCGATTTCAATTTCAGGAAAGGGATAACTTGCCAGAATGTCCAGGCGACTTTCATAACTTGGAGTGTGGCCAAGTTTAAATGTGTGTTTTGAAATTGAATCTAGATTCCCAAAATAACATGATTCTTAGGTCCAATCAGTAGAGTTAGGAATATAAGGATCGGTCAAAGGTTGACAAGAAAGACTTTTCTCGCTCTCATTGATCAATTCGCTCATAAGTGAGTCTAACCTACTGATAGGCCGGGTAATAGAATTTGGATTTGGAATCATGTCTTCCTTACTCTTTGCAATTGGTTCTTTGTGAAAAGATGAGTATGGAAGTCGATTTTAGAAATTATGGTGAAATTGTGAGTCCATTGGAATTTTTGATTGCTACTCGGACTAACGCAAGGGTTCTATACTCAAGTCCAGTATTGATGGTTATTAATTTTGAATAGGTGATACTGGAAAGATGAGTAGGACTCTTGAAAATGTGGTTGAGATGATGAGTTCAACATGTTTTGCATTTTATCACAAAGGACTTCCAAACGCTTTTCTAGCTCAGATTCTTCTTCAATTGGATGCTCTAGAAAAGGAGTATGTGGAGTTTGATGTGAAAAGGATTGTGAATTGAGTGAAATTTGCATTTGTTGTAGGGACTCTTCTATTCTCCTTTCCAAATCAGATTTTTCTTCGGGTGGTGGAACAGGAAAAGGAGTATATGAATCAAAATTGGGGAATGAACTTTGTGAAAATTCTGGACAAGGCGGTTGAAAGTTTGACTCAGGGGAGGTGAATCCCCATTGACTCTGTGAAGAGTTGAAATTATGTTGAAAATTATAGTCATAAGATTGAGGATATGGTTCATATTGAGTCAAATAATCCCAACTTGGCATATATGGTTGGTTCATATTGTACATAGCCGGGTTGGAATTATCCGAGTCAAATGAGGTCAGAGTGAAATATGAATTCATATTATGATTGAAAGAATTATTGTTGTTAAAATCTATATCACAGTATACAAAATAGAAAACAAACAAACAAGAAAACAAACAAACAAAGAAAAAGAAAAAGAAAACAAGCCTTTGTTAGGGTTGACTTAGACCTAGACGACTCCTAACTGGTTAGACTGTCCACGGGGGTTTATTGTAGGACGCTGACCACGAGTTAACCGGCCAGATAGGGGCAAGATCAGTGGGAGGTATCCGTGCCGGAGCAACGGGCCTAATTATATCAAACCACTGTTCTTCGAGGTTTCACCTCTCAATCCCCTTAGACACCGATTTGACAAGAGTCAACTTCTAACAACTTTCTCCTTAGGTCAATCTCCTAAATGAGTCCGAGATGTCCCTAGGGGCCAATGTCTAGCAATTTTTGTTAAGGCTTGGGTTGTGTGAGTGGGGAGGTGATTTTTGGGCTAAGGGAGGGTAATGACTTCCCCACCTTATGTTGGATTGGGTTTTGCCCTTAAATTAAATTTGTGCAAGTGTGCAATATAGATAAGCATGAACACAAAAAAGCGAGTAATCACTGAAGTGTTTGTCCTATACTATATGCAATGCCATATGTACACCTCCTATCAATAACATAAGAATAAAATACAGTATATTGGAATAAAAATTGACACGTGCCTAGATGCAAATGTCTAAACCGTTTTAAAGCATCCAATTTCTGTATTTTAGTTCTCACAATTATTTAAGTGCACAGGTAATATAAAAAAATTAGCAGCAGAATATAAAAATGAGCAAGTGTGGCTTCTGCAATGCTAATACTTTAACCTGCACACCAAAAAACAAAGAAGAAAAGTTAGCAAACTTGTGAAATCAAACCGTTCCCATCGCCGGCAACGGCGCCAAAATTTGATCGGGGAAAAACCGCACACTAAAAGTGTATGTTTTGAAATGAAGATTTAAAGTGTGTGTGCTTTGGCTTCCTCGATACTTCCGTTATAGCATAGAGGCTAAAACGAGTCGAATCCACAATGATGAGAGGTGATAGAAGCTTTACCGGTTGAATCACGTGTTTGTTAAAAGTTCTTCAAAGTTTGAAAGAATGAAAAGAAAAGAAAACAAAGAATGAAAAAAGAAGTACGGTGAAACACAAAGGAGTGGGAAACATAGAAAAGAATATGTTTGTGATTTTTGGATATATTTCTAAAATAAAGTGAAAAAGAAAGAAAACCCATAGCTACTAACTACTAATGACTCCACCAACATGCTAACCTCTTAGTGATAGTTGTCTCACATGTATCATTGGCCATCACTAGTCCTTGGTTCAAGAGCTATTCAAAGTATGACCCATATGTAACTCATCACAATCCAACTCAACAAACAAGTGTAAGCTACACTTAAACCATCAATAATATAGAAGAGTAAGCATGGAGTAAAGTAATGTTAGCTTGTTAGTAGTTAGGAAGTTAGAGTGTTAGATCTATCATCATGAGCCATCAATGGCTCTTGCAAGAGCAAGGTCAAAACGAGGGTATTAGATTCATGTGGATTATTATAAAAGAAGTTAAACTAGTTGGTGGTTAGTAGTTAGTGCCATGAGAGAAAAGATTAGCTACACATGTAAAAGAAGTTAGATAGAAAACAAAGAGAGGAAAAGAGAGCACCTTTCATAGCTTGTCACCTTCTATTACAAGTACTCTTGTATTCCACTCATGTATCACTCTTTCTCCTAATACAAGATCTAAAACAAAATAAAAAATACAATGGGGAAGAAGAAGAACTAACCTAACCTAAACTAAACTACAACATGGAATGAAAAACTACCCTAAACTCTGTATATCTCAAACTCTGGAACCCAAGGGGGGTATTTATAGGCACCAGGGGAACAAGAGGCCAGGGGACAAACCCTGGCCCGAAGCGACGCACGCGCCGCGGTCGTACGACCACGAAAACGCGGCCAGAGCCGCGTTTCCGCGGCCATAAAGTGGCCGCGCGCGTGGCGCTTCGAGCCGCGCGCTGCCCTTTTTGTCTCCTGTCAGTTCTGGTGCCCGGTTTCTAGTTTGCAGCCCTTGATTTTTACAGAATCAGCTCTCTAGGTCAATGGCTATCTTTAATAGGCTTTTAATCACCAATTAAATGGTGATTTAGGGTTTTCTTCTTCATTGCACACCATGGACCTAGAATCAAGCAAGCAAAGCTTTATTAATAGAATTTAATATGAAATTAATGTGAAGATGTGATACAAATTACGTATAATTAGAGACTAATCATTCACCAATAAAAATGGCTGGCATATTTTCTTCAGATTCTGAATCCGCCTCATTACCACTATCATCATTGTCCGGCAATAATTCTTTCGATGTTTCACCGGTCTCTTGGTACAGGAGAGTGTCAGTAAAGTAATTTTTCACTCCTTTGAATGGTTGCTTCTCAGCGAAGACAGTTCGTACTGTTGCATCATCTTCAACATATTTGAAGCACTGGTGCAGAGTGGAGGGAATGATCCAGTTGGCGTGGATCCACGGTCGTCCGAGTAACAAGTTGTATAACATGTCGGCGTCAATGACATAGCATGTCACTTCTGACTTCAGACTCCCGATTCGGTGACAGAGTCGAATTTTCCCAAGTGGATGACTACTCCCGACATTAAAACCGTATTGATTGGAGTTCATTTTTGCATCATTTTCCACTTCCATATCATGCTTTATGTAAAGAAAAATAAGATTTTTATTGCTTTTCCCTCTCCTTTTTCAGGTCCACCATTAATGGAGATGAAGGCCCATAATCAAGGAATTTTTCAAGGAATTAATAGGATTAATTAAGGAGCCCAAAAGAAGAAGCCTAAAAGAGAAGCCAGGTCTGGAGTCGTCCACGAATATCCCCAACTTTCTAGAAGATCCAGCGAGGCATACGGGCGCTAACAGAATCGCAAAAGAAATCGTTGGCGTAACGGCCAAGATTCTGCCGCGAAAACGCGGCTCTGGCCGCGGATCCGTAGCAAGCATCTGGCCGTTGAGCTAGCGTTTAATCCCACGGTCGAGATTTGAGGGCCTCATCCCCTGGAGCCTATAAATAGACCCCTAGGGCCTCTGCGAAAAAGGGAGGAGAGAAGAGGAGAGAATAGAAGAGAAGAGCTTGTATTTTTGAGAGAATTGTAGGGATTTTCTCTAGCTTTCTTTAGCGCTCTTGTAATCTTTTTCTCTTTCTAGAATTCTGCAAAGAGAGAGAGTGTGAGATCTTGTAATTAAAGTGGTGACAACTTGAATGCAAGGATTGATCCATCTTTCTTCTCATCTTTACTTGTTCTAGTGCTTTACTTTCTTGTGCTTTACTTTCTTCAAGCTTTTATTACCATTGCATCTTCTTCTACAATGAATTGTTGTGTGCTTTTCATTTCAATGTCTAGCTAACTCTCTAACATGACTAGCTAACCACTAACTTTACTAACTTCTAACTCTTGGGTGACTGCTAATTCATGTGATTCATTGGATGCTTTATTGTAGTCTTGTAATTTCAAGTCTCTATTATCCCCAATGAAGTTGAGTTACTTTAATTCTTGGCAAATGCTTGTTTTCATTCCATATGATTCATGTGAGCCTCATTTAGAGTCTTGTCTTTAGAACAAGTGCCTTGATGGAACATGGAGATGGAACACCTAATTATGCTATTTGTAGTACAATTTTCTTACTTCAATGCTAGCTCGAGTATGGCTTTGAATGACTAATGAATCTTGTATCTTCTTCCTTAGCATTCCCTTGAGTGACACTCCTTGATTCCACCATTTAAAATCTATCTCGGGAGCCGATGAATCAATGAGGCTACAAGACAGGCCGAGAAGATCACTCATCCTCTACATGGGAAAATATTTTGACCAAACAAGCAAGACAAACCTTTGCCGATGAATCAACATGAGGCATGCTTCACCCTATGAGATTAGTAAGTTAGTAAATTAGAAGAGTTAGCTAGTCATGATTTTTTCTCTCTAAAGTCTTTTCAAAGTTTCCCTTCTCAAGGTTTTCTTTCCAAGCTACCTAAAGTTTTTCAAGTTCATTTCACTTTCCTTTCATCCTTTTCCTTTTTATGCAAAAAAAAATCCACAAAGAATTTTTCCTCTCTTTTCCATGTCATTTTGTTTTTCTTGAACATAGAAGAACTTTCGTTTTCTTTCTTCAAAACTCAATTTCAAAACCATGAATGCTTCTACCGCACGCTCTCCCTGAGGATCGACCCGTAATAGCTTATGCTACGACGGTGATTCGGAAGGAGTAAAGAAAAATTGTGAATATATTTTGGAGTTTTTGAGCATCACATAAGAGCATCGAAGGTTGATTCTAAACCCTCTCTCTCTGAATATTAGTACACTCCTACCTACCGAATAGAATTTTTGGCGCCGTTGCCGGGGAGAGCAACGGTTTTCATTTGAGTTAAGAACTAAATGAATTTTCTTCTCTGTTGCAGGTTACAGGTTTGAGAAACAGGAAACAAAGCACTGCAGTAACATATAAGTGGTCTTGGGCCTCTGCTCAAGAAAGCAGAAACCAAGTGCCCCCTGATTTGCCGCGTTTTCTCGGCCAACGCCGCGGATCCGCGGCAAAGAGGAGTTGACTATTAACTGATTTTATGCAGGGTTGCTTGCTTTGCAAAAACATAGCCGCTACAAATCTTATTTCTTGTATGCTCTCACCAGGATCCTGCTAATAACTCAACAGTAAAACATTTGTTGAAAAGTTTAAAAAATTGATTAGACGTTTGCATTTTTAGGTACATGTCTTTTCAATTTATTTACTTTACAGTTGAAGAGTGCTGGAGCAAGGTACGTTCGCATTGCATTTAGAATAAGACTCACCTCTTGGTTGATTTACATCGCTTTGAGTGAACCTTGTCTGCATATATTGTACACTTGCACAAAATTGATCTTAAGGGCATCACCCAATAAACAAGATAAGGTGGGGATTCATTACCCTTTTCTTGGGCCCAAAAGTCATCATCCAAGCACTCACAAGCCCAAGCTTTTTAATAAAATCTGATAGACGTTGGTCCTAGGGACATCCGGACTCAGTAGGAGATCAGCTGAAGTTGAAAATTGTTTCTGATCATACTCCAATTAAATCAGTGTCTAAGGTTAGGGAATAAGAGGTTACGCCTCGAAGATACCGTGGTTTGGCGTAATTAAGGCCCGTTACTTACGCACGGATACCTCCCACCGTATTTTGCCCCTACCTAGCTGATTAACTGTGGTCTGACTCGAGCAATAACCTTCTTTGGTTCATCGAACAGTTAGGAGTCGTCTAGGTCCAGGTATCCTATATAGCTTGTGATTGCTTTTTCTTTTCTTATTTGTTATTTTCCTTTTTTCGCTTGTGTGATCGGTGAACGTTGTCTGTGATTGTGCATGCAAGAGTGGTACCGGGATCAAAATTCTGCAAGACTTGTTAGGATTTCTACACTTGCACAAACACCACCTCCTGACACAATCCCAATTATGGCAAACAACACTTCGCTTCAAGACAAGTTCTACCCCATTCACACTTCACTTCCATCATGCATTCTTTTACCTGTGACAAATGGAAATAACTTTGAGATGAAGCCACAATTCATAAATACACTCCCGCGATTTCATGGCCTAGAGTCCGAGGATGCATATTTCTTCATTCGTGAGTTTGAAGAAGTATGTGTGATGATGAAAATTTTCCAATTAACTGAGGACGCTGTTAGATTAAAATTCATACCCTTCGTGCTTAAGGATATAGCTAAGATATGGCTATATAATCTTCCCGCCAGTTCTGTCTCTTCATGGGATGATTTTGTAAAAGTCTTTCTTAAGAAGTTCTATCCCATTCATAAGATAGCCCTCATGAGAAAAAATATTATGCAGTTCAAGCAGGAATCTAATGAACCATTCTGGAAATATTTCGAACGATTCAAAGACTTACTAGCCCTATGTCCTCATCACGGCATAGAGAAGTGGCGGCAGTGCCAAATTCTCTATGACGGACTTGACTATCAAACAAAGACACTCCTTGAAACCATGTGCCAAGGGAAATTTTTAAAGAAAGATGAAAATCAGGGTTGGGACCTCTTTGAAGCCTTAGCTGAAAAAACCATTCAGTGGGAGTCATGCCCAGAAAAACCCACTCCCACCACTTTCAGAACCGGTATGCATTCGATAGAATCCTCCATAGCGACCGAGGCTAAAATAACACAATTGATGAAGAGAATAGAACTGCTTGAAGTTAGGGAACCTACTGCTGTGAACTAGGTCAACCCACTACCTGTGGTCAACCCTGGTTGTACCTATTGCCATGATCTTAACCATCTGTTCGAAGAGTGTCTTGTTTACCAGTCTCAAATGTATCAGGAAAATACGAATGCAGCATACACCAGACCCAACTACAATCCATACTCCAAAACATACAATCCGGGATGGCGAAACCATCCAAATTTTTCCTGGAGTCAGTCTGGTCCTGAGCAACCAAGGCAACCATTTTCACATCAATATCCTGCTCAGTCTCATCAACCCAGTTACCATCAGAATCCACCACATTTTCAATCATACCAGAGTCCACCAAATTTTCAATCATATCAGAATCCACCACATTTTCAAG
The DNA here is from genome assembly GCA_038442645.1 of Agave tequilana. Classification (NCBI taxonomy): domain Eukaryota; kingdom Viridiplantae; phylum Streptophyta; class Magnoliopsida; order Asparagales; family Asparagaceae; genus Agave; species Agave tequilana. The sequence continues at coordinate 177,604 of JAVJIF010005962.1, forward strand.
CAAACTTCCAGCCCACATATCAGCAACATCAACCACAAAATCATCCAGACAAAAGAATGTCAGATTTGGAAAAAATGATCGAAACCCTGTCCAAAACCCAGGCTTCAATGATGACCAATCACCACCAGGATATGAACAAGTTACAGGTCCAGATAGGTCAATTGGCTAATTCTTTAAATGAAAGACAAAAAGGAATGCTACCAAGCCAGCCATTGCCCAATCCAAAAAATCACTTCCCTCTGCATGAAGTTGAAGACATGGACCCCAGTCAATGCAACACTGTTCATATTCTGAGATCCGGGAAGCGGGTAGATAATAAAGTTTCAAATCAACCCACCAAACCAGTGTCAAAATCAACACCTCCTATTCCAGTGCAACCAACTCAAGACAATCCATCTTCAAGTTCACAACCATCAACTTTCAAATCCAAAGAAAAAGAAAAGACTGATGAGCAACCATACAAGCCTATTATACCATTTCCAAATAGGCTAGCAAACCAAAAGCTGAATGCTCATATGGAGAAGATCAGAGAAATGTTCAATCAGGTCCAAATCAATGTACCTCTTTTTGATGCCATACAACAAGTTCCATCATATGCCAAATTTTTAAAGGAAATGTGCACCAAGAAGAGGAAAGCAAATGTCCCTAAGAAAGTCTTCCTTGCTTCAAATATTAGCGAGTTGCTCACTGGGCCAATTCCTGTAAAATATAAGGACCCAGGGAGTCCAACCATCTCTTGTATCATAGGACAGACCACTATCAATAGGACCTTAATTGATTTGGGAGCCAGCATCAATCTTCTTCCCTTTTCTGTGTATCAGCAACTTGGGTTAGGCGACCTCTGTCCGACCAAAGTTACTATACAACTGGCTGATCGCTCTGTAAAGATTCCCAAGGGGGAGATTATAGATGTTTTAATACGGGTCGGGGAATTCATTTACCCCGTAGACTTCATTGTTCTAGAGACACAACCCGTACATAATCACAGAGCACAGACACCTGTCATTCTCGGACGCCCTTTCCTAGCCACCGCAAATGTGATCATCAACTGTAGGAATGGCTCGATGCGTCTAACTTTTGGAGATATGACAAAAGAGGTGAATGTTTTCCACCTGGGAAAACAACCTCGAGATTTGGATAATGAGTCATTTGAAGTGAACTTAATTGAGGGTTTAACAAGTGAACATGACATGGAGGTTGAATATGAGTCCGATGAAGAATTTGAGTTGGAGTCTGATGACTTCAACCTTGATCAGATTGTTGAGTCCACTGTGAAATGGGCCACTAATACCACCCCTATCCTTCCCTTGCACCGAGAACAACCATTGATAGATCCTGTCCCTTCTTCTGAGCTTAAGGTTCTTCCCAACCATCTTAATTACCAGTACTTAGATGAGAAAGAAGCTTTTCCCGTGATCATTGCATCCCATCTCACGAAGCAACAAGAAGAGGATCTTCTTACCGTGTTAAGAGAGAATCGAGAAGCCATTGGTTGGACCATGGCTGACATACAGGGGATTAGTCCTTCCATAGTTCAACACCAGATTCATTTGACAGAGGATGCTAAACCAAAACGTGACCCACAGCGTAGACTAAACCCAATCATGCAGGAGGCTGTCAGAGCTGAGATTTTGAAACTGTTAGACAATGGGATTATCTATCCCATATCCGATAGCCAATGGGTAAGTCCAATCCACGCTGTGCCAAAGAAAGCAGGATTTACTGTGGTAGAAAACGAGAAGAAAGAGTTGGTACAAACACGACTTCTAACGAAGATTCGAGTTTGTATCGATTACCGAAAGTTGAACACTGCCACACGTAAAGACCACTTTCCCCTTCCGTTCATTGACCAATGCTCGAGAGATTAGCAGGACATGAGTACTACTGTTTCCTGGATGGATATTCAGGATATAATCAAATCCCTATCGCTCTCGAGGATCAAGACAAAACCACCTTTACCTGTCCCTTTGGAACATTTGCATACCGAAGAATGCCCTTCGGCCTATGCAATGCTCCCACAACGTTTCAATGTTGCATGCTGAGCCTTTTTTCAGACATGGTGGAGAAATTCTTGAAAATTTTCATGGATGATTTTCGATTTATGGCGATTCCTTTGAACAATGCTTGTACCATCTTAAGCTGGTTCTACAACGCTGCATGGAGAAAAACTTGACACTTAACTGGGAGAAGTGTCACTTTATGGTCAAGTAAGGAATCGTTCTTGGGCACGAAGTTTCACATAAAGGAATTGAGGTTGACAAGTCTAAAGTGGAAGTTATAACAAAGCTCCCTGAGCCAACATGCTTAAAAGACATTAGATCATTTTTAGGGCACGCTAGCTTCTATAGACGATTCATTCAAGGGTTTAGCAAAATTGCTAGACCTTTGACAAATCTCTTAGGAAAAGATGTACCCTTTAGATTCGATGAAGAATGTTTACAAGCATGGGAGGAGCTTAGTGTAGACTTGTCTCAGCGCCAATAATTTCTGTGCCAGATTGGACTAAGCCATTTGAGATTATGTATGATGCCTCGGATTATGCTATTGGCACTGTCTAGGGCAGCGTATTGATACTAGGTAACATGTAATCTACTATGCTAGTAGGACGCTGAATGAAGCCCAACTCAAATATACAACTACTGAAAAGGAATTTTTAGCTGTTGTATTTGCGTTGAAAAAATTTCCTCAGTACCTGCTAGGGTCCAGGACAACTATTTTCACCGATCACTCCGCCCTAAAATACTTAATGCAAAAGAAGGATGCAAAGGCAAGACTTATTTGATGGATACTTCTTTTGCAAGAGTTTGATCTGGAAATCAAGGATAAAAAGGGCATTGAGAATGTGGTAGCTGATCACTTGTCAAGAATTCCCAATGCACCAAAGGAGAAAATACCAATAAATGACGATTTCCCTGACAAACACATTTTTGTAATGTGTAGAGAGCCCTGGTATGCTGACATAGCGAATTACCTTGCAACCAGGCGAACACTTCTAATTGGTCAGGCCAGGACAAACACCGTTTCATGAGTCAAATGCGGTTTTTCTTTTGGGATGAACCGTATTTATTCAAATATTGTCCTGACCAGATAATACGAAGGTGTCTTCCTGAGGATGAACATCAGAGTGTCCTGACATTCTGTCACAAACTAGCTTGCGGTGGACATTTTGGTCCACGAAAAACTACTGAGAAAGTACTTCAGAGTGGATTTTACTGCCCACTCTCTTTAAGGATGCATATACTTTCTGCAAGCTATGTTACAGATATCAAATGACGGGTCAAATTACACGGAAAGACATGATGCCCCTTACACCCATCTTGGAGGTCAAAATTTTTAATCTGTGGGGCATCGACTTTATGGAACCCTTTCCTCTGTCCTATGGCAACCAATACATTTTGGTAGCTGTAGATTATGTTTCCAAATGAGCTGAAGCAGTTCCAACAAGGACAAAGTTGTCATCAAATTTTTACGAGAAAATATCATCTCACGCTTCGGAGCCCCTCGTGCGATAATCAGTAACAATGGGAGTCATTTCTGCAATCGGGCTTTTGAAGCCCTGATGCGCAAATACTCTATTTCTCACAAACTATCCACGGCATACCATCCTCAGGCTAACGGGCAAGTGGAAGTCACCAATAGACAAATAAAACTCATATTGGAGAAAACTGTTGGATAGAATCGTAAGGATTGGTCCATCAAACTCACTGATGCCTTATGGGCATACAGGACCGCTTACAATACTGTCCTCGGTATGTTTCCATATCAAGTTGTATTTGAAAAACCTTGCCACTTGCCTGTGGAGTTAGAACACCGGGCTATGTGGGCATTAAAGCAGCTGAACTTGAATTTGGATAAAGCCGGTGCCTTGAGAAAATTGCAAATATCCAAGCTAGAAGAGCTGAGAAATGAGGCATATGACAACGCTCGGATAGTAAAACACAGAACCAAGCTCTTTCACGATAAATCCATTCATCGGAAAATTTTTTCTCAGGACAAAAGGTTCTGTTATACGACTCAAGACTCCACCTCTTCCCTAGTAAATTGAAAACCAGGTGGTCAGGACCATACATTGTTCAAAAGGTCTTCTCACATGGTGCCATTGAAATTCTTGATCCAAAAAATGGCAATGCATTCACTGTGAACGGTCAACGCTTGAAGCCATTTTTTACCACTGCGTTTGTGTCACAAGATGTTCTTGAACTGGGTCTTTGTGACCCAGTCTATATGTGACCATTTCATTTTTACATTTTTCCTATTTTCCCTGCATATCATTATGGGACCCCTTTTGTAAATAATAAAAATACAAACAAAAAAATAAAAAAATAAAAGAAGAAAAAAATAAAAAAGTAATTACTTCAAATAAGTGGACTTTGGTGCTAAATGGCACCAAGAATTCCCTCTCTTCATGAATTCCTTTTAAATCACCCTAAGGTTGTAAATACCTAACTCAATCTAGGATAATTTTGGGAATTCAACTCTTTCAGCCTCCTATAAATATCATCTAACCCCAAGTCTCTCCCCTCACCCTAGATCTAAACTCAGATCTGAAACACCCATCTCAAGAGCCGCCCCTCCAATTTTTCTCCTCCACAGAATGCTCCTTTTCGCCGCGTTTCCTCAACAAAAGCCGAGATTCTGTGGCCGTCTGTGCTCTTCTGGTGCGTCGCCAAGGTCTGTTGCAGTCGCTGTTCCCTGCTCGTGGCCGATCCAGTGCCCGATCGTCTGAATTCTCTGCCCAGTGCCCTCTGTAATTCAGATTTTATTTCCCCCCACGTATTTCGGGGGTGGTTTGCATTCTAATTCTCTGATCTCTTACGTTGTTTTACATCCTTAACATGGCACCATCCTTATTTGTAGAGAAAGATTACTCCCGAATTTTTAGTGATAACAATGGGTATGGGCATATTTTTATAGATAGAATCCGTGCTTGGGATTGGTATTCTCTTGTGTATGATAATTCCGATCATGAAGCATTTTATTGTCATGAATTAGTGAAATCATTTTACACTTCCATTGATCATGCTTCAGTTAATTTCGACACGTACCAATTCGCGGTTCATATGCCCCTGGGTGACATTTTCATCACACTTCCTCTACTTGAGGAACTCACTCACGTCCCCTATTACCCACAACACAGCGACCCCCTTCCTCTCATTGATTACATGCCCATCATGGGGGCCCGCTGTATAGAACAAGACCGAGGGCTCAAAGTCAGTACCACTTTCCGTAATGTGCATTGCGTTGGTCGATGGATCTAACGCAATATTCTGGGACTGGACCACACCACTTCTTTCAACAGGTCTGTGCTGCAAATAATTCACGACCTCACGACTAGGTAGCACACGGTCTGCATCAACAAAACCATCTTCCATTCTATCATTGCCAATTCCTCACGCACTCGTGGTGCTAAACATTCACACCCTATTCTGATTACTCGTCTATGTAGGACTTTCCTACCAGATGCTATATTTGACGCATATGACCGGGTGCTCATAGCACACGAGAGGGCCACTAGTGCCTATAATAGTTGTTTACATGCGGTCTGGACCCCTAGTGTCCAGTCCGAAGATGTGCCAGTGGAATCCTCTTCTGAGGAAAGTCTAGAGGAAGAAGATGAGCCCGCATTTTGGCACCAGGACCCCCCCTGCAGACTCACGTGCATTCATGTCCACCATTTGGCGGAGCATGAAGAAAATATTCTGGGGACAAGTTTGGCTGAGAAAACAAGTGGAAGAGCAAACATCTAGATTAGACCGTATTGAGGCCGGTCTTAGGCGTTCACAGTCAGCTGGACCCAACACCACCGCTGGTCCAAAACGACGAGAGGGTGACACTGTTCCTTTACCTATTTCAAGCATATTTTATCTTGCATACATTGAGGACAATGCATGAGATAGGTATGGGGGGTAGATACTAACTTAGGATTTTTATTTTCTTTTTAGGATTTTTAGGATTTTTTATTTTCTTTTTAGGATTTTTTATTTTCTTTTTAGATTTTTCATTTTCTTTTTAGATTTTTCATCTTCTTTTTAAAAAATTTCTTTTTAGAAGACCATAAAAAAAGAAGAAAATTAAAAAAAAAGAGAAAATTTTGATCCATCTTAGGAATTAAGGATACTCTAAACTAAGATTTCTTAATATAAGTCGAAAAGAGGAGTTTGGTTGGATTTTTAGGTTAAGTAAAAAAGGATAAGAAAGATAGCTAGATTTTAATTCTCTCTTTAGCATTATATACATTAAACATATTGAGGGATTAATCAAAGACTTAGTGATTCTATTTACACATATATATAATAATAAAAAAATATATAGAAAAATATATAAATAAATAAATAAAATAATTACTTAGCCACTAATTAAGCTGGTTAGTTGTGCCTTAAGAAGCATGGCCAGTCACGCCTAAAGGTGGTTAAGTCCTTAGTATTCGTGGCCTAGTTTACTCGAGTCCTTGAACCTTAGGGATGTATCTTCATCTGGTGCCCTAAGACCGACTGGTTTGGGAGTCATCGGTAAGAGGCTGGCTACATGGGTAAATTAGAAAGCCTAAGGAAGCTAAGGAGGTGTAAAAAAATAAATAAAAATAAAAAAAAAAGAAAAAATAAAAAGATTGTATATATTAGTAAATAAATGAACTTTAGTCTAAGAAAAATCCTTCATATTTATATATGTATATATACTAGGCTTGATGCAAAATCCGTTTTCGTTCTATTCCTTAAAAACTTAACCTAAGTTAAAGACAAAACTCTAAATAGACACTTATAAAAGAATGACAAGTTTAGGGTAACCCGAAACCTATAGATCAAGGAAAATTCTTGAAAAATATGGATCATAAATTTTTTCACTAACATTTTTTCTTTTTGGATTTTGTGGGTGCAATCCGCTGAAAACCCTCAGGAGACAACACTCCTCCTCTCAGGTAACCTAGAGGTTTAAAGGCTTGTTTCACGAGCTCAGTGCAATCGTGACACCTATGAAAGTGGTTCAATAATTTAGTTAGGATTTTTTCTCTTTTTCTTTTTGCTCGGGGACGAGCAAAAGCTAGGTATGGGGGTGTGATTGGAGTTCATTTTTGCATCATTTTTCGACTTCCATATCATACTTTATGTAAAGAAAAATAAGATTTTTATTGCTTTTCTCTCTCCTTTTTCAGGTCCACCATTAATGGAGATGAAGGCCCATAATCAACGAATTTTTCAAGGAATTAATGGATTAATTAAAGAGCCCAAAATAAGAAGCCCAAAAGAGAAGCCCAGGTCTGGAGTCGTCCACGAATATCCCCAACTTTCTAGAAGATCCAGCGAGGCATACGGGCGCTAACAGAATCGCAACAGAAATCGTTGGCGCAACGGCCAAGATTCTGCCGCGGAAACGCGGCTCTAGCTGCAAGCGTTTAATCCCACGGTCAAGATTTGAGGGCCTCATCTCCTGGAGCTTTATTGTAGTCTTGTAATTTCAAGTCTTTATTATCCCCAATGAAGATGAGTTACTTTAATTCTTGGCAAATGCTTGTTTTCATTCCATATGATTCATGTGAGCCTCATTTAGAGCCTTGTCTTTAGAACAAGTGCCTTGATGGAACATGGAGATGGAACACCTAACTATGCTATTTGTAGTACAATTTTCTTACTTCAATGCTAGCTCGAGTATGACTTTGAATGACTAATGAATCTTGTATCTTCTTCCTTAGCATTCCCTTGAGTGACACTCCTTGATTCCACCATTGAAAATCTATCTCGGGAGCCGATGAATCAATGAGGCTACAAGACAGGCCGAGAAGATCACTCATCCTCTACATGGGAAAATATTTTGTCCAAACAAGCAAGACTAACCTTTGCTGATGAATCAACATGAGACATTCTTCACCCTATGAGATTAGTAAGTTAGTAAATTAGAAGAGTTAGCTAGTCATGATTTTTTCTCTTTAAAGTCTTTTCAAAGTTTCCCTTCTCAAAGTTTTCTTTCCAAGCTACCTAAAGTTTTCCAAGTTCATTTCACTTTCCTTTCATACTTTTCCTTTTTATGCAAAAAAATCCACAAAGAATTTTTTCTCTCTTTTCCATGTCATTTTGTTTTCTTGAACATAGAAGAACTTTCGTTTCTTTCTTCAAAACTCAATTTCGAAACCGTGAATGCTTCTATCGCACGCTCTCCCTGAGGATCGACCCATAATAGCTTATGCTACGACGGTGATTCGGAAGGAGTAAAGAAAAATTGTGAATACATTTTGGAGTTTTTGAGTATCACATAAGAGCATCGAAGGTTGATTCTAAACCCTCTCTCTCTGAATATTAGTACACTCCTACCTACCGAACACGTATATAGTGGTATACAGAAGAAGTAGAGGAGCCTTTTGGGGATGATGCTGAGTGCAGACCCCAGATTAACCTGTACCCTTTCAATGCATGTTGAATCGATGTATCTAGTGTAGTACAGAGGTTGATTGTGCTTGTTATCCTTAAGAAGCATATCTTTCGCTGTGAAGGTAATAGCAGGTACCTTTGATTGTACATGATGGCATTTAGGGCAAGAAGACTGAGCGTCATTTTTAGAGATTTCTGGCATATACGTCAGGAATGATTCTGAATTAGCCAGTGCATCTCTGAGTGCTTCTCTTGTCTCTTTTGAGTGACGAAGGAGCTCGTGTATAGTAATAAGAGCAGGGATATTAGCCAGCTGGGCCAATATGTCAAAGCGAAAAGGCATGTCAAGCCCTGGGCTTGAAGGCTTCTTCAGGATATTGTCGAACCGGACTTCCCTTGGCTTCTCCTTTCCTTTGGTTGGAACTGAAGCGAGTGCTGGTATTTGTGCTGACATCGTCTGTTATTGTGTCTCGTCAATAGCTTTCTTATACTATTTTAAATATGATTTTTCGGATCGAGTACCTGTTGGCTGAGGTACATCAGCTCGCGTTGTGCAAACGTGCTTTTCTCCTTCAGACTTGCTAAGAGAAGCTACTGTAAGATTGTCATCATCTGGCAGGATGGAGATAACATTGAAAGATTTACCCTTCGACTTGGATTTCTTTGAATCCCATTGTTCGTCTTGGACAAGGTCTGGGTGTATCCACATGATTTCCCCTGTCTCCAGTGTCAAGGGAACAAGACCCTTATTATCTTGAGTTTTAGCTTCAGGATGTTTGACTTTCAGCCGTGGTGCAGGAATTGGATAAGTCCCGTCAGGAACTGTGACCTTTGGGGTTTTGCCGAACTCGAGGTTCACCATGTTTGCAGTGACTTTCTTTTGCTTTGACTTCAGTGTCAGGACTCCGGCGTCGACTAGAGCTTGAATTTTGTCCTTAAGGACAAAGCCCTTGTTGGTAGGATGATGAATTATCCTGTGATAGAGACAGTATTTGGGATCGTTCGTGCGTCCTATTTCATTGGGATGTCGAGCATCCGACAGCTTTAATTTATTCCTTTTGTGGAGTAAATGGAATATTGTGACCACATGATCGTCTTTGAAGGAGTATTGTTTCGAAGGAAACTTAGACTCCTGATTATTGAAGCCGCTCTTCTTGGCCTTTGACTGAACATCCCCTGACAATTCTAAGGACATAGTCTCTTTCCCTTTGGCTTGAGAAGACTGTGCCATGTCGCCACGTCCTTTATTATTCATACCCCATTTGCCTTTAGGGGTGGATGGTTCGAACTTTTAGCCGACTTTTCGGCTATCTCAGCTTGCTTGACCAGTTCTTTCCAAGTATGGGCTTTGACAGCACCATGCGAACTTCTACTTGGTCTAAGAAGTTGTGCCTGCATGTCTGTAAGAGCATGGGTAATGGATCCCTGCTGAGCACATCAGAGACAAGTTTCTAAACCACTCAATATAGTCACGGACAGATTCGCCCTTCTTCTGTACGATAGAGAGGAGTTTGTCCATGGTTACCTCGGTATCATCCTCATAGAAACGAGAAAGAAATCGAGTTTCCAGGTCGATCCATGAATTGACAGAGCCCGGAGGGAGACTTCGAAACCAGTCAAATGCTACCCCTTTAAGGTGCCAATGAACAGTCTAGCCATAATAGCATCATTATCTATAACATTACGGTCTGAGACCAGAAATAGTAGATGTGCTAGTTTGGCGAGCTCTTACGATCGTAAGTATGTAATGTTGGTGGTTTAAACTTTGGTGGGTGTGGTACTGAATCCCACTCCAGCGGGTAAGGACGGACTGCCCCTACTTTCTTTAATTCATCCCTCTGAGCTAGGGACGCGATTTGAGCTTGAATGCCTTTACGGACTTCAGCGTCCAAAGAAGAACCCTCCTTTGACTTCTTCGTCGTTAGCTGTTCATTGCTAAGATGTTCTTCCTCATCATGGTTACTCCCGGTATCATTATTATTCCGGTTATTGAGGAGTTGAGCGAGCATCAGTTGAATGTTGTCGAAAGCTTCTTGCTGGGTCTTGGAAGTTTGCTCCTGAGCTTCCAATTGTCGACGAAGGTCATCATTACCGTTATCAGCCATATTCACTGATACTCTATCCGTTCATACCGAACTGACTGTCGTCGAAGAGGCATATCCACTATCTTCGTCCTCTTCATCAGACCATTGGACTAATCCTTTCATTGGTTCTGGTGAGGTTCCTGCAGTTGAGGAAGATGGCTTTTCATAACCGTAGGGTATTGCGACTCTAGATCTGGTGTTCCAGAAGACACCTTCTTCATGTGCCAAGACTTCGCCCAAGCCTGGGCTATAATCCGGATCTGGGGAACTGTAGGGAGTGTCGTGGGACGCTCGTCTGCCCCTGCGCAGCTCTCGTCCTCTTTCAGTTATGTTAACGGATGTAGAGGGCAGATCTCGTGATATGCTCCATTTGCGATGTTTCACCGGAGCTTGCACCGACAGTCGATCAAAAACTGATCGTCGGCCTGGAGGAGTGGCGGGGATTGGTCCTAACTGGCAATGGACTGAGTGGACTGTCACCAACTGACATCCCACTTATTGACAATAGGAGGGAGAAGTTTGGAAAGATTCTGACTTCCGTTTGCTTGTCAAGAATTCTCGCAAGTCAGACCCAGTTGGGCCTAGACGATCCAACACAGAGCTCTATTGGATTGCGCATAGAATGACTTCCTGTTCTTTTCATCACAGCAGAGGTAATTAGCACTAAATAGTACTTTAGCTCTAAATTTGTGGCTAAGAACCTTGGGAATGTCCTTGGGTGCTGAAGCTGCATATGCACCGCTGTCAGCACTTAGGGACAAACCCTTAGCTCCGCTGCGAAGGGCGAGCTTAGCGCTTGATGAACTAGGGAGCGAAGCACGCTGTGGTGCTTTATCCGCATGTTGCTGGGGAGGTAATTAGCCTTAGATAGTGCTTTGACTCTAAATTCGCGACTAAAAGCTTTGGAAATGCCCTTGGGCGCTGAAGCTGCTTAAGCACTGCTATCAGCGCTTAGGGGCAATCCCTTAGCTTCGCTGCAAAGAGCGAGCTTAGTACTTGAAGAACTGGGGAACGAAGCACGCTGTGGTGCTTTGGTTCTAGCTTCGCGACTGTGAACATCATGCATACCCTGAGGTACAGTAGCTTCGTGAAAGGGAACACCTAGAGGGGGGTGAATAGGTGTTAGTGCTAATCTAAAACTAAATGCAAAACTAAGTGCGCTAAATGCGGAAGCTAATGCAAATCTTGCACAAATTTAATACAACACAACAAGTGTAGCCGAATTTCCCGTGAAGGGCTCTGGACTAACTCCTCTTGATTCCCCTTGAATGGGTTGAGGTGCTATGTGAAGCTCTTGTTGGTTAAGTATAAGTTAGGCACACACACAAGCAAGCCAAGCAAATAAGGATGAATAGTAACAAGAGTATATGCAAGGCAACTCAAGCAAATAGATATGTATGATATGAATTATGCTCAACACAAGCAAATATGATATGATGTTATGTATGATGCTTTGCACAAATAAATGAGAGAGAGAGAGTTGAGAGATATTGGATCAAACGCAAACACACGAATATGTTTCGAGGTTCGAGCCCCTAGCTCTACATCCCCGCCTACACCACCGTGTAGGATTTCCAATCCACTATAGGAGTACCGAACTCCTCTCTCAATCCTTACAAAGCCACCGAGGCTATACAACCACAATCCACCTCTACCGAAGAGGGATAAGGCCCGTAGCCAATACAAACACAATCACCTCTACCGAAGAGGGATCCAACCACAATACCACTCCGATCAACCTCTACCAAAGAGGGATACAACAAAAACAAGGAGGGTTTACAACTTAGAGGCTTAACCTCAAACACTTCTCTTTTTCTCTCTTTTTCCACAAAACAAATGATCCTAATAGATTAGGATAGAAGATAGCTCAAGTGTGGAAAACTAGGTGTTTGGAAAACAAGCAACAAAGAAAAACACTTGGGAAAATTCTTGCAAAAGATATAGAATGAAAACCAAGACAAATCTCCCAAAATATTCTTTTCTTTGATTTTTCCAAAAACCTAAAAACAAATAAGATGAATTCTTTTTGGCTCAAAACTCTTTTAAAAACTCTTTTAAAACAATAGAGAAAGTCTGAAATTTTTGCCCTTAAAAACTTCTACAAAAACTATGAAGAGATGGGGTATATATAGCCCCAATACAAAACTAGCCGTTAGAGCTGAGCTGGCAGCTCTGACAGGCAACGGTCGACCGGCCCGGTCGACCGCCAACGGTCGGAAATATGACCGTTGGGCAACTGCGGTCGAACGACCCGGTCGACCGAAACAAACAGAGAGCACTGTAAGTGCCCCGGTCGACCGGCGCGGTCGACCGTCCCAGTGCCTCCAAACGTGCACAGAATTGTGCACGTCGGTCGACCGGCCCGGTCGACCGACTCAGCCTTAGTCGACTAGTCAGGCTACTAGTCGACTTGGTTGAAGCCTGGAACAAAAACTGGGTCAGAAAAACTGGAAAAATTATTTTATAAAAATCTTTTATCTTTTCTGAAAATCCCATAAAACTTGTTTTAACATTTTGTATTGAAACACAAACTTGTGATAAAAATTTCAAGACATATATCAATCATATCAATTCATTTTTGTGTCTTGCCAATTTTATCAAAACCAACACTTGTATTTTATCAAACTTGATTTTTCAATACATGAATAGGATAGTCAAAATAAGTTTGTCTAGCAAGTTAAACCATGTATGTATATCTAGAATACATCTAATATACATAGAAATAAAGTAAACTTGTTTTGATCTACTATTCATGAAAACCAAATCCAAAACATGAAAACGTGTGTGTTTGTGTACTTGAGCATATCAACTATACTAAACTTTACAAATGGATCTAAAACACACTATCTAAACTATGGATACCTAAGTCTTCTTGACGATCTTCATCTTCAAGTAGACTTGCTCCAAAACTCCATCCATGGGCTAGGCAATGTGTGATCTTGACGCTTTGGCCCTGGAATCATCATGAAAAGCTTCTAAACACCTTGTTGAAGCTAATCACCAACTAATATCTTGGTTAATGATCTGAAACTTAAACAACACAAGATTATTAGTAAACATAACTACATGAGTTAATCATCATCAAAACTAGAGTGGAAGGCCTTTGGGCCAACAATCTCCCCCTTTTTGATGATGACAAAACTCATGGAGTTATATATACATGGATTAAAGTTAAGCATCAAAGAAGATCCCCCTTAACTCATGCATAGACATAAATAATAAGATATGGAAATGAAACACATGAATATGTATGCAAGTATGGAGATAAAACATGCAACAAGCATAAATCAAAATCTTTTTCTCCTATTTGCAATACAAAAACATATATGCATAAATAACAAGGAAGAGACAAATACTTCTCCCACTTAAGCAATGAAAACATGCATATAAACTCAAATACTTCTCCCCCTTTTTGTCAATCATCAACAAAGGGTTCAAAGTAAAATCAAATCAAACAAATTTTTCTCCCCCTTTTTGTCAAACAAAAAGATCAAGAAGGGGTTAAACAATCCAAACAATAAAATGAGGGGTAAAAATCTTTCTCCCCTTTTAAATTAATTAAAACAATAAAATAATGTTCTCCCCCTTTGTCTAAAACAAAAACAAGGTCAATAAGGGGTGACTATAAACAACATGATATCAATAGATAAATATGTCAATGAAGCATCTTGATATCAATTGAAAATAGACAAAGATCAATAGATGTTATATGCTATATACATTCATGAAGAGGAAGACGCTAAGTTAGCTTCCCTACACATATGCATTACATGAAAGAGGGATGTTGAGCCCTAATTCACATAACACACACTATGTAATGCATAAGAGGAGATGTGAAGCTCCCCCTACACACGTGTACCACATAACGAAGAGATGTTAAGCTCTTCAATACAAGATACACTCATCATGAATCTATATGCATATAGTCAATACAAATCAAAACTTTTGTATTTTTCTTAAAAAAAATTTTAGATACCAGTTTTAAAGCAAAAACACATGAGACATCTAGATACCAATTGTAAATAATTTTCATATTAAACATATGATACCAATATGAAATTTTCAATCATAAAGTAAGGGAGTGGGAAACAAATACCAATTGAAGAATCACCAATTGAAAGACAAAATTAGATTTTCTCCCCCTTTATGAAATACCAACTAAAAAGATGCTTGGGCTTGATACCAATTTAAAAGTAATCAATTGAAACAAATTGAAGCTCAAGCACTAGCATAAACAAGATTTTGTGAAAAATTTATATCTTAAGCATAAATAAAAGTGTATGAAATAGAATGAGTACCAATCACCAATAGATGATACCAATTGAAAATATACATACACAATAAACATATGAGTATACAAAAAGATCAAGATGATACCAATTGAAGGAGTTCAATGATACCAATTGACATAGCAATATGTTCAAGGGTATATATCAGATTACAATACCTCCCAATCAAGGTTCAAGTTTTAAATGATTTTCATTTTAAAGCATACAAGACCATGATCTCCCATCCATCCGCCCATAGAAGGTAGGGGTTTTCAAAAATAGATTTGAAAATATAGTTTTGTTTGAAAATCTCTACCATAGTGAAGAATACGAACTAGTTATAGGAAAGACTTTTAAAACTAGTACGAAATCCTTCAAGCAAGGAATAAAACAAAATTATTTTTCATGAAATAAGAAATTCACATGAAAATCAACACTCTAATCCAATTAAGCACAATTTTGACTCATGAAAACAAAACATGAGCAAGCAATAAATGTGAGTGTATAAATAAAGTGTGAATATCATAATCATGAAAATATTCACTTAAGCTCAATTATTCCTTAATCATGAAAACACGAAAATCATTAAAACTTATTCAATCTTCATGGCATATGTATGTCTAATACAAACTAAAGTATACATATATATCCAAAACACAACGAGTCCACAAAATATATGCATTAAGGCACGTGGCTCAAAAGGATAATCATGTATATCTAATAGTTTGGACAAGATAGACATATACATGAAGTTAAACAATTAAACACAAAATCAAGAAAAGTTAAATCTTCATCAAAACGAATTTCATTTCAAGGTATATGTATGAATTGTCAACATAATAAGTATACATACATATCCCTAAACACAATTGAGTCCATATATAGATTTGCATGAAAGGCAAATGACTCAAGGGGTATACATGTATATCTTAAAGTTTGGCAAAATAAACATATACATGAAGTGAAAAACTCATAAAACAAATTCAAAAATGAGAATACAAGTTTAAAATGTATGAATCATCAAAACTAGACTATACTAGCACATCTAATAGGTTCAAATAAGCAATCAAGCCCAAACATATATAGATTTATTTGTGGCCCACTATATGTACAAGTATAAATCCTAGTCTTAATGAAAACTAACATCTAAACAAGTAATCTTAACATGAAGCATCAAAACACAATATAAAAACCATCACGATAAAACTAAAACATGATTACTATGTAAATTCACATGTATTAGATTCATGATGTACATTATAGCTTAAACAAGGTGAGAACACTAAGAATGGGTTCATGCAAGCATGTGTGTCTCAAATACTATACATGTATGTCAAGGATCTAATAATCATGACATTTACATACTAATCCATAGACAATGAAACATGCTATAAAACATCAATATGAAAGCATGTAAACAACAATAAGGAGTTAAGAATTGTTACCAAAACCTAGAAGGCAACTCTCCTTGTCTTCAAAACATGGTGGTCATCTCCACCAAATCTTCCCTTGAAAGTGATGCATCCATTTGATTTCCTTTAAGTCCGGAACGCATACACTCCAAGGTGTCATCACTCTCACATCATGTGAGAGCCCACACCTACATCAAAAATAATAGGAGGGGTGGTCTTTCGTACCCATATCTTCTTGGGTCCATGGGGGTTAGTACCTTCTCTAACCCAAACAAACTTCTTTGCTAAATTCTCAACATGTAAACGATCATAGCAAAATTTAGCAAGATGGCCTTTTCGGCCACAATGTGTACATGTATACACATGAGCATACATGTGTTGATGGTGTCCGTGTGGAGCATGTGTATGCCGTGGAGGGTGTGCATGCATAAAAGTTGGAACTTGTTTCTTACGAACCAAGGTTTCCTAGCGTGAGTGGTTCATGGCACATTGGCTCATAGTGGAGCCCAAACAATCTACTCTCTTCTTTAACATACAAATATCATCATTGATCCTAGAAGAAGAGGTACATGCATTAGGTAGACTAGATGAAGAAACTACACTAGCATGGCAAACATGTGCATCCATCTTATTTTGCAAAACAATGTTTTTCTTTAAACACACATCTAAATCATTTGAAATAGAAATAATTTTATTTTTCAAATCAACATTCTCTTTTAAAACAAAATCAATTTTTGAAGATAAGTTTTCATTTTTCTTCAAAATAACATGGCAATCATTTTTAGTTTTTAAAAATTCATTTTCTTTTAGTGCAAGTTCCAATTGAGATCTCAATGAATCCCTTCCATTATAGACCTCAACCTTCTCTTGCAAAACACAATCAAGTCTAAAATGTAAACTTTTATTTTCTTTTTCAATTTCTAGACTTTTCTTTTTCAAAATTTTATATTTTTCAATTAATTTTTCACAAACAATAGATAGTTCTTCATTCAAGGCATGAGGATCAACATAATCATTTGAAGAACTAGCACAATCATCATTATCTAAGTGGGGTTCCGAATGTACCTCAAGGGAGTCATTCCCTTGGACCATGAAGCATTGTGACTCGGACTCTCCACTAGATTCCTCTTCTTGAATTTGCACTTGAAGCTCGGAGGTGGTGGTTGTTGTCAACAAATTCCACACTGTAAAGGCGGAATCAATGTTAGAAACACGTAAAAGATAATCTTTAGATAATGTGCTTCTAATGGCCTCTAGGGCTTGTGCATTGGCCCCTATATGATTGCTATCACTAAGGAAGGATTCCTTGGTAATGGCAAGGTAAACTTTATGACCTAGGGTTTGTAAATAAACGGTCGTCCTAATCTTCCAAACATGAATGTTTGAAGGGTCAAACATAGGTGGGGTCATGAAAGCCATGGTAAACTATATGTGTGCAAAACAAGCAAATGCAAACAATAGATTAGCAAGCAAATGGATCTCACTCTTAGGATGTTAAGCCTAAGTATCAGGAGCACTAGCTCTGATACCAATTGAAAGGGAACACCTAGAGGGGGGGTGAATAGGTGTTAGTGCTAATCTAAAACTAAATGCAAAACTAAGTGCGCTAAATGCGGAAGCTAATGCAAATCTTGCACAAACTTAATACAACACAATAAGTGTAGCCGAATTCCACGTGAAGGGCTCTGGACTAACTCCTCTTGATTCCTCTTGAATGGGTTGAGGTGCTATGTGAAGCTCTTGTTGGTTAAGTATAAGTTAGGCACACACACAAGCAAGCCAAGCAAATAAGGATGAATAGTAACAAGAGTATATGCAAGGCAACTCAAGCAAATAGATATGTATGATATGAATTATGCTCAACACAAGCAAATATGATATGATGTTATGTATGATGCTTTGCACAAATAAATGAGAGAGAGAGTTGAGAGATATTGGATCAAACGCAAACACACGAATATGTTTCGAGGTTCGAGCCCCTAGCTCTACATCCCCGCCTACACCACCGTGTAGGATTTCCAATCCACTATAGGAGTACCGAACTCCTCTCTCAATCCTTACAAAGCCACCGAGGCTATACAACCACAATCCACCTCTACCGAAGAGGGATAAGGCCCGTAGCCAATACAAACACAATCACCTCTACCGAAGAGGGATCCAACCACAATACCACCCCGATCAACCTCTACCAAAGAGGGATACAACAAAAACAAGGAGGGTTTACAACTTAGAGGCTTAACCTCAAACACTTCTCTTTTTCTCTCTTTTTCCACAAAACAAATGATCCTAATAGATTAGGATAGAAGATAGCTCAAGTGTGGAAAACTAGGTGTTTGAAAAACAAGCAACAAAGAAAAACACTTGGGAAAATTCTTGCAAAAGATATAGAATGAAAACCAAGACAAATCTCCCAAAATATTCTTTTCTTTGATTTTTCCAAAAACCTAAAAACAAATAAGATGAATTCTTTTTGGCTCAAAACTCTTTTAAAAACTCTTTTAAAACAATAGAGAAAGTCTGGAATTTTTGACCTTAAAAACTTCTACAAAAACTATGAAGAGATGGGGTATATATAGCCCTAATATAAAACTAGCCGTTAGAGCTGAGCTGGCAGCTCTGACAGGCAACGGTCGACCGGCCCGGTCGACCGCCAATGGTCAGAAATATGACCGTTGGGCAACTGCGGTCGACTGGCCCGGTCGACCGAAACAAACAGAGAGCACTGTAAGTGCCCCGGTCGACCGGCGCGGTCGACAGTCCCAGTGCCTCCAAACGTGCACAGAATTGTGCACGTCGGTCGACCGGCCCGGTCGACCGACCTCAGCCTTAGTCGACTAGTCAGGCTACTAGTCGACTTGGTTGAAGCCTGGAACAAAAACTGGGTCAGAAAAACTGGGAAAATTATTTTATAAAAATATTTTATCATTTCTGAAAATCCCATAAAACTTGTTTTAACATTTTGTATTGAAACACAAACTTGTGATAAAAATTTCAAGACATATATCAATCATATCAATTCATTTTTGTGTCTTGCCAATTTTATCAAAACCAACACTTGTATTTTATCAAACTTGATTTTTCAATACATGAATAGGATAGTCAAAATAAGTTTGTCTAGCAAGTTAAACCATGTATGTATATCTAGAATACATCTAATATACATAGAAATAAAGTAAACTTGTTTTGATCTACTATTCATGAAAACCAAATCCAAAACATGAAAACGTGTGTGTTTGTGCACTTGAGCATATCAACTATACTAAACTTTACAAATGGATCTAAAACACACTATCTAAACTATGGATACCTAAGTCTTCTTGACGATCTTCATCTTCAAGTAGACTTGCTCCAAAACTCCATCCATGGGCTAAGCAATGTGTGATCTTGACGCTTTGGCCCTGGAATCATCATGAAAAGCTTCTAAACACCTTGTTGAAGCTAATCACCAACTAATATCTTGGTTAATGATCTGAAACTTAAACAACACAAGATTATTAGTAAACATAACTACATGAGTTAATCATCATCAAAACTAGAGTGGAAGGCCTTTAGGCCAACACTTCGCTCATGAGAATGAGGCTGGCACGAGGAGTTACTGCTCCTAACTTAGGCGAAGGCATGATCGCCGTTGTAACTTTACGGCTAGCAGTCTCGTCAGAACAGACAGCCTTTTTCTTCGTGAGAGAAACGAACTTGTGGCGTAGTTACGCCTGAGGCTTCATACAGAGCCTTCTACTTTGGCCTCCATATCTGCTTTGAAAGAGGAGACTTAGGTTCGCAGGGATCTCGACTAGCCACACGCGAGGCTGGGAGGTGTTAGAAGGATTCTGCTTTCGGTTTCTGTTCTGAAACCTTAGCCATGGAGACCTTTCTATACTTTCGTGCATGGAGCATTGGGCCACCCCCAGAGAGGAGTTCTTCGAATTTTCCTTGGTCGAAGTGAACGACTAGGTTTTCGAAGGGGACAGTTTGAAGATTCTGATCTTTGT
Source organism: Agave tequilana (assembly GCA_038442645.1). Classification (NCBI taxonomy): domain Eukaryota; kingdom Viridiplantae; phylum Streptophyta; class Magnoliopsida; order Asparagales; family Asparagaceae; genus Agave; species Agave tequilana. The sequence continues at coordinate 197,717 of JAVJIF010005962.1, forward strand.
ATTGCAGGCCTGCTTCCTTGTTGCGCCAGAGGACCGCGGTAGGCTCGCAGAGAGCCTCGTCTGTCTCCACAGAGACTTGCTTCGAAGATTTAGCCAGAGGGGCTCTGGCCACACTGGCTTTCTTGAATTCAGAGATAGACCCGAAGGTCTGTTCGTCGCATTGCGACACTTGTTTCTCAACAGTGGAGAATTCGTTCCCCAACGGAGTCGCCATCTTATTTTTCATTGATTTTGCAAAGGGAAAAGTTACAAAAAAGGGGTCGAGGAGCTAAATTACAAGTATTCTAAAAAGACTACAAGTAGATCTCCTCTGAGATTCTGAAGAAGTGTGCCGATAGGAGTCTGGTCAGCGCGCGACCACTTTGTCATTTTGACGATGCGATCGATGGGATTCCCTTCTCGCCTAGTTCGGGGAATCGAAGAATAGAAGGTTGGTAGAACTCTCTTATTACTTCTCAAACTGCCTCCACTTGGGAATTCTTACTCGCTTGATTTCAGAAATTCCTTGAGAGGAAGGAAGGTATTAGGGTATTAGCACCCTGATTAGAGAAGCAGTTCTCTGAATTCTCTGAATCTTGGAAGCAAGAGAATATATCTCTGTTTAGTCATCTCTCAGTGTATCTCTTTACCTGTACGCGTGTGTTCTCTCTCTCTCTCTCCCTCTCCCTGTTTGTACCTCTGGTGGGCTATTTATAAGGAGAGCAGGGGTATAATCGTCCCTTGAAAGTCTAAAAATAGATTGAGTCAATTTGTTTAAATCTGGAAAGTAGCCTTACTGCGAGGCTAAAATCAGCTTCTGCGAAGCTAGGAATAGCAGGTAGCGTTGATCTCCTGATCTGTTTTAATTCTTTCAAAATAATTGAAAGATCTCCCCTGATCTTCTTACTTGTTCTAGGAGAGTAAAGCGATTATGGTAAACAACTACCAAATTTGATCTCAGATTTGATCTTGATTCGATTTGATATTGATCTTGAATTGTTTTAATCTCATTTGGAGATTTAATTGGTCAAAGGTTGATCATCAAAGACCAGCAGCGGAGCTGCCGCGTCGAGCTCGCAGCGGAGCTGGAAGGAGCATCTGGCGAAGTCAGAAGAAAGCTCTTCAGCAGAGCTGGATAAACATCTGTGGCGAAGCTACTGACCACCCTTCTGCGCGGTTGCGTGTATGGCTTCGAGCGAAGCTAACTCTCTACGGAGTTAACTGAGCACTTTAGGCGAAGTTATAAGTTAGCTCTCCGATAGAGCTTTGAACAGCTTCAAGACGATGTTGGACAAACTTAGCCTCTCAGGTGACGTTATCCCCTTGGGTTCATGTGATGCTAAGTGTTAAGCTAACCTATCATCTTAGACCTGCTTAGGTCTCTTCAAAGACAATCTGGGCTTACTGTCTGCTTCACTAGATCAGTAGAGTCCAAGTTGCTGATTTATCCCTCAGAGATGGGTACAGAACTGGTCGTCAGCTTATCTGTCACTTGTCTTTTGTAAATGTCAACAAGTTTAGACATTGTTCAAGCTAGTAAGAATCTTGTCTTTTTTAAAGTGTCAACAGTAGGTAGCACCAGTATCTAATATCCACTCAGTATCACCTGAGTAGCTAATGATAGCAGTAGTGACAGAAAAAGAGAATACCGATGAGTCCGAGTCTGATCCACCTGCTTGTGAGGTACTGACTTGAGTACTGACCACCCGTGCAAGGTTTGCTTCAGTCTTTGACTCCTCTTCCCTTTGGCCTTTGGACAGTCAACTTTTCAGTGTCCAAATTCTTTATAGAAGGCACACTAGTTCTTCTTCAAGTTTTTAAAATCTGGCCTGGACTTCGATCTCTCACGTTCACCTTTGCCCTTTCTGTATGAACCTCTGCCTCTTACCGCCAATGCCTCTGCTGACGTGCTCACCTGAGAAGATAGTCTATCTTGTCTCCTCGTATCATAGTTAGCAAGAGCAGCAGACACTTCATTATAGTTAAGGGATTTTCTACCATTGATCAATGTTAAAGTAAAAGTCTCATACTCCTCTATAGGAAGAGAGTTCAAGAGAATTACCGCTTTATCTTCTTCATCGACCTCCAGATCCACATTAACTAAATCTATAAGAAACTTTGTGTAGCGATTCAAGTGTTCATTGATGGAGCATCCTTTCTTCATCTGAAAACTATAAAGCTTACTCTTTAGCTGTAGTCTTGATTCAATGCTTTTAGTCAGATACTTTTTCTCTAGGATCTCCCATAACTGCCTCGCAGATATTTCGTGCAACACATGATACTTAATATCTTGTGTCAAACAAGACCTGATTAAGCCACACGCTGTTCAGTTCATCTTATCCCAATCTTCTTCAGTGATTGAGTTTCGCTTCTTCTCTAATCGTAGAGTGTCTTCGAAATTTGATACAGTCAGTGCATCCATCACCTCGCATCTCCGTATACCAAAGTTGTTGGTGCCATTGAATTTCACCACATCAATCCTCAGCAGATGTGGATTCATGAATTTCTCCATCGATGTACTTTCTCTAGCCATCTTCTTGACTGAATCCTCAAAGCAATGCGGAAACAAACGGAGTTAGATAAACAAATTTGATAAAGATAAGATCTTTACCTCCACACGAAACCCTAGTAGAGTTTCTGAAATTATCTACTCCTTCGAATTGATTCCTTGAGCAATCTACATGTTGTTTTGAGATCGACACACGATCTCACAAATAGTCCCAACGCTGATCCGAGATCGACACACGATCTTCGCCAAACAATAATTGATACCCTTGGAATCACCAGATGATCCCACGATGAACCTGGGATGCTCTGATACCAATTGTTGTGCGCAGTTTAACAATCAATGTGGAACCCTTGGATCACAGATGCAGTAGAGAAGTACCACCTAATGTCAAGAACAAGAAAAACTATAGGAAGAAACCAAAAAAATACAATATTTAACGAGGTTCGACAAATTGTCCACGTCCTCGGGATAAGGAAGAGAGAGTTTTTTATTGATTCAATAATCAATTACAATATCATGCATACATAAGAGGAGGATTTAGCCCCTTTATTTATAGCCAAGAAGACCTAGAATAATTGGAAACCTTAATTGGACTCGTTTCCAATTCAGAATAGAAATCCAAAATCTGGAAGAATCCGTCTGTCGGTCGATCGGCCAGTCGATCGGCCCAAGTCCCGGTCGACCGCGCTGGTCGGCCGCTCCAACCCGAGAGCAAAGCCTTATCAGACAGTCGACCGGGCGGTCGACCGTTCTTCTTCTGCGGTCGACCGGGCGGTCGATCGGTATTGCCTGTGTACGTTGGTGCACACCGATCGACCGAGCGGTCGGCCGGTATCTGCTGTCGGTCATGTCTTTATCTTTGGCTACCTCTACCATACCTTCCCCCTAGCTGGCCTTCTGATGAGATATCTATCAAAATATGATGAAAATATTAAATAAATATCAAAAATATGAAACAGGGACAAGTTAGTATCATAATTATAAAATATGAAATAAGTATCACAAATATGAAACATGAAACAAGTTTTACAAAAACTTATTTCATCTAAATTCTCTAAATATCAAGTATTACACATATCACAAGTATATGAAACCTGAAAAGTACTTACTGTTGGCCCAAAGGCCTTTCACTCTAGTTTTGATGATGATTAACTCATGTAGTTATGTGTACTAATTATCTTGTGATTTTAGTTTCAGTTTATTAATCAAGATATTAGTTGGTGTTTAGCTTCAACAAGATGAATTGAAAGCTTGCACATGTTGATTCAAGAGCCCGCGCATCAAAGATCATACATTGCACTTGCTCGGTGAATCAAGAGTTTTTGGATCGAGCCTACTTGGAGATTGCGCTCTAGCTTGGAGATTGCGCTCTACAAGAAGACTTAGGTATCCATAGTTTTAGTTTGGGTTTAGATCCTAATTGTAAAGATTAGAATAGTATGATAAGCTCAAGTTCACAACACACACACCTTTCATGTTTTGATTTTCGGTTTTAGGTTTAACCGATCTTGGTTTTCATGAATAGATTTTTTATCAAAACAAGTTTACATGGTTTATGTATATTAGATTTGTTCTATACACTGCATGCTTCAATTGTTTAGACAAACTTTGTTTGATAATCTATTCCATGTGTTTTATGTTTTGGTATTTACAACAAAACATATTTTTGGACTTAATGACAAAAATCATGATATATATATGTTTCTTGTATATTGAATTTCTATTCATATACAATATGCTTCAAAATATTTAAATATCATATTTTTGTATCATGGATAAGTTTTAGACAATGTGTATTTTCTATTCAAAATACAAGGTTTTAGAAAATACAAGTTTTGGTTTTTGATAAATATGATAAGATACAAAAATAGTTTTAATTGCTTGATATTTGAGTCAAAACTTTTATCACATGTTTATATATCAATGCAAAATGCTAAAACTATTTTTGGGGATTTTTTAGTAATTTATAAGAATTTATTTGACATTAATTTTTCTCAGATTTCAGACCTGACTTTTGTCTGCCAGGCTTGGCCGGTCGACTGGTACGGTCGACCGCACCAAAGAAGCCAGTCGACCGTTCCGGTCGACCGACGTGCACGGATACGTGCACGCTGGCTGACTCTGTATCCGGTCGACCGAAGCGGTCGACCGACAGAGAGCTGTTGGCTCTCAGGAATTCTCGGTCGACCGAGGCGGTCGACCGGTAGCCACAACGGTTCTAAATTTGACCGTTGGGCGGTCGACCGTCCCGGTTGACCGGCAGGGTAAATCTGGCAAATATTCTGTAAACGGCTAGTTTTCTAAATTGCCTATAAATACCCCATTTGAGAGAGTTTTTCTCTAAGAATTTTTGGCTAAAATTTTCTATCTCTCTGGTGTTTTTGCTGCAAGAAAAAAAAATAGGTTTTTGGATTCAAAGTGAACAATCTTTTGTGTTTTTGATTAGGGTTTGAAAAACAAAGAAAAGGGATTTTGGAAAAGCTTTTATTTGAACTTCTATATCTTGATTTCATTTGTTTCCCAAAGGTTTTTCTTTGAGTTGCTGGTTTCATATCCCTTGGTTTTCTCCACACTTGAGCTAAAAATCTACTATCTATATCTATAGGTTATTTGTGTGGAAGAAGAAGTTGTTTGTGGTTGTTGTTGTGACCACCAAGTTGTAACCCAATCTTTTCTTAGCTTTGTGCTTTGGGTTGTTTCCCTCTAGTTGAGAGGTGATCCTTGTATTGGTTGATGATTGGGAGTTTGTTGTATTGGTTTGAAATTTTGCCTCAAGGAGGAGGTTGTGATTGTTGGAGTTTGCCTCAGGGAGGAGGTTGTAAAGAGAGGAGTTGGGTACTCCTTGTAAAGGGTTCTAAGTGGACGAGCTAGTGGAAATCCTTCGTGTGTAGAAGGCGGGGATGTAGAGCTGGGTGCTCGAACCTCGATAACATATCTTTGTGTTTGCGCTTGATCCATTGGCTCTCTCTACTCTCTCTTTACTTTGTGCCTTGCATTTATTTACATTGCTCATTCATATTTGCTTGGCTTGGTTGTGTGCATCACTTGTTGATAGCACTTGAGTGTAATTTGTAATTAATTTTTAAATTCCGCATTTAGTTCATAGATTAGCATTGTCACTATTCACCCCTCCTTCTAGGTGACTTTTCAATTGGTATCAGAGCTAGTGCTCCTGATATTTAGGTTTAACCACCTAGGAGTGATCTTGGTTTGCTAATCTTCATTTGCAGTCATGGCTAGCCCTCCTATGTTTGACCATTTTAGATTTGACTCTTGGAAGGTTGACATGATTAGACATCTAAAAGGACTAGGACATTTAGTTTATCAAGCCATCACTATAGAATCCCTCCCTAATAGTAGCAAGCATAAGAAGGCCAATGCATTAGCCCTTAGGACACTTCTAGCATCTCTAAATGAACATCTTTTACCTATTTTTGATCGCTATGATTCGGCTTTTGCAGTTTGGAGCATCTTAACGTCTCCCGAGCTTCCAAGGATCATCAACAATTTGAGGAGATCCAAGAGAGACATGTCCAAAGATAAATGCTTCATGGTCCAAGGGAAAGACTCCCTTGAGGTACACTCGGATTCCCCTCTTGATGATAGCTCTAATTCTTATTGCCATGGTTGTTTTGAGGTTCAAACTTTAAATATGGAACTTACTCAAAAGCTTGAAAAATTCTTAGAAAAACACAAACTTTTGAAAGAGAATAATCTTGTTTTGAAAAATGAATTAAAGGATTTATGTTCTAATTTTGAAGTGATTTTGCAAGAAAAAGAAGAGATCACTAGTGAACGTGACTCACTACAATCTCAACTTGAACTTGCACTTAAAGAGATTGAAGATTTGAAAAACAAAAATGGTTTTGATGATGTTGTAGAACACAATGAGGTTTTGTCTTCTAGATTGGATCTTGTTTTCAAAGAAAATCTTACTTTGAAAAATAAAATTGATTCAATTACAAAAGAATTGGATTTAGTTTTGATTAAAAATAAATCTTTACAAAATGAGATTGATATTCATGTTTGTCATGCTAGTGTAGCTTCTACTTCTTGCACTCCTATAGCATGTTCCACTTTGTCTTCTAGCATAGAAAATGATATAAACAATTTGAAGAAAAGTGTTGATTGTTTGGGCTCCACTTTGAGCCATTGTGCCATGAATCACACACGATTGGAAACCTTGGTTCGCAAGAAACAAGTTCCAACCTTGCATGCACACCCATCTAGGCATACACATGCTTTTCATGATCACCACCATCATATGTATGCTCACGTGTACACATGTACACATTGTGGTCGAAAAGGCCACCTTGCTAGATTTTGTTATGATCGTATTTATCATGAAAATTTAGCAACTAATTATGTTTGGGTTAGAAAAGATACTAACCCCCGTGGACCCACAAGAAAATGGGTACCAAGATCCACCTCTTTGATGTTTGATGTAGGTGGAGGCTCTCGCATAACGTGAGAGTGTTGGTGCCTTGAGGTGGATGCATTCTAAGCTAAAAGGAGAACCATTTGGATGCTTCACTCTCAAGGAGATTTGGTGGGAGGACCACCATTGGTTTGGAGAACTAGAGATGCACCTTCATCGGTTTTGGTATCATTCTCTAACTCCCATCTTTATTTGCATGCTTTTAATGTTCATCTATTTATAGCATGTCATGTTTTGTTATTCATTATACCTATGTCATGCTTATTAGAATAGTGTTATACATGTTTAGTTCCTTGAGCACCCATGCTTTATATGGATCTATATTTAGTGTTCTCACCTTGTTTAGAACTAACATGTATGCCTTAGATCTAATGCACATACATTTGCATTATGACCATTTGGATGTTTATGATTATATGATGATTTGTTTTGATGACTCATATTTTAGTATGATATTTGCCATGTTTATTAGACTTATGCTGTACATGATTAGTGGTTGAGACACCCATGTTTAGTATGGACCCATATTTTGTGTTCTCTTTATGTTTAGCTATCATGTTGATCATAGTTCTAATGCACATGTCTTTGTCATGTAAAAACATATGGTTGACTATGACTTTTTGTTTTAATAATTCATGTTTTGATTATTATGTTGGTTTATGATTCCCGTTTCATGCTTCATGTTTTGACTACTTACTTGAATGATAGTTTTCATTAAAACTAGGATTTATACTTGTACAACGAGTGAGCTACAAATAGACCTTTATATATGTTTGTGCTTGAACGCTCATTTGTATTCATTTGATGTACTAGTATAGTCTAGTTTTGATGATCTTGCATATGACTTGTATTCATCATTTTACATGTTTTGTTTTAACCTCATGTATATGTCCATCTTGTCCAAACTATTGAGTATACATGTACATCCTTGAGCCACGTGCCTTCATGCATATACTTTTGTGGACTCATTGTGTTTAGGATATATATGTATACTTTAGTTTGTACATGACATACATATGCCATGAAGTTTAGATCATTTGGATGAATTTCATGTTTTTAATATTGAGCTTGATTGTCCATTTTCATGTTGATATGTTTCTCACAACACTTGTACACTCACCTTATTTAATGTTTTCTCATGACTTAGTTTTCATGAGTATAAATTGTGCTATATGGATTTTGAGTGTTTTAGTGCCATGTGGTTTACATGTGTCTTCATGAAAAATATTTTTGTTATTCCTTATTTGAAGAATCTCATATAACTAGTTGTGTTATTCTTCATTTGGTAGTAATTTTCAAACGTACTCTATTTTCAAATCTATTTTTGAAAACCCCTACCATCTAAGGGTGGTTGGATGGGAGATCATGTTCATGTATGCTTTATAATGAAAATCATTTTAAACTTGCACATGATTGGGTGGTAGTGAATATGAGATATACACTTGATCTTATTGTTGTTTCAATTGGTATCATTGAATTCTTTCAATTGGTATCAAATCTTAACATCCTTTTGTATACTCATATATGTTTTGTTTTATATATATGAATGCATACACTTCATATAGTATCAATTTACTATTGGTATCTCTGTATCAAATTTTAAATTGGTATCTATTTCTTACATACATATATAGATGATTTATTTGTGCTTCAAGATATATGCACTAATTTTGCTTATGATAAGCTTGATTTTTTTTAATGACCATCATTTTCAATTGATTCAATTTTCAATTGGTATCATGTGTTTTATTTTCAATATGTTTTAATTTCAATTGGGATCATATTTGTTTTCAATGCCCCTCTTACTTTCAATTGGTAATTGGTAGGCATTTCTTAAATGTTTTTATGATCACTTTCTATTGATATCATAATGCACTTCTTTGACACATTTTTTAATTGGTATCATTTTTGGTTTCACCCCTTGAAGTAGTTTGTTTATTCTTTATTTCATATATTTAGGGGAGAAGAATTCATATCTTTTTGTTTTTACCCCTTTGTTGATGATTGACAAAAAGGGGGAGAAGATTTATTGGAGTTGATATGCATGAGTTTTCAGTTTTATGTTCATTTCATCTCCATTGGTATTGGTATCAAGAGCATTATGAGTTTTGTTTTTATTAGTATCCATTGGTATCAAGAGCATGTTTTGGTAATTTAGTTGTTTTGTTAGAATTGGAATCAATAGCATGTTTCATATGCATATTCATTTTGGTATCAAGAGCATGTTTTGGTAATTTAGTTGTTTTGTTAGAATTGGAATCAATAGCATGTTTCATATGCATATTCATTTTGTTTCAAGAACCCTGTTTATATGCATCTTATTGTTTGTTTATTCCTATGCATGAGTTAAGGGGAGCTTCTTTGAAGCTTTACTTTAATCCATGCATATATAACTCCATGAGTTTTGTCATCATCAAAAAGGGGAGATTGTTGGCCCAAAGGCCTTTCACTCTAGTTTTGATGATGATTAACTCATGTAGTTATGTGTACTAATTATCTTGTGATTTTAGTTTCAGTTTATTAATCAAGATATTAGTTGGTGTTTAGCTTCAACAAGATGAATTGGAAGCTTGCACATGTTGATTCAAGAGCCCGCGCATCAAAGATCATACATTGCACTTGCTCGGTGAATCAAGAGTTTTTGGATCGAGCCTACTTGGAGATTGCGCTCTAGCTTGGAGATTGCGCTCGACAAGAAGACTTAGGTATCCATAGTTTTAGTTTGGGTTTAGATCCTAATTGTAAAGATTAGAATAGTATGATAAGCTCAAGTTCACAACACACACACATTTCATGTTTTGATTTTCGGTTTTAGGTTTAACCGATCTTGGTTTTCATGAATAGATTTTTTATCAAAACAAGTTTACATGGTTTATGTATATTAGATTTGTTCTATATACATGCATGCTTCAATTGTTTAGACAAACTTTGTTTGATAATCTATTCCATGTGTTTTATGTTTTGGTATTTACAACAAAACATATTTTTGGACTTAATGACAAAAATCATGATATATATATGTTTCTTGTATATTGAATTTCTATTCATATACAATATGCTTCAAAATGTTTAAATATCATATTTTTGTATCATGGATAAGTTTTAGACAATGTGTATTTTCTATTCAAAATACAAGGTTTTAGAAAATACAAGTTTTGGTTTTTGATAAATATGATAAGATACAAAAATAGTTTTAATTGCTTGATATTTGAGTCAAAACTTTATCACTGTTTATATATCAATGCAAAATGCTAAAACTATTTTTGGGGATTTTTTAGTAATTTATAAGAATTTATTTGACATTAATTTTCCTCAGATTTCAGACCTGACTTTTGTCTGCCAGGCTTGGCCGGTCGACCGCACCAAAGAAGCCAGTCGACCGTTCCGGTCGACCGACGTGCACGGATACGTGCACGCTGGCTGACTCTGTATCCGGTCGACCGAAGCGGTCGACCGACAGAGAGCTGTTGGCTCTCAGGAATTCTCGGTCGACCGAGGCGGTCGACCGGTAGCCACAACGGTTCTAAATTTGACCGTTGGGCGGTCGACCGTCCCGGTCGACCGGCAGGGTAAATCTGGCAAATATTCTGTAAACGGCTAGTTTTCTAAATTACCTATAAATACCCCATTTGAGAGAGTTTTTCTCTAAGAATTTTTGGGCTAAAATTTTCTATCTCTCTGGTGTTTTTGCTGCAAGAAAAAAAATAGGTTTTTGGATTCAAAGTGAACAATCTTTTGTGTTTTTGATTAGGGTTTGAAAAACCAAAGAAAAGGGATTTTGGGAAAAGCTTTTATTTGAACTTCTATATCTTGATTTCATTTGTTTCCCAAAGGTTTTTCTTTGAGTTGCTGGTTTCATATCCCTTGGTTTTCTACACACTTGAGCTAAAAATCTACTATCTATATCTATAGATTATTTGTGTGGAAGAAGAAGTTGTTTGTGGTTGTTGTTGTGTCCAAGTTGTAACCCAATCTTTTCTTAGCTTTGTGCTTTGGGTTGTTTCCCTCTAGTTGAGAGGTGATCCTTGTATTGGTTGATGATTGGGAGTTTGTTGTATTGGTTTGAAATTTTGCCTCAAGGAGGAGGTTGTGATTGTTGGAGTTTGCCTCAGGGAGGAGGTTGTAAAGAGAGGAGTTGGGTACTCCTTGTAAAGGGTTCTAAGTGGACGAGCTAGTGAAATCCTTCGTGTGTAGAAGGCGGGGATGTAGAGCTGGGTGCTCGAACCTCGATAACATATCTTTGTGTTTGCGCTTGATCCATTGGCTCTCTCTACTCTCTCTTTACTTTGTGCCTTGCATTTATTTACATTGCTCATTCATATTTGCTTGGCTTGGTTGTGTGCATCACTTGTTGATAGCACTTGAGTGTAATTTACAATTAATTTTTAAATTCCGCATTTAGTTCATAGATTAGCATTGTCACCTATTCACCCCCCTTCTAGGTGACTTTTCACTTACTACTAAGCATGTTCTAGAACGAATTTCGCCCATTCTTCGCGAATATCATCCACTTTGTCATCCATGTATGCTTTTTTTATTAAACTGCTAAGATATTAAAATATTCATCATGTTTAGTTTAATATTAACAAAACAACAAAATATAACTTTATGTCAAATGATTATACACGTATTGAAATGTGATTCCATTAAGAGGCAGTGATCTCTTGCATAAACCACCACGTAGTATCCGCACACCATGCTATCCGATTGATGAGGATATGACAAGAATTAAATTAGTAATATATAATAAAACATTGTTATTTTTTAAAAATCAAATACTAAAAGAAAAATACCTTAATAACCCTCCATGTAGGACACATACTCATAGACCACACATTTTGATTACTATTTGTGATAAACATATGAATGGTTCTTTCATAAAACAAAAGAATATTAATAAAAAACATATATTAAAGCTAATGAATTAGATATAAGTATTAAATACTCACATATTAATCGCATCAACAATCTCACGTCTCGGTTCGTGACATAACGAGTCCAACCAATATACAATAGTGTTGTGTGGGTCAATCATACACAACATGCAATGTGAACTATAACAAAAATTAGTATGAAATTAAATTAAAATAACAATTAAATTTTATAATAAACTCGAGCACTTACCCTATATTGAATGGTGCAAAACATAGCCGACTACCCTGATATCTTTGCATTGTGTTCCCAATAAACACTTTTTTCACTTTCAGCATCAGCCAAGCACCATAAACGTGTGCGATATTATATGAACAAATAAAAGCATACATAAAACTGATGCCCATACGATCACACATCTAATATAAAAATCTAAAAAAATAAAATAACAATTAAAAAGCCTAAACTAAATTTCAATAAATTAATAAATATAAATTACTCGCTTAATATATACAGTAATGCATGCCACGCATATCTCCTCCTTGTCTACGAACTGCAAAATATCATTAAGTTCGAGACTTAGGGGAGGACTATATCCAAGGATAACATGAGTTATTATTATTTCGATGATGCCATCAGTTCTCATTATCTTCCCAAAAATACCCACTGTCCTTAGTTACTTGTGGATACTTTCATTTTATGCCATTTAAAACTGCTAATTGATCGACTGTTTTGTGGGTTGGTTGCCCGTTGGACGTGCCACACCCTTCCCTTTAGCTATTTCCTATCACGATACCATATTATCATTAATCACTTGTAAATTTTTAATTAAAAAAATTATACTTTAATTTTGATAACATACCTGAGTATGTAAAGAAACAAGTCTTATTGGTCATGCAATAAATGAACCAACGACATCACCAAAGGTGGTAATCTCATCGATTGGATATAGTAGATATGCATTAATATCTAGCGATTCTATAATGCTTACTTTAACAATATCAGATCCAAGTGGCTGACCGTGAATTACTTGATTATCACCATTGGTGTTGTATGCTCTTTCGCGAGCTATAATAATTGTCATCCCATTAATTTCAGTGGCCAAATCACAAGGAAAAATCCATCTTGTCACATAAATAATAATAAGCATGATATTAACAAAAAGAATATGTAACAAAATAAATTACAAAGTAATATTATCTTTGAAATTTGGGATAAATGTATTGACATCGAGCAAGAATCATGTCTGCTACACGGCGGAGGATAAGGCTGCTCATAATAGGGTGGAGGACAATACTGCTTATAATAGGATGTTGGAGGCTGAGTTGACCTTTGGAGCTGTTGCCTTACTATCTCTGTAAGCTCTGAGAGGCATTCGCCAATCTTTTCACTCCTCACTTGATGCAGAGGCTTAGTGTCGACGAGGTTGATAGAAGTAGGTGCTAATAGTAGCTCTATGTCCGACGCCTCTAACACGACTGGGATGCTCATGACCCAGCGACATGCCTAATATGTTATTCATCCATTCTCGATGAATTTCTCCCTGCGACGCTGACTCGGTAAGGGAATCCTAAGAAAAAGTTATAATGTTAAAGCTTAGAAAAGTGATAATAAAAAAATTATGATAAAAGATTAAACATGTATCAATAAAACATTTGCATGACATAAATTAATTTTTTATGATAATTCATTTTAAATTAAAGCACTTACAATTATATTTGTAATTTCTTTTGCGTCTTCATTGATATATGAGCTATCTTTTTTATGCCTTGCAGCTTTTCACAATTCATGCCGAGGAATTGACTGATTGTTAAATCACCCTCCGATGATTTCTTAGCAATCTGTTATACAAAATAACTTACAAGTAACAATAATAATCTATAAAAATGTAAATATTAAAATTTAACAAAAAAAATATGCTTACCAGATCTTGTTCCAGAGGCCCATATCCTTTGCGTGACATCAAATGCTTGTATTTAAATTTCTGTTTAAGTTTTTTTTTTCTTTAACTTTCGGCCTATTAAAAAATCATTGAATAAGTTATCCAAACATAGAATAAAATAAAATAATTTAACTATATAACAAATTAGAAATTATTTTGGTAACCTTGAACACTTTAGTTGTACGTGATGCTACAAAGCTGTCTCAAACTTCTTACTCAATGAAATCATATATTTTTGGTGGACTCTTAAATCTTTGCTAATGTAACGCCTTATCAAAATATTTTTAAAATATTTTCATTTCCAGTGTTTTTAATATGTTTTCTTCTGGTGATCTTCTACTTCAAATATAGTCTGCAATAAGTAAAAAAAATATTAGAAAAAATTTATAAAATAGTAAATTAATATATAAAAATTACAGTTATAAAATATTTTTACCAAATATCATCCCAAAATTATTCTTCAACTCCTTAGGAACCGAACGCCAATCAGACATATTAATAGAGACTTTCTCACAAGCAACACATCTAATATAGCTCTCTAATTTTTACCAAGAGGAATATTTGTATGGTTGAATTCCACAGCAAGTCATATGCCTCGAGATCTCAATGAGAGCAGCTCTCTCATACGAATGGGGCCGCGAGTCATCTTTAGAGATTGTTCACTACTCGACCCTGATGAATCCATATGCTTGTTAAAAACATAAACAAAAAAAATTAACAGCAGCAAAAATTAAACAAGTATTAAAAAGGCAAGCTAGTAACGAAAAAAAATAACAACAATAAACAACTAATAGACATAAAAGATAAAAAAAATATGCAAGATATTGAAATAATTTGAGTTTAAATAGATCTACCTTTATGTTTTCTTTTTTTAAACTAGTTTTCAACTAATATTCTTTCAAAATGATCTTCTTGCATGTAGATATCTTTCTCGACATCACTCTCAGTGATATCAATTTTTTTGTTTGTTAGTCCAATAGAAAAGTATGGAACCTCATCAATGTTATCTCCAGTATTGTTCTAATCATCGCCATCATTAGTATTTTTTGGCCTTATCGAGAGAAAAATGGACCACTTTTTATCGGCAGGGTCTATGATATAAAAATTTTTTTGTTGTGATGCCAATATGAATGTGTCCTCTTAATGATCCTCTCTGTTAAGATCAACTGGAATGAATTCTTACTCATTGACTTTCATGTAATGGTTATTCTCCATCCACTCACATCAGAATACAGGAACACAAAATGTTGTGAAATTTAGCTCCCATGTATCATAGTATGACATGCTTGCAAAAACTATTTTTATTTTTGGCACTGGAAATATGCATTGATTGAGCCACTAAAGTCACACTACTCTTTTATACGATACACTTATCATTGCGTGCTTTTGTATAAAAATAGTAACTGTTTATAGAATACCCACGATAAGATGATAAAATCGTGTGAGATCCATGCGCTAACTATCTTAAAGTATTAGAAACAAAATTTGATGAATTTTTTAATTGAACATCAATTCGATTTCTGAACCAATTAATAAATGATATATTATGTTCATCTGCTACCCACTTCTTCCACCTTGATCTAATTGGATTGATGTGCATTATATAGTCCATATGCTCCCTTATATAAGGTTGTACTTCATCACTGTTGTTCAAGACATATCTATGTGCTTGATGATCGTTACTGATATTGCATTCATTATCACATTCCTAAATTATCTTAATAAACTCTGCTATTTAATCATATTTTATTGTTTAAATTTTTGTAGGCCTTTACTAAAAGAGATGGAAAAGAAACAAGCTCAAAAGCCCATTTAAATTCTGATTTAAATGAGTTTAAATTAAAATCAAGGATTGAGACAAATATTCAGGAGATAAGTTGAAGATCGAGCAAATCAGAAGATCAAATGAGAACTGGTTAAAATTCAGATTTCTACAAATTCATTTTGGTTAGCTGAAGATCAACAGTGATATCGTCAAATCCAGAAATCAAACTGAAAAGCCATCTAGACAAAAGGAGATAATAGAAGATCACAAATTCTCGCTCCCCAGATGTGGTCACCTGGCCACATCCAGGCCGCATTTTCGCAGCTTAGTTAGTGAGTTAGGGGGAGCGTTTGCTCCTCATATTTTCTCACACTCTCCCCTCTTTCATTTTCTTATAAAAGCTGAGATTTCTGAAGGCAACATGGCACGACTGAGCAGAGATAGATTTTAGGCTAGTTTTATTCTAGTTTGGTTTAGGATTTTCATTTTTATGTAATTATTCTACTTTATTTATGTAACTTAGAGGAGAGAAGAGCTCCATGAGAGAATGAGAGTGAAGACTGTACTGAGAGTGACATCAATGTAAGTGTTCTTTTTTTCATTGTTACTTGATTTAATCGAAAGTTATATTTTTTGTGTTCTTCTTCTTCATTTACTTTTCTTCTTTTGGTTTTGATGATAGTCCAAGTGAGTCTCATAGCATCTAAATTGCCTGCCTTTGCGAGTACCACTGATAGCTCATGATGATAGAGTCTTGATGATGTCATGTGGATGGGGAATGAATTAAATCTTATGGATTATGCGCTGATTGTCTCCAATTAAAGTAAATGTACCAACATTCCAAAGTAAGTCATCGGCCAAAAGAGGTAAGTAATTATTTTTAGTTTTTTCTTCTCTCTTTTATTTACTTAGTTTAGAACACTTGAACAACCATCTCTTCCTTTTTTTACTCTTTTAGTTCTTTGTTTAACTTTTTTCCTTTTATACAATCACCATCTTCTCCTATCTTCCATTATTTTCCAACTTAACATAGATATCATTTTCCTTTTCTTTTTAAAAACAAAGAACTCTTAACCAGTTTTAGTAAACTAGAACTTATCAACACGCTTCCATCGCAAGTCCTTCCTTGTGGATCATGACCCTCATAACCACTTGCTATAGCAATAGAATTAAGAACCTTGCAACCTATTTCTAAATTTCTATCTTTTTATGCACAGGTTTATCTCAATCAAATTTTGCCGAGGAGGGACGGTATGTTTTCCTTTTAGTTTACTTAACGGTTAATACTTCTTCTTTATTTTTGTGTGCAGGGGCTAATTTCAGAAAAAAAATATTGTAGTAGATGTTAGCCCAAAGGCCTTCCACCTAGTTTTGATGATGATTAACTCATGTAGTTATGTTTACTAATAATCTTGTGTTGTTTAAGTTTTAGATTCATTAACCAAGATATTAGTTGATGATTAGCTTCAACAAGGAGTTAGAAGCTTTTCATGGTGATTTCAGGGCCAAAACATCAAGATCATACCTTGCCTAGCTCATAGATCATGGAGTTTTGGAGCAAGTCAACTTGAAGATGAAGATCTTCAAGAAGACTTAGGTATCCATAGTTTAGTGTGTTTTAGATCCATTTGTAAAGCTTAGTATAGTTGATTTGCTCAAGTGCACAACACACACAAGATTTATGTTTTGGATTTGATTTTCATGAATTGTTTGATCAAAACAAGTTTACATGGTTTTTATGTATAGTAGATAGTTTCTATTTATACATGCATGCTTAAACTTCTTAAACAAACTTATTTTGACTATCCTATTCATGTTTTGGAAAAATCTAGTTTGATAAAAATACAAGTGTGGTTTTGATAAAATTTGCAAGACTCAAAAATGAATTGATATGATTGATATATGTCTTGAAATTTTTATCACTTGTTTGTGTTTCAATATAAAATATTAAAACAAGTGTTTGTGGATTTTTAGAAGACTTAAAAGTTTTTTCAAAAATATTTTTAAACTGTTTTTTCTGACCCAGTTTTCTGTTCCAGGCTTCAACCAGTCGACAAGTCAGTTTATTAGTCGACTTGGGCTGAAGTCGGTCGACCGGGTCGGTCGACCGACGTGCACAGATCTGTGCACGTTTGGCAGCTCTGGGACGGTCGACCCGGGCGGTCGACCGGGTCTGAGAGCAGTGCTCTCTGTTTGTTTGGGTCGACCGGGCCGGTCGACCGTGGTTGCCCAACGGTCACATTTCTGACCGTTGGCGGTCGACTGGGCCGGTCGACCGTTAGCCTGTCAGGCTGCCACATCAGCCTAACGGCTATTTTCTGATGGGGCTATAAATACCCCATTTGTTTGAGGTTTTCTTTAAGATTTTTGAGCTAAAAATTCCTGACTTCTTCAGTGTTTTAAACAAGTTTTGAAAAGAGATTTTGTGCTAAAAAGATTTCATCTTTGTTTTGTTTTAGGTTTTTGAAAAATCAAAGAAAACTAGGTTTTGGGATATTGTATTGGTTTTCATTTTCTATCATCTACAAGAGATTTCCCAAGTAGTTTTCTTTGTTGCTTGTTTCCAAAAACACCTTAGTTTCCTCACTTGAGCTATCTCCTATCCTAATCTATTAGGATCATTTGTTTAATGGAAAAAGAGAAAAGAAAGAGAGATTGTTTGTGGTCATTGGAACCACTTGTTGTAAACACCCTTGTTCTTTTGTATCCCTCTTTGGTAGAGGTGATCGGGTGATTGGTTTGCTCCCTCTAGTGAGAGGTGGAGTTTGGTTTGTAAACCCTCTTCGGTAGAGGTGTTGTGGTTGTTTGGCTACGGGCCTACCCCTCGGTTGTGAGGTGGTTGTTTGAGAGAGGAGTTCGGTACTCCTGTGTTGTAAAAATCCTTCTCGGTGAAGGTTCCCTCGGGGAGTCCTCGGTGGACGTTATAGTGGATTGGAAATCCTACACGGTGGTGTAGGCGGGGATATAGAGCTAGGGCTCGAACCTCAAAATATATCTTGGCCTTTGCGTTTGATCCACTTGTCTCTCAACTCTCTCTCTCTCTCTTTATATTGTGCAAAGCATCATTCATAACATTATATCATATTTGCTTGTGTTGTGCATAATTCATATGCCATATCATATCTATTTGCTTGTGTTGCCTTGCATCTTTTATATGTTCATCCTTATATGCTTGGCTTGCTTGTGTGTGTGCCTCACTTATACTTAATCAACAAGAGCTTCACATAGCACCTCAACCCATTCAAGGGGAATCAAGAGGAGTTAGTCTAGAGCCATTCACGGGGAATCGGCTACACTTGTTGATTGTATTAAGTTTGTTCAAGATTTGCATTAGCTTCCGCATTTAGCGCACTTAGTTCTTTAGATTAGCACTTACACCTATTCACCCCCCTCTAAGTGTTTTTCAATTGGTATCAGAGCTAGTGCTCCTGATACTTAGGCTTAACATCCTAGGAGTGAGATCCTTGCTTGCTAATCTATTGTTTGCATTTGCTTGTTTGCATACATATAGTTTGGACCCATGGCCTTCATGACCCCACCTATGTTTGACCCTTCCAACATTCTTGTTTGGAAGACTAAGATGTCCATTTACCTCCAAACCCTAGCTTACATGTTTTCCCTTGCCGCTACCAAGAGATGTTATCTTGGTGACCGCAAGCATATAGGGGCCAATGCATTAGCCCTTGAGGCTATTAGAAGCACATTATCTAAAGATTATCTTTTATGTGTTCTAACATTTATTCCGCCTTTGCAGTGTGGAATTTGTTGACAACCACCACCTCCTCCAAGCTTCAACCGCCGATCCAACAAGAGGAAGAATCTAGTGGAGAGTCCGACTCACAATGCTTGATGATCCAAGGGAATGACTCCCTTGAGGTACATTCGGAACCCCACTTAAATAATGATGATAGTGCTAGTTCTTCAAATGATTTTGTTGATCCCCATGCTTTGAATGAATAACTATCTATTGTGGTGAAAAACTAATTGAAAAATATAAAGTTTTAAAAAGAAAGTCTAGAAATTGAAAAAGAAAAAAAATTTGCATTCTAGACTTGACATTGTTTTGCAAGAGAAAGATGAGATTTGGATGAAAGGGATTCATTAAAATCTCAACTTGAACTTGTTTTAAATGAAAATAAAATTTTGAAAAATAAAAATGATTGTGATGATTTGTTGAAGAAAAATGAGTTTTTATCCTCAAAATTAGATTTTGTTTTAAATAGTAATGATTCTTTGGAAAGAGAAATAGATTTATTACAAAAGAATTAGATATGTGTTTAAATAAAAATAAATCTTTGAAAAATGATTTGGATTCTCATGTTTGCCATGCTGGGGTAGTTTCACACACTTCACCTATTGCATGCCACACTTCTTCTTTGATTAATAATGATATATCCATGCTTAAGAAGAGTGTAGATTGTTTGGGCTCCACTTTGAGCCAATGTGTTGTTGGGCATACACGCTTGGAATCTTTGTTTCGAAAGAAACAAGTTCCATCTATTATTCATGCACACCCTCCATGGCATACACATGCTCCTCACGGACACCATCACACCATGTATGCTCATGTGTACACTTGTACACATTGTGGACGTAAGGGCCACTTTACTAAATTTTGCTTTGATAGATTACATACTTCAAATTTAGTAAAGAATTTTGTTTGGGTTAGAGAAGGTACTAACCCCCATGGACCCAAAAGAGTATGGGTACCAAAGACCACCTCTAAAGTTTTTGATGTAGGTGTAGGCTCTCGCAAGACGTGAGAGTTGCCGTACCTTGGAGTGGATGCGTTCCGTACTTAAAGGAAATCAATTGGATGCATCACTTTCAAGGGAATGTTTGGTGGAGAGGACCACCGTGTTTTGGAGACAATGAAAGTTGCCTTCTAGGTTTTGGTAACGATCCCTAACTCCTATTTATTGTTTACATGCTTTCCATTTCATTATTTATGGCATGTTGTTGTTTAGTGATTATCATGTAAATACCATGTTTATTAGACCATTGACATACATGGATAGTATTTGAGACACCCATGTATATATGGACCCATATTTTGTGCTCTCACCGTTTGTTTTAGCTATCATGTTTATCATAGGTTTAATAACATGTGGATTTGCATAATAATCATGTTTATGTTTATCATTTTGATTTTTTATCTTGTTTTTGATGCTTCATGTTTTGAATATGTGTTTGAATGTTAGTTTTCATAAGACTAGATATATATTGTGCATATAGTGGGTCATAAATAAATCTATATATGTTTGAGCTTAATTGCTTATTTGAACCCATTCGATGTGCTAGTATAGTCTAGTTTTGATGATTCATACATTTTAAACTTGTATTCCTATTTGTGTATTTGTTTTATGATCATGAGTTTTCATTTCATGTATATGTGTAATTTTGCCAAACTTTAAGATATACATGTATACCCTTGAGTCATTGCCTTTCATGCAAATCTATATATGGACTCAATTGTGTTTAGGGATATGTATGTATACTTATTGTGTTTACAATTCATACATATACCTTGAAATGAAATTTGTTTTGGTGAAGATTTAGTTTTTCTTGATTTTGTGTTTAATTGTTTAACTTCATGTATATGTCTATCTTGTCCAAACTATTAGATATACATGTTTATCCTTTTGAGCCACGTGCCTTCATGCATATATCTTTGTGGACTCGTTGTGTTTAGATATGTATGCATACTTAGTTTGTATTAAACATACATATACCTTGAAGATTAAATAAGTTTTAATGATTTTCGTGTTTTCTTGTTTCAAGGAATTTTGAGCTTAATTGAAAATTTCATAATGCCATGTCACACATCACTTGTACACTCACCATTTTAAAATATTTCTCATGAGTATGTTTTCATGAGCATGTATGGACTTTATTGTATATTGAGTGTATTTAAGTGCTATATGATTTACATGTGTTTTATGAAAATTATTTTTTAGTTTATTCCTTGCTTGAAGGATTTCGTACTAGTTTAAAAGATTTTCCATTTAACTAGTTCGTATTCTTTCTTTGGTAGAGTTTTCAAATGTACTCTATTTTCAAATCTATGTTTGAAAACCCCTACCCATTAGGGGAGGATGGATGGGAGATCATGTTTATGTATGCTTTAAAATGAAAATCATTAAAACTTGAACTTGATTGGGAGGTATAGTAATATGATGTATATACTTGAACTTATTGTTATGTCAATTGTTATCATTGAACTCTTTCAATTGGTATCATTTTGATCTTTTGTATACTCATATGTTTATTGTGTATGTATATTTTCAATGGTATCATCTATGGGTGATTGGTACTCATTCTATTTCATACACATATACTTGTTTTATTTGTGCTATTATATTTCTATATCTTTAGCACAAATCTTGTTTATGCTAGAGCTTGAACTTCACTTTATTTCAATTGATTTAGTTTTCAATTGGTATCTTATTTCAAGCCTATGCATAGTTTTTGTTGGTATTTCATAAAGGGGAGAAAATTCGTTTTTCATATTTCAATTGGTACTTGTATTCCACTCTCTTGCTTTATGATGAGAAAATAAAAATTTCATTTGATATCATATACTTAAAAAGAAAAATACTATCTTTTGATATCAAGATGTCTTGTGTTTTAAATTGGTATCTAAAAATTTTATTTAAAGAAAAATACAAAAGTTTTGATTTGTATTGATTATATACAAGGAGAGCTTAACATCTCTTCCACATATAGATTCATGTTGAGTGTATCTTATATTGAAGAGCTTAACATCTCTTATTTATGTGGTACACGTGTGTGGGGGAGCTTCACATCTCCTCTTATGCATTACATAATGTGTGTTATGTGAATTAGGGCTTAACATCCTCCTTCATGTAATGCATATGTGTAGGGAAGCTAACTTAGCGTCTTCCTCTTCATGAATGTATATAGCATATAACATTTATTGATCTTTGTTTACTTTCAATTGGTATCAAGATGCTTCATTGACATATTTTCAATGATATCATGTTTTTATAGTCACCCCTTATTGACTTTGTTTTTTGTTTTAGACAAAAAAAGGGGAGAACATTACTTTTTATTGTTTTGATTGACAAAAAGGGGGAGAAAGTTTTTACCCCTCATTTATTATTTTGATTGTTTACCCTTTGTTGATGATTGACAAAAAGGGGGAGAATTATTTGTTAACATGCATATAAAACACAATATTATTCTATGCATGATTGGTAACATGTTTTTTATATGCATATTTTTGTTTTTGAAATATAAGTTTTATTGGTATCTAGAGCATCTAGTGTTTTTTTTAATGTTTTATTAATTTAATTGGTATCGAGAGCTTCTAGAATATGTTTATGTGTTTTATGCATGTTGATGCATACATGTTTATGTACATTCATTGCATATATCTTTGTTTATTTGTTTATGCATGAGTTAAGGGGAGCTTCTTTGAAGCTTAACTTTAATCCATGCATATATACTCCATGAGTTTTGTCATCATCAAAAAGGGGAGATTGTTGGCCCAAAGGCCTTCCACCCTAGTTTTGATGATGATTAACTCATGTAGTTATGTTTACTGATAATCTTGTGTTGTTTAAGTTTCAGATTCATTAACCAAGATATTAGTTGATGATTAGCTTCAACAAGGAGTTTAGAAGCTTTTCATGGTGATTCCAGGGCCAAAGCATCAAGATCATACTTGCCTAGCTCATGGATCATGGAGTTTTGAAGCAAGTCAACTTGAAGATGAAGATCTTCAAGAAGACTAGGTATCCATAGTTTAGTGTGTTTTAGATCCATTTGTAAAGCTTAGTATAGTTGATATGCTCAAGTGCACAACACACACAAGATTTATGTTTTGGATTTGGTTTTCATGAATAGTTTGATCCAAACAAGTTTACATGGTTTTATGTATAGTAGATGGTTTCTGTTTATACATGCATGCTTAGACTTCTTAAACAAACTTATTTTGACTATCCTATTCATGTTTTGGAAAAATCTAGTTTGATAAAAATATAAGTGTTGGTTTTGATAAAATTTGCAAGACTCAAAAATGAATTGATATGATTGATATATGTCTTGAAATTTTTATCACTTGTTGTGTTTCAATATAAAATGTTAAAACAAGTGTTTATGGATTTTTAGAAGACTTAAAAGTTTTTTCAAAAATATTTTTAAACTGTTTTTCTGACCCAGTTTTCTGTTCCAGGCTTCAACCAGTCGACTAAGTCAGT